>JADRCH010000127.1:237416-345699 GCA_019843965.1 Rhynchomys soricoides | reverse complement strand
AAGAAAGAAAGAAAGAAAGAAAGAAAGAAAGAAAGAAAGAAAGAAAGAAAGAAGAAAAAATAGAAAAGAAAAGAAGCAACCTTATTTTCCTCTTTGGCAACTTCCTTAAGTCCTAGTAACAATAGCTACAAATAGGTAAAACGAAAAATGTGTTCTTGTACACCTACTTATCCCTGTGAAACCATCAACCATCACAGCCATAGGTCTCCTCCCTGTTGGCATTTAGGCTCCGCCCCACAGTTACCTGGCAACAGCCAGGTATGCCTGACTCACTATAAAGGGGCTGCTTGCCCCCTGCTCACTCTCTTGCTCTTGCTCTGTCCCCATCTCCCCCCCCCCACTCCCTTTCTCTGTCTCTACTCCCTCAACTCTCCTCCCCATGCCCTGAATAAACTCTGTTCTACACTACACCATCCTGTGGCTGGTCCCTCAGGGGGAAGGGATGCTTCAGCATGGGTCTGCAGAGGCACCCCCTTCCCCTACACTTGACTACACACCACCAAATATATTCCTTCTCTCCTTTATCTTTTTATAAAACAAAACACTCCCTCCTCCCACTCAGACTTTCCCCCTCACCTTTGCATCCTGACTGCCCTCTTTACAGCCTCTTCTTCACAGCCTCTTTCCAGGAAATCTCTGATCTGCTTTTACTACTGGAGGCTGGTCTGCATTATCTTGAGTTTTATGTGAGTGAAAGCAAACAGTATATACTTTTAGATTCGCCTCCCTTACTCAGCATAAAATTTTGAGACCAATATGAGCTCCTGTGTGAGGTGACCATTCATTTCTTCTCCTGTCATGTGAATGTTCCAGCAACTTCCCCACTCATAACTAAATCTACAGTTAGGCTTCACCAAAAAAGCTGGTGTGAAGATTCATGTGCAGGTTGCAGTGGGACATATGGCTGCATTTTTTCTTAGGTAATTACTCAAGGATAGGATAGCTGGTTGTATGCGAAGAATGTGCTTGCCCTTTTAGAAAACTGCCAAACTGTTCTCCAGTGAGCTGGGAGATGTCTCAGTTGTTAAAGTACATGCTGTCTAAGCAAAGGACACATTTGGATCCCCAGCACCATAGAAGCCAAGTATAGTGGTGATGTCTATAACCTCAGCTCTGAAGAGGTATAGACTGGCTGATCACTGAGTGAGAGGTCCTGCCATAACAAAACAAAACAAACAAAAAATAAAAAAGCAAAGTAGGTGCGAGAGAGATGGCTCAGCAGTTAAAAGTATTGGTGGTTGCTCTTCCAAAGGATCTGGGTTCAATTCCAAAACCAAGGGATCTGATGCCCTCTTCTGGCCTCTTCTGGCAGTATGCATATATCTGGTGTAGTCCTACAGTCCTACAAACAGGCAAACACCCATATGCATGAGAGAGAGAGAGAGAGAGAGAGACAGACAGACAGACAGACAGAAAACTTGCTGTTGACCTCTGGACTTCCCAGGCACAGGTGTTCACACACACACATATGCTTATACACATACACACCACACACACATACACATACACACACACACACACCACACGGTCCTAATCTGACAAACTGTTTTCCAGAATGGTTGTACCTCATTGTGTGCCATGAAGTCCACAGTTCTTTGAGACAGGCAGAGTGGAAAGAGGAAAGGAAAGCCACAGGAAAGGAGGCATCAGAACACACTGGATTCAGGGAGCAAGTCTTCTAGCACCAAGATGTGTAGTGCTGTCTGAGGGTTGGGGTGGAGGCACTGGCCAGGCCCAGAGCCCTCCTCAAAGGAGTCCAACTCTGGGTTTCTCTCCCAAGCTGGGTGCCTGGACACCCTTCTTCAGGGAGTTCTGACCTGGTATTGCTAGCTTATGCTTAGGCAATATAATAAAGTGGGGCTGGAGAGAGAAGGAGTCATTCTCAGATCGTATAGAAGTTGAGCCAGGAAGAAATGAACTATGTCGTAAGGATGGGCTGGAGACTACTTAAGAGGCCCTGTGGCTCATCATTCACAGATGCAAGTTGTGTGAGATACCTAAATTAAAAGAAATTAAGCATTAAACCCTGTTCTATTATAGTAAAGAAGTAAGTGGTAACTCTGGAACTGTTGCTTTCATCCTATATTTTCAATAATATATCAGGATATTCTGATATGCTGCTATAGTCTGAAAAGGGACAGGCATTCTAAGGCTTTCTTGTGGCTTTTATCACAAACACAAACAAGTTTAATGTTGGATCTCCACCTTTGGTGTTTGGTTCCCAGAGTACACTTGTAAATCTTTCTTCTTTCTGATTTTTGCCCTTTCTTCCTAGAAGCTGATTGGCATCTGGCCCACCATGACACCCACAGAACTCACAGTGAGTATAGTCATGAGTCAGGTGCCTCAGAGCACCTACTCTCTCTTACTCCCTGGCCCTCCTTTCATGGGGATATGGTAAGGAATCTACTGTGGGGATGGATTTTCCGTGTGGTGCTCCAGTGTAAGAGCTCTGTCAGCAGTACCCATCACTATGCGGAATGTTTCTGGCTATATCCACTCTCTTTGCAAACAGAGTCAGCACTGAGAGGGGAATGCTGTGAATACAGAAAATTTAAAATTTATTAATAGCAGAGGAGTTTTGTGCTCTTTGATTAGGATAGGCGGTGTCCCATATGTTTTCTGATGCTCACACAAAAGAGGGAGCCCACTTGATTTGATCAGAAAAGCCCTGTGGTGGACAAATAGCTGCCTTTCTCTCATAACCACACAGCTCTTTCAAAAGCTGATAGTGTTTTTTTCCTGAGAGGCTAAGAACTGACCGAAGTTTGACAGGTCAAATCATTGTCTGGATTGTGTAAGATGGATTAATTTTAGAATCAAATCTAAGCACCTTGCAATATTTGAAGGCTTTCATTTTGCTTCTGTAAAAGGGAAAATATGTAGATGTATGTTTTACGTGTAGATAACGCAAACTAAGCCACCTCAGTGGAGCGAACAGATTTTCCTTCAAAGTGCCTTGTAGGTTTTTAAGACCTACAGAATGTGGTGGCTGAATTAGGTTGTCAATAAAATTATTTACAATACTCCAATATGCCCTTAGCATTGTCTGGGAATATTTATATGATTCTACATACTATTAATTTGATCCTAGTAAGGTGAGGAGGCAACCTTGATTTTCTCTGCAGTAGAATTTGACTCTTGGCCTCTGAGGCTAAGGGACCAATGCTGAGCAGGCTCCTTCTGAGATGTCTGTCTCTTGGTTTCTCATTTGTGATTTTGGAAAATAGCTAAACATGAAAAGGCAGCCTAAATAAAAGCTATGCCTCCCATCAGTGATGACCCTCCATGGTCAGAGAAGTCCGGATGGACCACAGAAGCCAGGTGGACCTCAGAGAGACTGGATTCCCGCACTGAGTGTAAATTGACTATGACATATCTGATCCTACCTTTCTGAGGACACAACCACTCACTCAGGTGCTGCATATGCTGCCAGCCCCTATTATTGACCAGCAAGCTGAGGCTGGGAGAGGTGAAGGTTTAAGGTCTATAGCAAATTGGAGAACAAATGAGGGATGTAGGTATTTTAATCACCAAACCATTTCTCCAGCAGGCAGTGGGGCCTATAATCCTAGCCCAACAAAAAGCCTCACTCCCTATCCTCCTCTTCAGGCATGCTGAGACCTAGGATGTTTGTCATTCCTCTTTGTATTCTAGCCTCCTGCAGAAGGCATTCAGCTTTCTGTTTGTGCAGGGACCCACCTTTCCTATCTTACTCAACTTTATGGGTCCTCCAGGGCACCCACTCATTCCTCATGCTTCTCACCAGAGACAAGACCACATCTTGAACTGACCCTTCTCTTACTTACTTTTCCTCATCCTTCCTTCCTTCTCTTGACTCCTGACTCACACTGCCATTAAAATCTGCTTCTGTCCTGGGATACTTGCATTTGTGAATGTGTGTTCCCTGGAGAAATGTTCTCTCCCATGGCTTGTGTGGAGGGGTTTGCTACTTGCTTCCAAGCCTTGGGATGATTTAAGAGTCTATTAAAGCTATTTTGAAAATACTAAAAACAAACAAACAAACAAACAAACAAAAAGAAAACCACTCCCCTCCCCGGAAAAACAAACAAACAAACAAAACCCCTGAACAACAAAACTCTACAAAAGCAAAGTTTCTCTTCATCTTTATGTTGACTGCTAATTATCCTTGCTCATCTTCACAGTTTAACTGACACCCCTCCAAAATGTCATCTTCCTACCCGTAAGTCTCCCACCATCCCGGTTCTGGGTCTAGGTACTCTCATAGTCTAATTCCATCCCCAAAGCTTTTCTTTCTCTCAACGTCTACTCAGGCCCCTCATCTGACAGCTCGGCTTTCCCAGGGAGCCAAGACTTTTCCTGGTTCCCGTTTCCAGTGTTGGTAGGACTTTCCTGGTGCTAGAGATGGTTCCTTATTTTGCTGGCCTTTCAGACGATTGCATGGATAGAGAGAAGTCTTTTTTTTTTTTTTTAAATGTATATTTCTGTGTTTTTATTCTTTTATTTTTCTTTCTTTTCTTTCAGATTTATTTATTTTATTCATATGAGTACATTGTAGCTGTCTTCAGACACACCAGAAGAGGGCATCAGATCCCATTGTAGATGGTTGTGAGCTACCATGTGGTTGCTGGGAACTGAACTCAGAAACTTTTGTAGAGCAGTCAGTGCTCTTAACCACTGAGCTATCTCTCCATCCCGAGAAGTATTAATTTAAATTAAGAATTTGTGTCTCAAACCTGGGAACCAATATATTTAAAACAGAGAGAGGAGCTTTGTTTAGCTTTTCACAATAATGAGCTCTTAAGAGGCATCCCAGGATGCCCATGATGCCTTCTGCTATTTCCTGCCAGCCAGTGTCCAAGTAGGTTGGATTTAGTGGTATGAGTTTCAGAATTCTAGAGACATCAGCCTCCTTCCATGTACTACTTTTTATAAGCTCACTCAGTATGTTTTCATATCTATCTAATAAGAATCACACATACATGTGTGCAAGTGTGTACATATACAGAGATAATACTCCATACTCAAATAAGTAAAGGAAACATTGCTAAGGAAAAAATTTAAAGGACTTTTCAAGAGCCTTTTATTGTGCCAACATGCAATTAAAATAAAAAAAGTTTTAGGGAAGTCTTTCCAGAGATGTATCTGCTTGGGATAATTGTGACTTTCAAAGATGAAAATGCAATATGCAGATTGTTTAGTATTTAACAACTGCAGGGGTTGGGAAAGGCTGGTTGGCCATCTGAAGCCTATAGGAATTATATAACATAGCTAACAAAAAGTGGTGGAATTTTATCATTCAATACCAATGTGTATGTACATAAACTAACCAATTACCCTTACATATTTATGAATATTAACCACTTAAAGCAAAACAAAACTCTCACAGAGATTGTCTAGCTCAAATAGAGACAACTTGAAAAAATTATTGCACTTGTCTCAAGGTAAAGAAATATTATGAGATTGTCCTCTCACAAAAGAAATTCGGAGAATTGCCTCAGGGCAAGACACCCATGACTAAGAGTCTCTGTGAAATTATAAAGTCTAATAGAAGCCCCAAAGAGGAGATGGTAGGAGGTGAGCTCTTGTGGGCATGGGGTGGAGGCTTCAGTAATGCAACAGTTACCTAGCTCTGGACCTTCCTACACCTGCCATCTACCTGCCCAGGTTTCATCCATCCCCTTCTCCTCTAGCAGTGGTACCCACAAGAAGTACAATGCACATTGCCCATAGGAAGTACAATGACACATTAGCATATATGTGTAGATATGTTTATGCATGTGTTTGTGTGCATGAGTGTATAGATGAGCATGTGAGCAAGAGGACAGGCATGCTTAGGCATGTGAGAGTGGGCAATGCATGTGTGTCCTATGAATGTGACTGTATGTCCCTGTCGGAACGAGTTCCCTGAGTGTGTGACAGTTGTGGTCACATGGGATTCATGTGTTTAAGAATGTTCATACTTGACTTAATGTTAATTGTTTTGAAAATTTTAATACTTTTTTTCAAAAAGGGTTCTTGGAAACTCTATAGCACTCACATTTATGAGTGTTCTTGAGAGTGTCACCATGTATATATGCAAATGTGTATGCAGATGAGTGTTTACACTTCTGAGGCTCCCAGGAAACACAGAGGTGCTGTGACTCCAGTAGATTAAGGGGCTCCTGCTGACTTGATTTGCAGATGTTGAATAGCTAGGGGAAAGGACTGTCACATGTCACATTCACTCACACAGTTCAAGTAAATGCCTGTTGTAGTCCTAAAGCTCTCTTTCCTATCATATCAGAATACTTGTCATCCACACTATGAGTGCTCATTTGCTTCTCTTTATCTTTTATGAATAAGTTAAGTTCTCTGAAAGTAGAAACCAGATTTGATTATCTGGTATCTTTAGCAGATAGCACAGTAACCACTTACAGATGAGATGGGTAGTTAACATTTTCTAAATAAACATTTCTTTCATTGATGAATTTCTATAGTTTTAACCAAACACCTTACTTTGGGTTATGTATAAAGACTTCTTCAGTTTACAGCTTGGGAAGCTGAAGGTCTAAGATTGGACAGCCTCATCTGGTCAATCTCTTGTGCAGGTCTCCTGGCTATATCACAGTATGGCAGAAAACAACAAAAAGGAAATATACAGTCATATGGCAAGATAGGAAGTCAGAGAGATTTGAGGGCCAGGCTCCCCCACTTTTATGACAACATGCTATTGTAGGAACTGGGATCCCAAAAAACTCATTAATGCCTTCCATGGTAGTGTACCATTACACAACCAACAGTAGGCGACACCTCAAATCATGACACTGGGTGGCCAGTATTTTATAAACTTTACATGCTCAAGCCAAACTAAATTATGGCACAGTCCTCCTACCATCTCATATGCTCTTCTTGCTTTATCATAGAGCTTTGGCATCGGGTCAGGTTATCCTATGTGCCATCAGACCTGACCACTCAGAAGTTATCCTTGACTGAATGCTATCTATATTCCTTACAGAGCCTTATTCCTGGCATGTTTGATGACTACAGCTATGACGCCACTGCTTCCACAGATGACTACATGAATTTGAACTTCAGTAGCTTCTTCTGTAAGAAAAACAATGTCAGGCAGTTTGCAAGCCATTTCCTTCCACCTCTGTACTGGCTTGTGTTCATTGTGGGCACCCTGGGCAACAGCCTGGTCATTCTTGTCTACTGGTATTGCACAAGAGTGAAGACCATGACTGACATGTTCCTTTTGAATTTGGCCATTGCTGATCTGCTCTTTCTTGCCACTCTTCCCTTCTGGGCCATTGCTGCTGCTGGTGAGTGGATGTTCCAGACCTTCATGTGCAAGGTTGTGAACAGCATGTACAAGATGAACTTCTACAGCTGTGTGCTTCTCATTATGTGTATCAGTGTGGACAGATACATTGCCATTGTACAGGCCATGAAGGCTCAGGTTTGGAGGCAGAAAAGGCTGCTGTACAGCAAGATGGTCTGCATTACCATATGGGTGATGGCAGCTGTTCTCTGCACCCCAGAAATCCTGTACAGTCAAATCAGTAATGAATCTGGCATTGCCATATGTACCATGGTCTACCCTAAGGATAAGAATGCCAAGCTAAAGTCAGCTGTCTTGATCCTGAAGGTCACCTTGGGGTTTTTCCTCCCCTTCATGGTCATGGTCTTCTGTTACACCATCATCATTCATACCTTGGTACAGGCCAAGAAGTCATCCAAGCACAAGGCCCTCAAGGTGACCATCACTGTTCTCACTGTCTTCATTATGTCTCAGTTCCCCTACAATTGCATTCTTGTAGTGCAGGCTGTTGATGCCTACACCATGTTCATCTCCAACTGCGCTTTTTCCACCAATATTGACATCTGCTTCCAGGTTACTCAGACTATTGCATTCTTCCACAGTTGTCTGAACCCAGTTCTCTATGTTTTCGTGGGTGAGAGATTCCGCAGGGATCTGGTGAAGACCCTGAAGAACCTGGGATGCGTTAGCCAGGCCCAGTGGGTTTCATTCACAAGGAGAGAGGGTAGCTTGAAGCTTTCTTCTATGCTACTGGAGACAACTTCGGGGGCTCTCTCCCTCTGAGAGAACTTCTTACTAGGCATATGGTCCTCTTTGGAAATAATGAGATATATAGATACAACATAGTCTAAAGAGACAGCAAACAGTATGAAATCAGGGGGTTGGGGGTGGGGGGAAAACAAAACAAACTTGGATGAACCTAAACAATTTTATCATGCTTAGTCAGAATCTGCCAAACAAAGTTTCCAAAACTGACCACCAGCTGGTTTTTGGTTATAGTAACTGCAGTTCTGAGGAGGATCCTTGAGCCGCAGTGAGGGCACCCCAGCCTTGCACATGCTGATCATCAGTGCAGCTGGGTTTTGGAGGCATTGAGTTTCTTCAGTGCTCCAAGTTTCTGTTACTTCAGATCTGGTGTTACTCTTCTCCAGAGGCAACAGAGCACTGGTCACCATGGTACCTCCCAAACCCCCCAAAAGGCTTAGTGACATCCACCTCAGGATCTTTTCTCTATAGTCCTACTGGTGGGAAGACTGTGTTCATATGTCTCATTACCTATAGTTTTTTTTTTTTTTTTTAAATCTAGAATACTCATTCTGAGGTTGAATGCCATTCTGATCTTGGTTTCTTCTGAGCCAGGAAAAACTACTGTTCCTAGTTTTGATCCATCTGTAAGATAGATTGGTCAGCCAATGTACAGCTGACCTCATCCTATTACCTGGAGTCTTGCTCCCAGTCCACTTCTGTGTCAGGCAGAAGATGCCATGTCCAAACCTAGCTGCAAGCACAAACTAGGAAAGGATCTTCTAGCCTGTTCCCTGGTGTGGTGAAAGTGGCCCTCACAGAGTTAAGCTGGAGAATAAATATGTTTGGATGGTGGGGGACCTAGCCTTTGGGACTTCCTCAGGGAGGGTGTCTATATCCCTGCTACCTCCCCTTTCCTTATTCTGTAGCCCCAACAGTTTACAACCTTTTAATTTTAGATTAAGAAGAATGGGTGGGTTGGGTATGATAGTGTACACCTTTAATCCCAGCACTTGGGAGGCAGAGGCAGGATAATCTCAGTGAGTTTAAGGTCAGCCTGGTCTACAAATCAAGTCCCGGACTGCCAGGGCTTGTTACACAGAGAAACCTCATCATACACACACACACACACACACACACACACACACACACACACACACCAAAACAAAAAACAAAACAAAAACAAACAAACCCCAAAGGGTTGGAGAGAGAGGTCAGTGGGTAAGAGCACTGACTGCTCTTTCAGAGGACCTGGGTTCAATTCCCAACACCCACATGGCAGCTCACAACTGTCTGTAACTCTAGTTCCAGAGGATCTGATACCCTCACACAGACATACATGCAGGCAAAACACCAATGCACATGAAATAAAAATATATGTAATATAATTTACTTTCCACCTATGTTTTTGATTACTTGATAAATTTCTCGCATTGGAAAAATCACTGCATAGCTTTAAAACGTGTTTTATAATGTATATTTACAAATGCTCATCATTTGCTATTTGTTTTACCATTTCTGAATATTGTAACTGTGAATTGTAAACAAAGATTAGATAGAAATACAGTAATTGTAAAAGGTAAGACTGGTAACCTTGATACCACCAAGCCAGTCAAGTTTTAGCCAATCAAGTTTTTTTTTCTTTCCCTCTGTGCCTTCCTTCATCTTTCACATACATATTAATAGACAAAGTGGGAATTTCTGGGAAGGTCAGCAGGTAGTTCAGCAGAAAGTGATAAGTGAGCCCAAAATATGACAGGCACCACTTTCAAAACCAAGGTCAGTATAAGGTCCGAGCCATCTAAATCATTGGCTGTCATTTCTAGGAGATCCAGATATCAGCCCTCTTGAGGAACTTGGACGAATGAGCAAGAAGTATAAGCTATACTGTCTTAGTTACTGTTCTATTACTGTGAAGAGACACCACAATCAAGGGATTTTATAGAAAAAAAGCATTTAGTTGGGGAAATTACTTGTAGTTTTAGGGAGTTTAGTTCATGACATTCATTGTGGGGAGCATGGAGGTAGGCAAGGACGGTGCTGGAACAAAAGCTGAGAGCTTACAGATGATCAACAGGTAAGAAGTAGAGTAAGACTGGGCCTGGTGTGGGCTTCTGAAACACTAAAGCCCACCCTCAGTGACATAGTTACTCTATCAAGGCCACACCCCCTAATTTCCTAAGCAGTCCACCCACTGCAGACCAAGCATTTAAATATACGACCCTGTGGGGGCCATTCTCATTCAGACCACAACAAATACCTACACAGCATTACATTACACATTCAGATTACAACACATACCTACACAGTGGCAGCATTACACATTCAGACTACAATATACACCTATACAGCCACAGCACTACACAGGTGGCATTATGTTTGCTCTTCAGTGCTTATTTGATGTTGTAGTTCTAACGTTTTGTACTGGAATCATAATGGTGCTGAAGGGGAGGGGCAGGGAGAGAGAGGCAGAGTGAATCTTCAATGTACTTGCTAAATCTATATGCTTGGCCAAGAATTACTTACATAAAGGACCCTATGACAGAGACTTAGTGGGTATTGAAGGCAAGTGCACATTAATTAGAAAACAATTCCAAGCTTACCCCCTCTGGTTTGTGATGAGTTTGGGAACACTACAGGAAACACAGGCTTTGTACAATATCTAATGCAATAATTGCACTTAGTTTTAAGAAGTTCTTGGAGGTCTGGGGAGATGGCTTAGCTCTGGATTCAGTGAGAGAACCTGTTTTAAAAATTAAGGTAAAGGACCAGAGAACCCTTGGTTCTGGCTACTTTCAGATGATCCAGGTTGAATTCCCAGCACCCACAAGGTGGTCACAACTGTCTGTAACTCAAGTTCCAAAGGATCCAGTACCCTCTTCTGGCCTCCATGGGCACAAGACACACATGTGGTACACATAAATACATACAAGAAAAACACAAATATTAAAAAAAGATAAAGAGGAGAGCATTGAAGACACTTGATATCAACCTCTGGCCTCCATATGTACACACAGACATGCACCCACTGACTAGGATCTTTACTGGTACAGTATCTCTTTTAGTTCTTTTGCTCTGAACTTATTGTTCCATACAGTGGAGAATGATAATGATGAAGGTGACAGAGTTCCTCACCCTCAAGGGGGAGCCTAAGAGTTATAGAAAATGTGAATGATCCAAGCAGCAAGCACAAGAAAATCTAGACAAGGAGAAGATTGGAGGAGGTGACCAGGACAGGTGCTGGGGGGTGGGGGGGTGTTCTTTGAGGCATGGGATACTCAAGAGATGGGGTCCTTGGTCATCTCAAGAGTTAAGATACTGAGCACCAATTTAGGAACAGTGTGGGAGTGAGCAGCTCTAACTGTCTGGGCCTGTCTCCAGCCTCCTTGCTGCTGAGCAAATGTGGCAGGAGTGCTGTTCTCTTTGCAAAGCATCAGTGCCATGTGCTTACTGACAATGAGCTTGAGCAGTGTGGCTTTTTTTTTTTTTTTTATGTTGGAAGGTTGAAAAGTTTGCTCTTTGAGCACTCTGATGCCATGAGAGAGAAGGTCTGGAGCCTTATGAATGGCAGAGGATAGTAGGTGGAAGGAATCACAAGCTTGGGCAGGTCTCAATGCCTTAGAGAGGACCAGGAAGTTTGCCAGGACTTATCTGTCACACTCTTATCTGCGGGGGGGCCCCTGTGAGATGATCTGCTTCCTGCTGGGTAGATCTGTCGCTCATTTTACAACTTATTTTTGTCAGAGAAATAAAAGACAATGCTACTCCAAATGCCACAGTGTTTGCTTTATTTAAAACCTGAGGTTAAAATACATTTCCAAATGGCATAGCACACACTATTAAAGAAGTATACTCAGGGATACGGAAGTCTCATCCCTTTGTGTGGATGAAGTGCTGGTGTTGGTGTAACTCTTTGGCAGGTAAGTATGAAATGGGTTCCCTGACCCATTATCTTATAAGGCCACATGAAGTGAGGATTAATGAATTAAAGTGCACTCTTAACTGTTAAGCCTTCCCATGGAGGCTCAGTGTCACTGCAGTCACCAAAAGCAGAACATTGAGATTAAACACACCTCAAAAGGCTCTAAAAGATGCCCCCCTGATCAGAGAGGTCTCCTGAAATTTAAAAAGTGCTTGAGAGGGAAAAGGAAATTATGAAGTAACTTTCCTCTTTCCTTAGAAGAAATTAAATGAGTCGAGGAAATTGTGCTAAGATTCTATCAAGTAGTGTTTTTTTTGTAAATAATGTGAGCAGCTCCTAACACCCTTTGTATTGCACTCGCTGGTTCTGAGGAGTCAAAGATGTCTCCTCTCTGCCTCCTTTCCCCAAACCCGTGAGCCAAGAATGTTTGTTCTCAGTTTATAGAGTCCTCACAGGTTGAGTTTATAAACACAACCCTATGAACATCAAACCGTATCTACAAGATTTCCTTCTTTTGGGGCCAGGAGTGGCTTGATTACCTGGGGGGACAATTGCAATTGCTCAGAAATAACATCTTTATTTATATATGGCTCTTCATTTCTACTTCCAAAACAGTATGAAGATTTTCAGTCCCAGATCCCTGTTTGAGAATTCCTTTGCCTGCTCTTGGTCTGGGACTACCTAGAATCCTGGGTGCTTCTGTCAGCAATACTCTTAAAGTCCATTCAGACATGGAGGGCCACTCTGTCTCATACACACACCCCTGTGTCTGGGTGGCTAATTTATTTCTTGGGTGAAGTCTATAGAGCTTCAGTGGTACTGGAGAACAGGCAGCTGGCAACACTACTGACATGACTGTTATGAAGGTACTGAGTCATTAGAGGAGGGGCTGCCCTTAGGAAAAGAATCACCCAGGATCTCAAGGATGTTTCCATATGTTCTTTAGTGTAATTAAGTCCAGCTGGGCCACCATCTTCCTTAGTGAGTCTTCAGTTGTCAATTGCACTTTTCAAAAATTTACACCAATGACTAAACCTCAGTAAAATTGGCAACTACTTAAAACAATAAAGCTATGTATGAAAGGCACACTTACTTACACAGGGCCAAATGTTCGCGAGTAACCTAGTGCTCAGCAAACTGGAGCATGTACAGTACAAAGCCTATTCAGCACAAAAATATACTACTAAAAAGAGAGTTGGTATGTGCCTAGTGGAGTACTATGCAGTCAGCACTGGAGCCTCTCACCTCAGGTCTGAGCTTCACAAGAACCACATGGGCCTCCTGATGAGTGACAGAGTTCAGGATGAACTCAAATGTAAGGTCTCAGGCCCCTCCCAGGCCACCAACACAGCAGCAACTCAGTGAATGATGGCTGAAGATGGCTGAAGATGGTGGCAGTGACACCAGCAGAAGGCCATGAGTTTGGCCAGTGTCTCCAATATATCCTGGAAAAGCCAAGCAATAAAAATGGGATCCTATTTGGTGCTGGATGCTGTTGGCCTAGCGAACAAGCTGGGCTTCAGCATTCCATTTGCAAGAGGATGGAAGGGTTCAAAGGTAAGATGATTTGGCCTTCAGCAACCTCAGGTCACATACAGACCTACAAGGACCTGGGGTAGTCTTCAAAGGCTCAGCTGTACATGCTGGCCTCACACTGAACAAAGTCGCTATCAAGGGTAAATTCTTGGTGGTAGGAGTAAAAAAGGGCCACAGAGAACAGGAAGCTATCCAAGTTATCTATTTGCTGCCCTAGAAAAGGAAACAGTAAACGGTCTGCAGTATCAGATGTGAGCTGACTAGCAGGAAGGGGAGGGAGTGACTGGGAGATGGAGGACAAACGGAAGTTATGCCCTGTTCTTCCACTATGTTGCTTCTTAAGTTACCAAAGACTATAAAAATAGAAAGATTCCAGGTATTGAAGTAGTTCTTACACCGGCTCTGCTCATTAGTAAACAACTGTCTACATCTGAGGCAGAAACTCTAGATTATAATCAAAGATGGGCTATAGGCTGACACATAAGCTTTGGTGCCAACTTGAGTTCCACCGTAGGGAACGTAGCCTGTGTCTGCACTCCTGCCGTCCATATGCAGAGCTGAAGCCTTCATGTAGTATTATATTTTCCTAGACCTCTGGCTGGTTCCTGAGTGTGTGTGTGGGTGGGGTGGGGTTGGGGGAGGGTATTTAGATCTGCTGAGTGGCCTTGCTGAGCAAAGCTCCTGAGCAGACAAAGACTCTGAAGAGCAGCACAATTCAGGCCTCCCCAAAATTGCTGAGTGAAAGAAGCAGCCCCTACTTATAGGGAAATTAAGGGGTAGGGGCGTCTCTGACACGATGGCCCTGTAGTGTTCTTCTTCTAGGGACTACTTCACAAAGTGGCCAGGGCAGTGGCCCTTGGCCTATAATCCTGGCTATTGAGAGTAGATATACTATCAAGGCCACTTCTGGCCTGAAAAATATCACACAGTAGGTTATTACCAACTGTGATCCTAGGTGAGGCTAATGGTGTCCCTTTGGGTGAAAAGATAGTTGAGTTTTGTATCTTGTTCTTAGGAGCTCTGGGACCTGAGAGTAATGGCTGCATGGAGCCAAGCACATTGTGGAGCCCAAGGCCTCTGCCAAAGCTGCAGGACTGCTGAGCTGGGGCACAGATGATTTTCTTTCCTTTGCTTCTAATTTTTTAATATTTAAAAATTTGTGGATGTGTGTGTGTGTGTGTGTGTGTGTGTGTGTGTGTGAGAAGTAGTGTTTCCTGTGTCTGATGAAGAGCTAATTAAAGTGCAGGTACTGATGCTATGGGAAATCGCTTCCATCGTAGATCACAGGCCGGTCAACAGTCAGGTGGTAAAAGACTTTTTTGGAGACAAATCTGAAGAAACAAAAATGGAGAATGAAGGTGTTACTTTTAGTGCAGCTTCTTTTGGGGCCTCATGTCACTGATTGGGCTTGGCTGGGTGTAGAAGCCAAAGTCTCACCAGCCTTTGGGGACTGGACAACTCACGGACCACTTTAGTGTTCCTTGTTTCCCTATCCCATCATCGGCCCATCTAGTCTAGTGCAGCTCTCTCCCTTCAGAAGGTCCAAGTACTCTCACTACGGGCTTCTTGGGGCTGGAGTGAAGAGTGGGGCTACAGGTCTCTGCTCCTTACTTGTCTAGCTGCTCTGAGGTGCCAGCGGTCAGGACTGCATGGGGAGATGAAGTAGGTGCCATGGGATGTCTCAGCGGAGGCCAGAATGTACAGGATGTTTGTATCAGGTCTAATCTTCATGTGCCATGGGCAGAGTTCATTCTCCAGTGCATTATACCACCCAGGTTTCCCAGGAGCCCATGGGAGGCTGCATGCTGCCCTTGCCACTTCTCTCTCTGTACTCAGAGCAAGGCTCAGTGAGACACTGACAAATGGCTAACTAGAGTTGAAGCAGGAAAAACAGGGCTACATGGACACTGACCCTTTCTTAACCTTGACCCTCATTGCTAAGCGACTCCACAGACAGCTCCCTGGAAAGGTTGGCCATACTCCATAAAGTCCTGCATACTCAGACAGAGTTCTAGTACCTAGGGCAATGCAGAGCAAGTGGAAGGTCACTTCCAGCCTCTTGGGTAGTAGACAACCCTGTCCACAGGCCTGAGAGTTCAAGGCCCGAGGAGTTGAGGTAGGGTATGGGAACAATTTTTGCCTAGAGTATCCTATCAAATTACTCTGCTAAAAGCCAAATGCCTGAGAAGGAGGGAGACAGTCACAGGCAAGGCAGGTCTGTTTTAAGAGACAACCCCAGTGAAGAAGCTATCTGGGAACCAGAAGCCCTCCCTAGGGAAAAATGTCTCACTTGTGTATGTGACAGATGCTGTTTATATGGGTGCTCTGTCTTGTTCCCTTTTCTAGTTTCATGCTGACCACTCCTGAGGTTATGCCCCTTGAGCATGCAGCTGAGCCTCAGTGCTGTCTGAGGCAACTGGGGAGCTCAGGATGGCAAAGGCTGCTCCTGTGACATACAACATGGCCTAGAGGGTTTGCCCTTTTTTTGTCTCATTTTTTCTTTTTATATTTAGGTGCTCTTGGATTTTCCTGGATTTCACAAAGTCCTTCTATGGCGGGCATGGCAGTAGGAATCAACCTGAGAGAGGTGAATACAACTAGGATGAGGCTAGCCTAGAGCCAGGTGCTTGGTTCAGATCTGGCACCTTCATTAGCCATGTGACCTAGAGCATCACTATTCTGCCATCCAGTCCTTAGCTCTCTAGAAGAGGAGGAAGCTGTATGGAAGCAGTGAGTGACTGGTATATGGTAAGACCCTGCAAGTGTTGGCCCACTACAGGAAATGAATGAAAAATGTCCCTTATAGTCTAAAATATTTGAACACTTGGTGCCTGGCTGGTTGGTGATGTTTGGGGAGGTTGTGGAGCTTTTAGGAGGTCAAGCTTTGCTGAAAGAAGTGTGTCACTGGGGGTGAGCTTTGAGAATTTATAGCCTTGCTCTAATTCTAGTTTGCTCTCTTTGTTTCCTGCAATTGAATAAAGACATGATCTGCCCCATTCCTGCCCCAGCTGTCTGCTGCCATTATGGACTCTGCCTCTGAAGCTAAAATTCCTTCTTTCTTTAGTTGCCTATAATAGTGGTGTTTTATCACAGCAACAGAAAAGTAACTGACAGGCTTGCTTTATAAAATATACTATGAGCAGTGAACAGAGCAGAGGGGTCTAAATTACAGAATCACTAACAAAAAACTTTGACAACTAAGTCTTGATTCTGAGTGTCTACTTCAATGCTAGAGAATAGAGGTAATGATGCATAGACAGGTGGATACATGATAGACAGGTGGACGCATGAGATGCCATGACTAACTGAGGTACCTACTTGGAAAAAGTGTTGTCAAAGATGAGCAAGTAGATGCCGGGGGTTCGGACCTTCAGCTGGCCCCGGATGTTCTCCTTGTGGGAATTGCATCGGGTGGTGGGAATGAGGACCTGACAGGGAGAGCAATGAGAAGGTATCACAGAAGCTGAGAGCCTGTGAGTCCTCTAGGAAGGCTAATACTCTGAATGAGGTGATAGCTGTATAGGGCTGGGACTAGAACTTGGCCCCAGCAAGGGTGGGCTGTCACCTATTCCACTCATTGTAGAGGGATGGTGGGTGTAAGATTCTTCTAGAACCATGAACCAGTCCCCAACAACCCTGACTGTGTTGGTGTCAAGCTGCTCTACCACCTGAAGAAACAGAACTTTTATGCTTCAGATGCCTTGTGTAGGTCCTAGTGCTGTCCTTGGTTCTCGTAGGATACTGAGTCCTGCTTCTATATTGACATCCAGGCTCTCTATAAAGCTCCTGGATTCATTTTCCTCTGGGAAAGACAGCCATGGCTCCACCTCTCACATGGCATCACCACAGGCCCTTCTCTTGTCTGGTCCTGGCTGGTCCATGCAATTTTTATTTTTCCAAGCCTGATTCTTAGCCTCCTGTTTATTCTCTCAGAATCACAAGTTTGTCCCCTTAGGGCAAATCTGCACCTACAGTGTGTATAATAATGGCTAATTCTTGGATGGTCAACCTTATCCCCATTGGGACAAGGTCTTCTACCTGATTATCAGCAAAAGCACAGGCTTAATCTTAGAACTGAAGTAATATGGGCTAGCAAAGTGGATCAGTAGGTAAAAGAGCTTGTCTTACAAGTCTGACAACTTGGAAACCATGTACAAAGGTGAAAAGAGGGAACTGATTCTATAAAGTTATCCTCTGGTCTCTACACGCATGCAATGGATGTATCCCCTTTCCCCCCAAAAACAAATGAAACTGAGGAGGTGACAGAAGGAGATACCAGTGTTTTAATGTGATAGATCATCAAATGCGCTCATATTCTCTGTCTGTCTGTCTGTCTGTCTGTCTCTGTCTCCGTCTTTCTCTCTCTCTCAGCTCCTTTGCGCTCCTAATATAGCAAATGATGTCAGAAGTTATTCCCTTCCAGGTGTACCTATTATGCTTACCTACACATATTGTGATTTCTACCTGGAATCACAGGTGTTGATTTTCTCAGGTCTCTCTCTGTTTATACTTAGAATGCTTCAAGAACAGATTTGGGTGTTATCCTGTATCTCTCTGTCCCAAGTAGACTCTACAGAATCTTGGACACAGTAAGAGTTCAACGATTACTTCTCCAAAGACCCAACAAGGTTCCTATGTGTCATTATGAGACCTGTGTACAGCCATCTATTTTCTGAAAGGCCTAGGCTGTTCAAGGGCATGTGAGAAGTCCCCTGAATAGGTACTAAAGATGTGGCCTGGGAAATAGGCTGTCTAGGCTCATGACTTTTCAGGGGACCACAGGCAGTGAAAACAGTATCTTCTGTAGTTGACTGGTGAACTGGGTGGGCCTGGAAGGGCAGAGGAACAGCTAAGTATTCTAGACATGGGCTTTCTGTGCCCCCTTGTGTTCACTGTGGGAAATGACAGTGGTGGCCATTAAACCCAGGAAGGACATCTTAGAAGTCAGAGACAAGGCTGGCTGAACCAGGTCCTTAAGATTCATCTGTCAAGATGATTAGTCAGTCCGTGTCCTATGCCTTGTATTCTATCCAGCCCTTTTGTACCTCTGAGCCACTCAATGTGGGCTGCTCAGTGGAGTTGCTGAGGGTTGCCTGCATACCCTGATTTAGTAGTTTGGGCTTTGGCCTATTGATTAAGGTTTAAAGGCTCTCTTTGGGTTTCTAGTATATAGCCACATGGTTAAGAACTGCAGTCCTGCACTGCCAATATTTTACACCTAGAATAGTCTGGGTTTTATCCTCAGCTGCCCAGGTCATAGTGGGGCTTCCTTTGCTGTTGTCTTTATAGGTGACATATGGAACATTCAATATAAATGGAGATGGAATTCATACCTCCCAAAGCATCCCGATCCTGCTATGTAGAGCTCTATCTGTGAGTTATCATTAAACAGAATCCTATCTCTTGCATGTCTCTAAGATTTACCTCCAGCTCTATCCCAAGGTCAAATGAAACACATGAGGCTCAGAAGTAACCTTCAGCTGTGTGAAGACAGCTCTCCTGAACTTGATTTCTGGGTCATCTTTCCCCAAGATAATCAAGCTTTAGGTGCTTTGCCTGCTCTGGAGAATGTCTGCTCAGGCACCTGGAGTGTGTGCTAAGGACCCTGGTAGGGAGCCTGGCCTACCTTGCACTGGTCGAGTGGCGTGTCTTCTGTCTCTTGGAAGACCACACTGAAGGAGATGCTCTTGGGATCAGAAGAGAAGACCCAGCTGATGGTAAGGCCAGGCTCAGCCACGGTGATGGGGATCAGGCTGTAGGTACTGGACCTCACAAACAACTCCCTGTTGCCCTCCCCAAAGCTGGTGATCTCCTCTACTGTGAGGGGTAATTTGATCCTAAAATAAAAATTCAAAGATGGACCTGGTTTAATGGATTATAAGAGGTAAATGGAGATTTGAGACTCTTGGTAGGTTAAGCCTGGACACTCCTGACTAACATGTTTATGAGATACTCAGCTCAGACAAAAGCTTTAGTTTGAGTGCATACCATACAGTTGGCATAGTTCCTGACACTGAATCACAGCTGTGAAAGATACAGGACAGCCTTGCCCACATGGAGCTGAAAGCTCATGGAAACTGGGGAGCAGGGTGGGTTGCGCAGGGCAGCCTGATTTGCTCTGAGTCCCTTATGGGCAGGGTTTGAGTTCGATGATTTAGTTCTATTACACCTGTGAGGTTGCACCACAGCTCAGCCACCCTCTTCCTTTCACCTAATTAGACATACCTCCTGCAGTCTCTTTTTGCAGATTTATGTGTGAGGGGTTGAAAGGTTGAACCTGAGAGAGTGTGGGTCTGATTTCACAACTGTCTTGGGTTTTATTTTCCAAGTCTGTAGAATGGGAACAACCATGTTTTTCTTACATGGCTGTTGCAGTGACACTGATGTCAGTGCTCCTGATTTCTGAGTCATCTCTCTAGGACTCTTATGATATCTTCCCCCGAAAAACAGGCCTCACTGTTTCTGCCCTGGCTACTCCATGTCTTCTTTATACAACCAACCAACACAATCCTTTTTTCAATGTAAACCAAGTGACTCTTCAGTTCCAAATATGAATTTTGGATCCCTGTTCCCCTCACACTAAGACCCAAGTCTGTACAATGGCTAATGAGGCCCTATTGATATGAACTTCTGTTCCTTTTGGATCTTGTCTTCCTTATCCTCTGCTTCAACTTACACTGGTTCTTTTTCATACTCTTGTTAAGAACTATCAAGTATCTTTCTTTTCTATCAGATACTATAAAACTTGAATTTAGGGCATTGTCTTCAAGTAGTTTTACCTCTCCCGTCTTGTTAAGACTGCTATGCAAATTTTACTCACCTTCTTAATAATATTTTTGCATTGTTTACACAAAGGTCCACTGCAAAATTCCAGAAATTTGATGGCCAGGAACAGGGACCTCTTTCTCCTTCCTTTATTTGCTATGTAAGACTAGCTAATTGAATTAAGCCAATAGGGGAAAGACACAGTCTCCCTTTATTATAATAAATACCAAACACACTTCCTGTCTCTTGTGTGTTTGCTCTTCCAAGCACACCCTCTTCATCAAGAATAAAGTTTGCCTTGTCCAGACACTTCATTTGGTGTGGTGGTCTCTTCCTCTGCATTCCAGAACTTATTTCTAACACCTTTAACTTAGTAGGCAGTATCTTTTTTTAAAGGCTCTGTCTTGGCTGTTCCTTCTGCCTGAAATACTATTCTCTCAGGTGGCTATCTGGCAACTTCTTCACCTCCTCATACCGTTGCAGTGAAGTCTATGTGAAACTGCAAATCCCTCTCTCCTCTAATCCTACTATTCAGTTGTGTTTTTCTATTTCAAACACCATGTTGTATTTTCTTGTTTGCCTATTTTCCTTGTTCATTGCTTGTCATTACTCAGCACAGCATAAAATCTGCCCCCAGGAAGGGGTCTTGTGTCTTCTTTGTGCCCTAATGTGCTTGATGTAGCAATGAATAAACGTTAGCAGAAGAGTGAATGGTTCTTCTCAGCAATGACAGTACAACCACTGGAACTATCACCGGGAAAACTAGCTCTATGGTGGGGCCAAGCTAGAGTAAAGCTATGAAACCTTGAAAGCTTTGAAGTACTATAACCCACATTTGGAGGCAGACCAGTAGGGTGAGTAGTTCAAGGTCACCCCAGGCTACCTAGCAAGTTTTAGGCCTGAGTCACAATAGATCCTGTCTTAAAAAACTAAAAAAAAAAAAACCAAAAAAACAAAAACCAAATAATAACAATGTAAGCGAAACTTAGACAATTCATGTCAAAAGGCTACCAGTATATATGTCTATAAAAGAAGAGAGATGGATGGCTATGGTGAGAGCAGTGAGGATAAAGAGTCATTTTCAGTGTTGTCCCCCTGAACCCCCCCAACCTCTTTTGCCCTAAACTGCCCCATCTTATAAGTAGAGGGTGGGATCCTAATTCTGATTCTTACAGAGACTCCCACCCTTTGCAGGTTTTACTCCCCAAAATAAAAGCCCTACGGTCTTAAAACAAACAAACAAACAAACAAACAAACAAACCCAATTGGAGTCACTTTTAGCCAAAACTTTTTTGAAAGGCAGCAGGTTGTAAAGGAGGAAGCCTCATTCCTATGATGCCCACTCACAAGAGCTAGCACAGAAGTCTTCTACAACTACAAATGTGCACAAAGGCCCCTGCAATTGCACACACCAGAACACATCTCTCCAAGGTTGTGTGTCCAATGGTGGACTGATGCTACCCTAGCTCTGGAGCTTGGTAGCTAAGGATTCAAAACAGTAGTCTTCCTCTTGGTTTCTCTAACAACATTCCTTTGTCACACAGATTACCAGGCACTGATTGCCATTGCAGTGTTACTCCTGAATAAAGACTTTCTGTTTGGTATTCAGGTAGATCAAAATAGGAACTGAAGGGGTTTGCAACCCCATAGGAAGAACAACAATACCAACCAACCAGACCTCCCAGTGATCCCAGGGACTAAACCACCAACCAAGGAGTACATATGGCTCCAGCTGCATATACAGCAGAGGATGGCCTTGTCAGGCATCAATGGGAGGAGAGGTCTTTGGTCCTATGAAGGCTTGATAGATGCCCCAGTGTAGGGGAATTGAGGGCAGGGAGTCGGGAATGGGTGGGTGGGGGAACACCCTCATAGAAGCAGGGGGAGGGGGGATGGGATAGGGGGTTTCTGAGAGGGGGGTATATTAGGAAAGGGAATAACATTTGAAATGCAAATAAAGAAAATATCCAATAAAGAAAAAAATAGTTTGATTATTTCTATTTTCTACAACAAAAATTTCATTGCTCTTACAATAAAAACAACAACAACCAAACAACAAAAGGGGGCTGGAGAGGCTGCTCAGCAGGATTCTCTTCCCAGCATCTACATGGTAGCTCACAACTGCCTAATTTTAATCCCAGGAGATCTGATGATGCCTTCTTCTGGTCTCTGTGGGCACCAGTCAGGTTTGCACAGATACGCATGTAGGTAAAACACTCGTGTGTGTGTGTGTGTGTGTGTGTGTGTGTGTGTGTGTGTGTAAAACAAACCAAAAAGCTACCTACCATTGACAACACAAAAAGAAATATTAAATAAAAAAAAGGATGGGGCAGAGAAGGAAGATCATAAAGAAGCACAGGGAACTTTTCAGTGACAGACTGATTTCTTAGTCATGCTTTTTGTTTGTTTGTTTTTGTTTTTCGACACAGGGTTTCTCTGTGTAGCCCTGGCTGTCCTGGAACTCACTCTGTAGACTAAGCTGGCTTCGAACTCAGAAATCCACCTGTCTCTGCCTCCCAAGTGCTGGGATTAAAGGTGTGTGCCACCAGTGCCCGGCTTTAGTCATTTTTTTTTTTTTTTTTTTTAATGATACTACATTATTTATTAAATATATAATCCTTATACACTTTAAAGGACAAACTTAATGTATGTAAATTATGCTTTAAAAATTAAAAAATACAAACTGAAGCCCTTGATGCAGTTAAAACAGATATCAGGATTCAGGCCTAAAACAGGAAGGAGAAAACAAGAGCTTACAGCTGGGTATGAGAGAGCCAAGCTGACCACATAAGAGGAAGGACAGGGCTCTGGGGGGTGGGATGGGGAAGCCAGTGTCTGTATGATCTGGCTGGTTCCCACTTCCACAAAGGGAGATGCTTAAGGCACTAGCTGGTTCCTACTCCACAACAGCTCAACTGAAGGACATGTACATGTCTCTGGCTTGTTCCCACTTCTACAAAGGCCCTAACAAAGAGCTGCTTCCCTTTCACATATTCTAATTCTGCTAACTGCAACAAACTAAACTGTGGGTAAGAGCAGCCCCTAACATGAATCTTCCATGCAGTAAAAAAGGAGTCCACCCCAGAGTACAGGAGGAAATCTCACCCAGCTCTGTAGACAAAAAGCTGGATATGAGGCAATACATTTTAAAACCATAGCCACATCTTAGTAGGCGTGACAGGAGTTGGTGTTAGCTCTCTACAAACAAGTACAAGAGTCCATGGTAAAACTACAAGCCAGTGGGCTTGGGTTGAGCTACTCTGGGTTAGAGTAGCTGTCTCATGAGAATGAGTTCAAGTCCAAGCACTGCCTAAAACAAAACAACAAAATGAAATAAGCCCTATAACTGGCCACATACAAGTATGAGCAAAGAGAGGACTTTAATGAACTACTAACAGACTCCATCAAGCCCTGAGACCAGCAACACCTGTGAAATCAACAGCTAGAGAGCCAGCAGCTGGCAAAACTAGTCAGGGATGAGCAGGAAGCTTGAAAATGTGATTGCTCCCCTGGGTAAGCAGCATGTGAAGAACACACAATCATCTCTCCGGCTGGGTGAGGAAAGTATGGAAAGTGTGCAATTTTTCAATTTGCTTGACTTGTGATATGCTCAGAGAATTAGCCCATGTCAACAGAAGTCACCTCAGGCTCTGCCTCACCCCGCTACAAGTCCTGTCTCCAGAAAACAGTTCAATGTTTGTTCCTATCTTAGAATTCTCACTTTCTTGAAATTTTCTTACTTTTGTTAACTGTTCTTAATAAAGCCCGCTTTTGCTTTATTTACTCCTGTATGTGTCTGTGTCTTTAATCACTACTCACTTGGTCTGATGTCTGTCCTTTGGTTATGACTGATTGTCTGGTATTTGAGTGTTTGAGTCACATACACCTAGGCTAAAAAATGCCCTGTTGCCCTCAAAGATCTGCATCAGCTGCCCACTGGGTGGGGCCAGCTTTGTTTCTGATAGGACAATTGTCCTTTCTCCAGACTCTATTCCCTGGGACTCCTCTCTACTGGCACAAGAGGCCCATTCAGCAGCTTGCCACTTACATCAGCTCTCCTGACTTCAGCAAGCAGATTTCAGCATCTTGCCCCAAGGGCATGTCTTCAGTGTCTTCAGGGGTTAATGAGTTTGATGTGGTGTCCCTGAAACAGCACAAAGGAGAACAGGCCATTAGCTATCAGCACATAAAGTCCTATAGCCTGAGGTCTACACTGGAGGTCTACAAGGAAACAAGGACTTCAGTGGGGCCAGAAGAGTGAAGACAACAGGGTTGTAAGAGATTGCCTGGAAGGAGTGTGAGTGCACATAAACACCAATGGGTCACTCTCCCCTCCCACACCACCAATCCTCTACGGGGAGGCAGGGATGACAACAGCACCATTGCCTCCTTCCTTCTTAGTGTTGCTCCAGGGCACAAGAACTGGAGCCCTTGCAAAATTGGTTCCAGAAACAGATACCCTGACTATAGCTCAGTCAGTAAAAGAGTAAGTCTAGGGCTAGAGAGATGGCTCGGCGGTTAAGAGCACTGGCTGCTCTTCTGAAGGTCCTGAGTTCAAATCCCAGCAACCACATGGTGGCTCACAACCATCCGTAATGAGATCTGACGCCCTCTTCTGGTGTGTCTGAAGACAGCTACAGTGTACTTACATATAATAATAAACAAATCTTTGGGATGGAGTGAGCAAGGTCCTGAGTTCAATTCCCAGCAGCCACATGATACCTCACAACCATCTGTACAGCTACAGTGTACTCATATACATAAAATAAATAAATAAATAAATAAATAAATAAATCTTTTAAAAAAAGGAGTAAGTCTACGCAGAGATGGGACAGAGGCCTGTATTAAAGAGGGCAGAGTGAGTACCCACCTCCTCTTTCCTTTACAATGTACCATCAGGAGTACGGAAGGAGCTGCCTTGGCACTGGGGCTGTCCCAGTTTCCAAAGTGTACTCTGTGGACCACCAAAACCCAGGGAGCAAATGCTGCATACAGCATTTCCCTCTTTGAAAGTTAATTATTTTAGGCAGTTGTCCAGCTGATTCCCCATTCAAACATTCCTTTTGGATACAGGAAAGCACTCTTAAGACTCAGTAAGCTAAACTCAGAAGTGCATTACAGGACTCAGTTTGCCTGGTATGGTGGTATTTGTCTTTAGTACCTGGGAAGCTGAGGTAGGTAGAACTCTATAAGTTCCAGGTCAGCCTGGTTGACTTAAGAGTGTTCCAGGACATTCAGGGCAAGCTACATACATAGACCCTGTCTCAAAGAAAGAAAAAAGGAAGAAAGGAAGAAAGGAAGAAAGAAAGAAAGGAAGGGAGGGAGGGAGGGAGGGAGGGAGACTCCAAGTCCCATCCCCTGATCCCTCCACCCCAGTTTTAAAAGCAGCAAACAATTGCTGGGGAGAGGAGATTCGTCATGGAACAATCTGAAAGCTG
This sequence comes from Rhynchomys soricoides, assembly GCA_019843965.1. Classification (NCBI taxonomy): domain Eukaryota; kingdom Metazoa; phylum Chordata; class Mammalia; order Rodentia; family Muridae; genus Rhynchomys; species Rhynchomys soricoides. Next base: position 320,009 of record JADRCH010000127.1, on the reverse strand, counting down.
TACAGAGAACGCCAGAGAGGTAGCTTTTACTAGTTCTCACCTATTCTAGTGTGTGTTTTTTGTGAGGCAGCTCCCCATGTTACCCATATTCCTGTAAGTAACACCACTAAATCCACTGATTCATCAAGCTAGATTTGGATGGAAGTTTCTTTGGCTGTTAGTGCCCTATCTGGTATGTTCTTATATTTATCTGATCATGGAACATTGTGAACATCTGCAAAATTACTGACCCTCAGAACACATTGGCAGATAAAAGGTCCTGGATGGGGACATGAGCCGAAGCTGTTTCTCCAAGGCAGGGCTGGTGCCACAATCAGATACCCTGACTGCAGCTCAGTATGTCCCCACCCAGGGCTCTATGCTCAGTCTGGCTAGTAGCTCTCAGGGGTCTCATAATCCAACCAACATTCAGTTGACAACTATGCCCAGGATGGCATAGGCCCAAAAGAAAACGGTCTGCCTCTACGTGAAGGCCTTAGTTAGAAGGTCTCCTGCCCAGTATGACTTCTCCAAATATTCTAGTCCTTCTCAAGGGTTATAGAGGAGTCTTTCAAAATGCCCCGGGGGTATTGTCAGTGTACCTCACACTTTCCTCTCACCAAAGGCTCTGGCCTGCCTGGATGCCAGGCACACCCACTTCATCTTCACATGCTGCTTTGCAGCATTTTTTTTTGGGGGGGGGGGGGGAACTTTGGCCTTTCCTAGGTAGTCATGTAAATGCATTAAGGGATAAAACAAGTTTGAGAATGGCAGACAACACAAGCTGGACCACTCAGAGGACACCCTATCTCCTGCTCTTTCTTTCCTATTGACATGTTTTTCTCAGCCCAGAAAAACCAGTGTTTTCAAGTGACCCTTTTCCTTTCCTTGCTCCAGCAGTAGGGCCTACCATTAGCTGCTCTGGCTTCTTAGGGTGACATGCTCACCAGTCTACTGCTGTGCCCTTCTCTCTAGGGCAGTGGTTCTCAACCTTCCTAATGATAAGACCCTTTAATACAGTTCCTCATGCTGTCTTGACCCCCAACCATAGAATTACTTCATTGCTACTTCATAACTGTAATTTTGCTACTATTATGAATTGTAATGTAAATATCTGATGTGACCACAGGTTGAGAACCACTGCTCTAAAGTAATGATCCCAGTGTTCCTAGGAATCCCATTGCACACACAGTCTATGCTTAACAAATGTTTACATTATAAGCCTCAGTGTAAGGGACTTTCCTATCCCAGATGCCCATGTAATCAATATTCCAATTTACTAAAGAATAAAGAATGGCTCAAAGGTTAAGAGTATGTGCTATTCTTCCAGAGAGTCCATCCTCAGTTTCCAGCACCCATATTAGGTGGTTCAGAACTGCTTGTAACACCAGTTCCAAGAGACCTAATATCCTGCCCTCTTTTGGGCTCTTCAGGCATGAGCAGTCACATGCACATACATACACAGATGTACCTAAATAAAAAACAAATCTTTGAAGCTGGAGAGATGGCTCAGCAAGAGCACTTGCTGCTCTTCCAGAGGATGCAGATTTGGATCCCAGTGCCCACATAGTGGTTTACAACTGTCTGTAACTCCAGTTTCAGGGATCGGACACTCTCCTTCTGGCCCCCACAGGCACTGCATGCATATGGTGTACATATAAATATGCAGGCAAAATACCTGCACAGATAAAAATAAAATTCTTAAGAAACAAAGGAGAGGCTAAGGGCCCTACCCATCCGTAAAGTGATCTGAAGCTCATACCTCTCTGGGTCAGGAGTCACCTGGTACTTCCAATTAGGCCTCTAGCATTCCTTTGTCACAATTCCAAATATTGTAATTTTTCATTTTATTAGTAGACAACAATTCTCCAGGCTGCCAAGAACAGAAGCTCTACCTGAGAAATGCCCAGCAGCCTGTGATGTCTTGCTTATAGTCTTCCTCGGAGGTTTCTCTCCATTTTGTCACTTGTTCTACTGAATCCCAGGCTCCAGGAGAGGACTGGGACTCTTCAGTTCAGATTACACTGCCCAACAGTGATCACTAGCCATAAGTTCCCATGTAAACTTACATTAATCAGGATCAAAAAAACTAAGAATTCAGCTCCTAGTTTGCACTAGTTATAGTTCAAGGCTTCAGTCACCACATGGGCTGGTGTTACACAGTGTGGCATAGAACACATTCACCATGGTAACTGACATCCTTTCTGTGTATCAGCCAAGCAAAAAGTAGCACTAGTAAGATCTTGGCTTTGAACACTTGGTTTTTATGGTCTGATCAGAATTCACAAACCTGCAGGTGCCAATAAGCAAGCCATTTCTGGCTCACATGCAAATGGCTGGCTATTCCCTCAGGGATATTCAGCCATAAATTTGTCCTCCACTCATCAGTGTCCTGCCACTCATCAGTGCCTTGTGCTAATTTCTCCCCAAAGTAGCAGAAAATGTAAAACAAACAAAAAACCAACCAACCAAACAACAACCCCCCAAACCAAAAAAGCAAAGCAAAACAAAAAAAGCAAAACAAAGCAAAACAAAACAAAACAACAACAACCACCAAACCAAACAAAAAAACCAACCCAAGTCCTGGAGTTGATATCCTAATAGTTCTGACTTGAGAATGCCAGGTTTCTAGAAAAGGTGATAGGTCAGTGCAACTGACTTCCAAGATAAGACTGAAGCATTAGTGCCTACCATGTCCAATCTCTTCTCAATTCTATTTCAGATATTCAAGTATTTCTGATGAAATGCAAGACACAGGCAACAGGGTACTCACTCTTGAGAAGTTTAGATCTTTGAATCAAAGAAAACTTAAGGACCTTGAAGTAATGAACACTACAGATATGAATAGCAAAAGGATATTTATGTAAAGTGGTTCCAAATGGACTAGTTCCTTGAATTTACTTGCAAATCTTTTATTTTACACAGAAATTTTCATTTCTGTAGCATAGTTATGACAAAAGTACCATACATTCTCAAATCTACACATGCAATCTCCCCACAGTCACCCACGCATGTACCTTCGATGTTCATGCACAAACAATCACAGAGCACTGAGATGGGCCTCTGTTCTTCCTGAGGAAGACAAATGATTTTGACAAGAGTACAGCAATGCCTGAAAAAGTTCAGGCCATTCTAGTACGATCCTATAAATGTAGTAAAACTGATCCCTTTGAACTTAAATTCCCCAGGGTCAGGTGGTTTTGTCTAAAGAGCTGTCTTGTCCTAAAAGGGATCTTTAAAATATTTTTAGATGTATTTTATGTGTATGAGTGTTTTGCTCACAGATATGAACTGAAGTTATGCATGGTTGTATGCTGCCATCTGGGTGCTGGTAATTGAATGTGTGTCTTTTGCAAGAACAGGAAGTGCTCTTTGCTGAGCCATCTTTCTAGCACTGAAAGGGTTGTTCTAGAAGGAGAGGTGTTTCAGCTATATCCCTCTCAGTATTTGATGCATCTGCTCTTTGTTCACTGTTGACTGCATCCATGAGGAGGTGAGGAAACCTTCATATAAAATCAAACACTAGTTTCTAGATTCTGGTCCTACTTCCAGTTCCTGACTTCCAGGGTAATTTTCCTGGAAGTAGGTAATGCTAGCTCATGGAAACTAATAACCAGACTGCATTAAGATCATAGTGTCTACCAGTTGGGGACATAGCCAAGTATGGTGGGTGGGCACTGCCTTCCAGAGGCCTGTGGTGCGAGAGTGTAGGGCTACACCAGGCCCTCCAGCACAACCAATCACCTAGAAGCCACCTGGTTTGGGAATGATCAGAAACCTGAGCTTATAGCTCTGAATTCACCAGTTATTTTGGTTCTGGTTCCTACCTTCTCATCTGTAAATGGAGATAATACCTGGCCCTCAGGAATGTTTTGAGACATCTGTGGTAAATACTGGATCTACATTCACACAGAGCCTATTCCATTGTGTGGACTTTTGTGTTGGCTTAGACCCAAAATGTTCCAAAGATATGTGTGACCAGTAAACAAAGTGATTTTAATGGACAAAGTCCACCATCTTCAGTGGACTGACAAAAATCAAATCTACAAAGGGAACAAAGGGAAATCCTATTAGGTTTTAACAGCAGAATATGTACCAAGCCAAGAAAAAAGGAGCATGAAACATCAGAATCACGCATCATCTTTGACTCTCAAATTATGTGGGCAGGTTTGTCAAGCCTGTCATGTGGATTCTGCCTATGGGACAGAGAGAGGGGAAGGTCTCTAGCTGAAGGCTCTTAAGTATTTGACGGAAACACAGACCACATCACAGAGAACCGGAGGCAGACCTTTAGCAAGCACACTTCACTCTGGAGCAAAGCTTCTCTTCTGGTGAGTCATTTGCTTTCTTTTGCTGGGTCTCTCAGATTCCTGCCTGCAGCATGAACTGTGTACATGGTGCAAGCTACTGAATTTAACTACTCAAGGCTTGCATCCTTTACTGCCACGGCTGCTGTAAAGGTTAAAGAAATATGAAAACTGCTTCATTGGTTCTGGAATATAGCCAAGTGGTTATTAACGGATGGGACAGGTATCAATGGCATAACCAGACCCAACCAGGAATATAGAGCAGTCTAGTCGCTGGTCTTCTATTTTTAATCAATCATTTTTCTATTTTTAGCTCTTTTGTATCTTAACAAAACAAGCTATAATCCACAATCTACTTTTTTCAATATAAATCAATGCACAACTGCAGACATTGTAGACTAAAACAAACAAATGAACAAAACAGATGAAATAAGTAATTTGTAATTTTGCCAAAGGCCAATGCTGACAGAGTTTGGACCTTTAAGACTAGAGTCAAAATTATAAATGTTATCAAAGGGTCTTTAAACAAGAGCCTACAGAATATGTGGTTCATGAAGCCTTAGAATTATAGGTGTATGGATATTATTTCTCAGGGAAGGTCTATAGCTTTAATGAGATTCTCAAAGAGGTTTGTGACCACAAAAGGTTAAGTGCCAGGTGTGGCAGCAATCCCAGCACTTTGGAGGTAGAAGCAGGAAGATCAGAAGTGTCATCTATTTGTTGTAACGGTAATAGTCTGTGGTGGATTTTTTTGTTTGTTTGTTTTTTGTGTGTTTTTTCTCATATTTATTCTGTTTTCAGCAATTTAAATATACCGAAACTTCCAAAATAACTAGAAGTACGTCTTAAATATTTGGGTTACATTTTATGCTTTACATACAATTATAATTTACTATCAGGTTTTTAAAAACATTGTATCAAAAGTTTCATTACCTTTTCATTTTCCTAAATCAATATTTCAATTATAAAGAAATGGGACAGTGATTCTGTGTGCTTATAGTTGTAAAGCAAGCATTCTATTGGCAGCCACCTCCCTAGTCTAGTGATTTTCAATATTCTATTTGTACAGTCTAGTCTCTATCTACCATAACCCTGAAGAATATAGATTTGTATATTTTCTGGAGAGTCATGCTAAGGTTGGATTCAGAAAAGAACAGGACAACAAAAAAGCAAGTACAAGTGAGGCAACAACAGGGGACTGGACGTAACTCTTGGGAAAGCAAAGTTGTTTATTTCACATTTTAAATGGTGAAAAATAAATCATCCCCATGTGATCAGTAAGATACACACAAATATTTGACACTCTTTTAGCACCTCAGAAAGCAATGGGGCAGGATGCCTACTACCAGCTTATCAAGACCAGAGATCTAGCCTGAGGTCTAGGTGCGGAGACTATTTACTGGATAGCCTTGTTTTAAAGGCAAGGCCCTTCCTTGATGGTGAGAAAAGGCATTATGGCTCTAGGGAAGGGAGAAGTAACAGAAGCATTAGGGTGGGCACTGTTTCCGCTTAGGACTCAATTTTAAGGCAAGGAATGACCACATGGATTAAAAGGAGAGAATGTCTTCAACTTTTACATGTCCTCATCTGACCAGGAAATATTTTGTCTTGGTAAATCTGACAGAAGTTCTACCCAAACGCTTTTTAAGGCATCTTTTAGAACCCACACTGGCAGGATATGAATCTAGGACACTGGCAAGGTTGGCCTGGCACTCTCAGGCCAAATGCTGTCACAGTTGCCCCTACCATCAGGCCATAGGTTACATTACCCTATGTCTTACTTGTGGTCCTTGGTAGTCACTGGGCAGAGCAGGGTCAGAAACACAACAACCATGGATGATCAAGTCCTAGGCAAGAAAGGCAGGTATGTGGCTTTTGCTGCGAACCTATTCAGCAGCCACCCTACCTCGTGTGCCATTCTAACTAGCCTTCCATTGTGAAGAGACCTTTAGGTCCTGACCTGCTAATCAAGGAAGTTAAAGCCATGCCTCCTCATGGGGACATATACCTTCCCAGAGATTCCCCAAAATAAAGGAATCTCCAGGATCTGAGGTTCCAACATAGATGTCAGAAACTGTTAGAGATGATAAATGGAAAAGTTTAGTTTGGGGAGTCAGGTCAGTATCTTAATGCCCTGGCAACAAAGCCATCTCTGTTAAAGTTCTGGGCACCTGGTTTTTCTGTTTCCGAGTGAGTCAATAACTCTTTACACTATACAGCTGAGGAAGAGTAAACAGGAAGTATTCCCCAGTCACACACAGTCCTTCTCCTCCTCCAAACTCCTGAGGATAACAGTAAGGAAGCCTCCTAGAGGAGGCACTTGATTTGGCTTTTATGATTTTTAAAACAATGAATGGGGCTATCTTAGTTAGGGTTTCTAATGTGATAAAACATAATGACTAAAAGCAACTTGGGGAGGAAAGGGTTTATTTCATCTCACATGTCCTGATCACAGTTCATTAAGGGCAGGAGCTGAGAGCAGGAACTGAAGCAGAGACTGACCAAGGAGGAGTGCTGCTTACTTGGATTGTTCTTTTGTAGCTTGAGTACCCTGTTTTTTTTTTAATAGCCCAGAGGTGTCCCCACCCAAAATGGGCTGGGCCATTGCACATCAATTACTCATTAAGAAAACCCACTACAGATTTGCCTATAGACCGATCATTTGGAGACATTCTGTCAAGTGAGAGCCTTTCTTCTTAAATGACTCTAGCTTATGCCAAGTTGACATAAAACTGACCAGCATAGGGCAGAGAGTGGTAAGCACTTGCTATGAGTCTCCAAGTAGATGGGGACAGGCCTTCATGAGAGACAGCAGTCCTATGTTTCCAAACAGTTGTTGTGGACCTGGAGAGATAGCTCAGCAGTTAAGAGCACTAGACAGTCTCAGAGAATCTGGGCTTGGTTTCCAGCATTGCACGGTAGCTCACAACCATATATAATTCCAGTCCCAGGCAGTTCAACACCCTTTTCTGGTCTTGGTGAGCACTGCCCACACAATTCACAGACATACATGCAGGCAAAATATCCATATACATAAAATACATAAAAACATAAAATATAACAAACAAACAAAAAACTAAAGGGCTACTGTGTCCACTTGACTGTACGGTATCTTTTGTTTTAAACAGTTGAGCATTTTATGGGGCAGACATGGGAGGAACCTGAGATTTTTAGGGTTATTGAAGAATCCCTTACTCTGGCTGAGCAGTTTCCCCTGGGAAATGGCCATCTTCAGCATACTGCTATTACTGAGCATGATACCGAATGGGGTCAGAGACAATTTGCTTTCTAAATGGAGTTAATAAGGACAGGGGGAAGAAAGAACATCACTCAGACAGACCCAAATATAACTTTTAGGTTTTGACTCACAGATGTTTGCCACAACAGATGCCATGGATGATGGGCATCGAGAGACAGACCTGGACGATGGGCACTACGAGGGAGATCTCTGGCTCTTCAACAATTCCAATGATAACAGCCAGGAGAACAAACGCTTCCTAAAGTTCAAGGAGGTCTTTTTGCCCTGCATGTACCTGGTAGTATTTGTCTTTGGACTACTAGGGAACTCCCTGGTTCTGATTATATACATTTTCTACCAGAAGCTGAGGAATCTGACAGATGTGTTCCTGCTGAATTTGCCCCTGGCTGACCTGGTGTTTGTCTGTACTCTGCCTTTTTGGGCCTATGCAGGCACCTATGAGTGGGTCTTTGGCACAGTCATGTGCAAAACTCTTCGAGGCATGTATACAGTGAACTTCTATGTGTCCATGCTTACTCTCACCTGCATCACGGTGGACCGTTTCATTGTAGTGGTCCAGGCTACCAAGGCCTTTAACCGGCAGGGTAAGTGGAAGATCTGGGGCCAAGTCACTTGCTTGCTCATTTGGGTGGCCTCCCTGTTGGTTTCTTTGCCACAGATCATCTATGGCAATGTCGAACGTTTTGACAAGCTTATCTGCCAGTACCACAATGAGGCAATATCCACTGTGGTTCTTGTTATACAGATGACTCTGGGGTTCTTCCTGCCGCTGCTTACTATGATTCTATGCTACTCAGGCATTATCAAGACCTTGCTTCATGCTCGAAACTTCCAGAAGCACAAATCTCTAAAGATCATCTTCCTTGTGGTGGCCATGTTCCTGCTGACCCAGACACCCTTCAACCTTGCCATGTTAATCCAAAGTACACACTGGGAGTATTATACCATAACCAGCTTTAAGTATGCCATCATAGTGACAGAGGCTATAGCATACTTTCGGGCCTGCCTTAACCCTGTACTTTATGCTTTTGTTGGCTTAAAGTTCCGGAAGAATGTCTGGAAGCTTATGAAGGACATCGGCTGCCTCTCTCACCTGGGAGTCTCAAGTCAGTGGAAGTCTTCTGAGGACAGTTCCAAGACTTGTTCTGCCTCCCACAATGTAGAGACCACCAGTATGTTCCAATTATAGTAGGCCTTGCCACACTTGGAGAGGCTAGTATCAGAATTTTTTGGAGCATGGCTACATCCTTTGGATGCAACAAGAAAAGTTTTGCTTATAGCATGTGGAGTATCATGGAGAAGTCATTGAACATTGTGGCTGGTATACAAAGCTTCTCAGATATAAATATACCCTGTTCTTAATATCTAAGCCTAATGCTCAAAGGAGAATGTCTTGAGATTTTGAAGCACTTTCTTTCATCCTCAAGAATGCTGAAATCAAGGTTATAACGGTTTACTTTAGAGATCTCAGGTTCTCTTTTACCAAGTTTGGAGCTAAAAGCTGAAGAGCTGTATCAACAAAGATGTTGATGGAAGATAATGTGCAGGGCTCCTGAGTTCAGAAGATTCTTCAATGGGCAAGCAATTGAGAGTTGAGAAGCCCCCACACAAATGCTGCTTGAATGAGACCAAGCTCTGACTCATCCAGGGGTCTGTCTGACTTTTGTATGGGTGGATGCTTATGTTTTATTGGAATTGTCTTGGAAAGAGCAGCAATAAGGGACTGAAAATAGGCCAGGATAAATAAGCTGAATTTCAGTGGTCCATGTAATACTAGAAAAATGTATAAAGCAGAGCTTAAGACTATAACAAATGTAAGAGGTCTCTGGTGGCTTTGCTTATCTTAAAAAAGAAAGAAAGAAAGAAAGAAAGAAAGAAAGAAATTTTCCCATGCCTGTGACACATAATATGTATACACAAATATATCAAGTATTTTGAGTTTCATGGCTAAGAAATAAAACCTTTTAAAACTTTTCAAAGCTTTCATCTTTAGGTACATTCTAGGTACTTTAATTTGGTATACCGGAGAAACAAAACAAAATAAACCTTCACAAACTGCACAAAGACAACCCAATTAACTTCTAGGCCTAGAATAAAGGAAATAAGTTAAAACTAAACTTTGGGGGCAGTGGTCTATGAAGGAAATGGATTATACCAATGGTAACAATCTTGCTTTCATGGTGGTTTCCTGCTCCTGCCCAAGATGTGGGGTGCATTTATTCAACTTCTGTAATACTGCTCCAGGATGACGTGATTTTACATGCCAGACTAGATTGATGTTGACCAGATCCTGGCAACCAGATGATTAGGACTATAGGTACTTGTTGGGTATTTGTACCACCAAATCATTCACCTAAATAAGAACATCTACCTAAAAAGGCTGAGAGAATGCACAGGAGGCTAGATATCCCTAGGCTCATGGCCTGGAAAGAAGCAGCCTAGGGCTGGTCCCTGCTCTTCACTAGGTATGACCTTAATGAAACAAATCAATCTCAAACTCTCAACATGCTTGCACCCATGGCTCTAAGTCCTTCTCTTTCTCTCTTCTTCCCTCCTTACTATACAGTCATGACCAGTCTGGAACTTGCAATGTAGATCAGCCTGGTCTTGAACTCACAGAGATCCACTTGCCTCTGACTCAAGTGTGAGGTTAAAGACACTTAACCTTTGGGCATTTCTTTTTAGTGAGAAAGCACAAACCTCTCAGTTGATTTGAGGACTTGAGATAATGCATACCGAACACTTAGCACTGGCAGAGGTGTTTGCTCAGTTGGTAGATACTTGCCCAGTGTGCATGGAGTCCTGGGTTTGAACCACAGCACTAGGTGTAGCACACCTATTATCCCAGTATTTGGGAGGTGAAGGAAGGAGGATCAAAAGTTTAAGGTTATTCTCAGCTAGAGAAAGTTTGAGTCCAACTTAGGCTACACTGTCTCAAAGCAAACCAAATAAAAACAACACAATTTAATTTGTGGGTGAAAGATCTTCAAATTGGCAGAAGTTATTTCTTAGAAGATATAGTAGACATTCCTTATGCTATCTCTAAGGGTGGGTATAGTGACACAGGCTGTTGTGTGGTTTTTTTTCTGGACATGTATACAGGTATTCTAGAGGTATGGCTGGACACTCAGCACTCAGAGATAGTGCTACCCTAGGCCAATCCCTTAAGAAAGCCATTTTCAAGGTCTGGCTCAACAATTCACACTGCTAGGTGACAATGCTCTCTGGGTTATTTCTGACCAGCTGTCGATCCAATGAAGAAATCAGATGAGATGGGAGAACCTTCTGGATCATGCCCTCTTTCAGGCTCCCCACAGAAATGTTTATGCTGGTCTTTATGCAGTTTAGAGAAGCTTGCTTGTCTGTTGCCAAGAACAGCAACAGAACCTTCCTTCTTTCTGCCTTCTCAACCACTATTCACTCCATTCTCTGGGTATCTTACTACACCTAGGGCAGATTACTATCTCTTCCTGCACCTATACCATCATTAGCAATACATACACACACATACAAAACCAAAGCAAACCAAAGTAAACCAAACCAACCCCCCCCCCCCCCCCCCCCCCCCCGAACCCAGCATGTTAGAGGGCTTCTGTCTGGCCTGCAAGCTACCTGCACAAAGGCTGTTGCTGTAGGCTCCATTCCCTCAGAGGTATTAGAGGTCTCAAGCACTCCTCATCTCTTTCCCCCACCTTTGGCTCTCCTCGCTCATAGCAGATTATATCAAAGGCCAGGCTGCTATGTGGAGTCGGGGTTAGAGCCGGATAAACATGGACCCTGCTTGAATCCAAACTGTCTGAGATGTGTTTCAGAGCCTGAGAACAAAGACTGTGTGTTCCCCTCCCACCGGGCTTCTCATTATTGAGGATGGTGGAAGTATTTATGGGTTCTGGCTCAAGTTAGACATATAAAGGCCAGACATAGCTATGTTTCCAGAGAGGTGAATGCATGGTGACACCCTTCGAGGGACCATCTGATTACCCAGGAATTCTTGGTGTTTTGGATGAGGAGATGGTGCCACAAGGCAGAACAGGGAGCACAGAATACAGAAGCTGTAGGTCACCCTACCTTCCAAAGAACTTTCAAAGTAGCATCTTGGACAGGTGCCCAGTTCTTCAGGTCCATAGTTACTGTTTTATAGGCAGCTTGGTACTTTCATTTCCACTTTCTAAGGAGAACTGAGTGAGTGGTCAACTTTTTTAGCAGCCTCCCTGCTCTTAAACTCTGGCCACAGAGCTTTCAGGTAGGTGTTATACCACACAAAGGGCCTGACAACTCTGTACTCCTCTCTAGTCACAGGTTAAGGTGGTTTTTGAACTTTAACCATGATCACCGTATCCAGTCTGTGTTTAGTTTCTAAGATAGAAGGCATCAGATCTCTTGGCTTGTGACCACAGACAGTTCTCCTGTTAAGCACTCTGGCCAAAAAGCCCTGGTTCTGAAGTGATTGGCAAGCAGGCTCTGAGGGAAGGTTTCAGATCATTTAGTATAATCTGGGTACCTGAGGAAGGCTTTTTTTTTTTTAAAGGATAATGAGGCTACAAGTTGAAGATACTGAGAAGCTTGTGTACATAGTAGACATGCACCGCACAGGCTGACATCAAAATTCAGCATCAACATCAGGAAAATCACATCTCTCCACAGGAGGTTTCTGGCTCAGGCATTGTCTCTGATTGCCTTAAGGGTAAGGAATTCTAGCCTCCCTTGCACAATGTAAAGGAGCTGCATTCAGAGGCTGCATTTGCTATGGCCATAGGGCCTGAAGGCGTGTTTGGGTCTGGAGCATATGCTCTTCACCCTGAATGGCCTAGATATTTGGTACCTTGAGAACAGGCCAGGTCTGGGAGGCTTTGGCTGTGTGTAAGCTGGGCAGAGGCTAAGGGAGCCCACTATCTATTACCTCAGCTCTGAGAACAACTAGAAATCTGGGTAGTGGTGTTTAGGACACAAAAGGAGAGGGTACAGGCATGACTGAAAGGTTGTACAGGGCTACAGGTGAGGGTTGTGCTCCTGCTAAGTGTCACCACTCAAGATAGGCCAGAATGGGGAAAGGATAGTTGTCAACAGGAGATCCTGTTAGGTATCTCTAGGAGGGTGAAGCTGGATTTGGAGTCTTTTTCTTATTCCATCATTTTCCAGGAAGAGTCAAAGCTTAATTCCTCTAGCATTACTTTGTTCTTCAGATTGTTTACCTTTCCCTCAAAGACTTCTGTGAGGGATGGTGGTGCAAGTCTAGGCTCTCTTTCCCATACTTTCTCAGGCTCTTGATGTCTTTGACTGAGTTTTAAACATGGGAAGAAAAGGAAGGCTAAGGAAAAGCTCCCATACATGCTAAGCCATAATCTAGAGTGTAGAAAGGTGGCTCTTCACTACAAAGGTGAGACTTAAGGACTACAGGTCCCTATTGGTCAGGCCAGAGAGCTGGCAGTTTTCTTTCTCTGGAACAGTTCCTGATTTCCCAAGACCAAAAGCTATGCATACTGGTCAGCAGTCAGCAGTCTGGAAGCTTTCTGTTTCTGTTCCTACTAGGAAAGAGGAAGGTGAAAGATGGGAGAAGAAGCTAGAGAACAGTTACCTCATACAGTTACAGGTGTCTGTGAGAAGACACTTGAAAATCAATTGCATCCTCTTGGGACTCCTAGCTCTTGGTCTATTCACAGCTCTATTCATGCGTCTTGCTAGGCACCAACGACAGAATGTAGTTTACTGCTAAAAGGAAGAGTAGAAATCCTGGGGAACACTGCGTCATGGGGGTCAGGATGAACGCTGATGACTACTGACCAAGTATGTGTCAAAGAAGTGTTTCAGAAAGGAGAGAATTGGTCCAAAGTCACAGAAGCAAGAGTAAGCAGGAGCTATGTTTGGTAATGAAAAGCTTTGTCCATGAGTGAATTCAGTGCTATAGTCAGAGAACATACAAGTGTGGAGATACACGTAAGCCTAAAATCTAGGGTAATACCCTCAAGAAGATTAAGTACAGCCCCTCCCATGTGGCAAAAATTGACATGATAAAGGTGACAGGTGACTCCTGGTCCTATTTTGGATTCTGGGCAGGTCAGAGATCTCACTGTGAGTCACCATGAGCTCATAGAAGTCCTTTAGCACAAGAAGAGTTGGGCTTTTGAGACTGTATTTGTTACTTCTCTCATTGCTATTATAAAATATCCAACAGAAGCAACTTAAGGAAGGATTTATTTTGGCTCTGAGAGTATCAGTCCCTTATAGCAGGGAAGGCATGAAAGAGTAGTCAGCTAGACTTATTTACACAGCATTGGACTTGGAAGCAGAGGACTCATGCTGGAACCAGGAGTAGGTAAAGTTTTCAAAGGCTCAATCTCTCTGATCTCTACTCCCACCAGTCAGGCCATACCTTCTAAATGTCCACAGCCTTCAAAATAGTGCCACAAGCCTTGGACTAAGCATTTAAAACAAACTTGTCAGGGGCATTTCAGATTCAAAATATAACATTTAGTCCTTGACCTGAAAGGCTCATTACCATCTCACAATACAAAGTGCATTTAGTTCCACTTCAAAGAAAGCCCTGCAGTCTTAACAGCTTCAACAGTGTTTGAAAGTTCAGTCTCTTTTGAAACTTAAGACATGCTCAGTTGTGAGACTGTAATCTAAATTATATACTTCTAATATATAAAAACATTCCCATTCTAAAAGGGAGTAACGAGGGTAGAACAAAGAAAGACATGACATCCTAACGGTGAAAACATTAAATTTAGATTCATGTCTGGCATGTGGGACACATTTGGTATTAGCTCTACCCTTAATGGGCCTTCTTGCCTATCACACATACAGGCTCTCTATTGGATTGGTTCTACTAGGTGCCTGTTGCTTTCCTTGGCAATATTCCACATTCCACAAGGGTATCTCCAATATACTGGGGTCTCCACTGCAATTTAGGCTTTACCCTCCAATTTTCATGCATAATCCATTCATGCACTACCAGAGAATCTGACCCTATTACATTCTGCCTGGCTGTCCAGGGTTTTCTCTAGAACCTCAGTGCAAACCTCCATGACCTGTAACTCTTACATTCTACAATGCTCACCAAGCCAGCACCATGTGGATAATGTCAAGTTCTGCTGCCAGCTTATATGTAGCTGGGTCTTCTTGGACCACAGATGAAGTAGCAGAGTGTCTGTGTAGCTATACCTGGAAAAATGCTTCCTAGATGATCATTTTAGAGAAGATTACTCCTGAATCTTTTCAGACATTCTCCTTTAAAAGAATAGTCAACTGCTTTCCCACTCTTATACTGTGAAGTCTTCAATGAGGGGTTCTTACCCTTAGTCACCTTTCTTTTCTGCTGTCCCAGTGCAAAACAGCTGTTTCCTTTGAATGGCATAAATCTCTAATGGTTTTAGTTACTTCACCCACACTTTCTTTGTCCACAACTTTAAATACAATTGCATTTCTTTCCTTACCAAGCTAAATACTTTTATGTCTTGCTGCTCTGCTACTCCACCCCCCATCCCCCCAATGCACACAAACTGGGTTAAAATTAGAGAGTAGTAACCATGCTACAGATGAATGTTATGCTTGGCAGGAGTATGCAGTCAGAGGTTGGTGCTTATTCATATGGCATGGATCAGGAAGCAAAGAGCACAGGCCAGAATATAAATAAAACTGATTTGTTTTCTTAATGTATATGTGTTTATACTGCATGAGGTTATGTGTATCATGTGTGTGCAGGTGCCCATGGTAGCCAGAGGGTATCTTATACCATGGAATTGGAGTTACAGATGGTTATCTGGTATCTGATGTAAGTGCTGGGAACCGAGTCCTTTGCAAGAGCAGTCAGTCCTCTAAACTGCTGAGCCACCTCTCCAGTCCCTAGCCTATTATTTTTAAGTTCCGCATCTCTCAAAGTCTCAAGACACAAGTAATGCATGGCTAATTTTTTAGCCAGAATGTAACATAAATGACCCATACTCCAATTCCTGATAGAGCCCTTATTCCTAACCAAAACTTTATGACACAGTCTATACTGTACACATTTCTACTGGCTTTCTGTCTTGAGAATAGTCACCAGAAAGCTCATTAAGCTCTGCTTACAGCTGGGGCTTTGCTGGCCAGCATCTCAAAATCTTTCCACGTTCTTTCTCAAAGGTCTTAAACTGCAGTCAGATTTAATCATAACCACGACCCCGATTTTCCATGATAGCTACTGTTTTCATTGCAAAACACTTGGAAGGAGTAATTTAAGTGAGGAAGGGTTTATTTTAACTCATGGATTCATGGGTATCGCACATCATAGTCTATTGCTCAAGGAAGAGAAGATGCCCTAAGGGTCCCTGGGTCATGGGGGTCAGCATGAACAATGAAGATTGCTGACCAGGATGTTGTCAGAGAAGTGTTTCAGAAAGGAGAGAATTAGTCCAAAAGTCATAGAAGCAACAGTGAATAGGAGCTATCTTATGTCTGGCAATGAGAAGCTTTGATCTTATGTTATTTAAATTAAATTTATTAGATTTATTTCAATTAAATCATACCTATGATTTTAATTATAATAGAGATGATTTTAATTACAAAGGCCTTTAAGAGGTGATTAAATTAAAAATGTACCAGTGCCCTGGCATGAAATGGAGATTAAAGGACACAGAAGTCTATACCCAGAATGACTACATAAAGATGCTGCAAGAAGGTAGCCATCTGGAAACCAAGGGAGAAGAAACCATTTCTGCCTGTATTTTGATCTTTAATATCCAGCCTCCAGAATGGTAATAAGTTACACATCCACAGTTTAAGTCACTTGACCGGTGGTCTCCTGCTGTGCAGCCTGAGCTGACTAAAACAGTTGCCCAAGCCAAAGACTGGCCTAAGTTAACATGCTGAATCAGGGCACCACACACACTTCCCAGGAACTTTCTGATACAGCACCTCTCTGACTTTTTCCTGAGCACTGTCAGTTTTCAAGAGCCATCCCACTATGAACACTGTTCAGAGGCATCTTCTCTCAGCAGAGACAGCCAACCCTGGTTCTGGTATCTTATTTTCCTGGTCCTTTGACAAAGACAGCAAAAGGGATAGGCACTTAACAAGTACTTCAGAAATGGAAGTGACATCTACTCACTGTTCAGCCATATTTGGGTCCATTGAATCAGTTTCAGTGGGTGTTTCAGGCAAGGAGGAGCCAGACTCTTGGATCTGGCACAGTTCTTCATCGGTGATGATGTCAAACACAGCATCATCTGGTGGTCTGCAGACTGGGTTTATTCCTGCATGGTGAAGGCAAAGCAGGAGAGAAAAAGATAAATGTATCCATTATGCATAGAACTGGGGATAGCATAGGAAGTGAAGGGTGCTGCTACGGAGAACAAGCTGATAGAATACATTGTAAATGGTCTCTTACCTGACTGCCAGTCTAAGTAGGTATGAGAGAAAGACTACTGGGACATTCCAGGAAAACAGAGGGGCCACAGAAGATTTTGAATATACAGCCTCAAGACCTCTCTTAAACATAGGGTAGAAGTTTCAACTACTTCTATATCCTCTAGAATCCTATTTAGAAGGGAAAAAAAATCTATCAAAACTCTATTAGGAAGGAAACAAAGAAAATATCCTAACCCAAAAAGACTTTGCTCTATAAGACACAGGCAGAAATAATTTGAAAAAGGAGATAACCTGACTTCTGTCCCCTCCTCCTTCCAGTCTACTGTTGGATGGAACAAAACCTCTCTCTATCCAAGGAACTGCAGGAGGCATTGGGTCTTGTGTTTGACCTTGACCACTCAATAGGCAGGCCACCATGCCAGTCACCTACCCATAAACACGTATCATGGAAATGTAGGGGTTAAGCCTGAGGTGGAGGCAGCAGCAGATGAGGAGGAAGGGGAGGAGGAAAAGAAAGAAGAGCAGACAAGAAATTATAGAAATGAAAAGAAGCAACCTCAGCACCCTATCATAGTGTCACCTTGTCATTACTGAACTTGTACCAGTGAGATAGAGCAAGGGACTTTAGGCTACTTAGTATGAACAGTTTAGCTGTCTTTTGCTTTACAGGTAATATTTTTCCTCCCAAGTTTCTGTAACAGAACTAGAAGAACAACCTGACAATAAGGACACAGTTACACCTCTGAATCTGTCTTCTGAGGCTGACAAAGGAATGGGAAAGGGCAAGAGAGATACAAAAAGAATGCCCATCAAGAGGATAAAAAAGACCTGGGTAAATGGATACTATACCAAGTTCATGGATTGAAATGGCCAATACTTTATTAAGATATCAAATCTCTCCAAACTGATCTCCAGATCCAATGAAATTCCAATGAAAACCTTACCATGATTAATTTAAATTACCATGATTTAATTTTAGAAACTAAGGAACTCATTCTAAAATTTCTACGTTCAATAAAGAACAAAATTGGACAGCTTTTTTTTTTTTTTTTTCTTTTTTGGCCTGTCAGTAAGATGCACTGTATTTCCAATGGTCTTGGGCACTGACACACTCAGTAGCAATATTACAGTTATGAAGTAGCAACAAAAATGTTATGGTTGGGGGGGGCAGTCACCACAGCATGAGGGACTGAATCAGAGGGTTGCAGCATTAGGGAGGCTGAGAATCAATGTATTACAGGATGAAGCTGAGGTTCAGAAAGGTCAGCTCACTCACTAAGACCACAGAGTTTGTTTTGAGCTACCGCGTATATTCTTGTCTTTATGTTGTTCTCTGGATATGTGATAGTTCACCAATAAAGGCCTGGCTGTTGTAATGGAAAAAAAAAAATCTATAGTAACCAGCTGGATACATGTCTTTAATACCAGTACTTAGGAGGCAGAGGTGGGTGGATCTCTGTGAGTTTGAGGCTAGCTGGTCTATACAGTGAGTTCTAGAACAACCAAAGATACATAAAGAAATCACTCCTATCTCAAACAAGCAAAAATACCAAAAATCAACCAACCAACTAACTAAGCAACCAATCAACCAACCAACCACCACCACAAACAACAACATCCAATCTAGGGTAACAACAACATTCAATCTATGGTAACCACAACCACCACAATGACAATAATAATATCCAATCTATGGTTATCATACAGTAAGGAATTGGTGGGAAAAAAAAGCACACAGATGAATGGAATGGAACAAAGTCTAGATACAGATCCAAATATATGAGGTCAGGTTTCCTCTTGTTGCTGTTTTTTTTTTTTTGTTGTTGTTGTTGTTTTCTATTGGCTTTTGACAAATATACAAAACTCTGTGTGTCTCTTGTGTGTGCGCATGGGGGGGGGGCATGGGAGATTCAATCTAGTGGTTTGCATGTGCTAAGCAATCACTCTACCATTGAGCCACACTTCTAGTCCCTACAGAAAGACAATTTTGAGGGGGAAAAAAAAAAAAAAACTTTAAGTAATGGTGTTGGAACCTTTGGCCAAAAAACAAACAAAAAAAACCCAACCAAAACCAAAACCAAAACCAAACAAACTCCAAAACTACCCAACAGCGTGTGTGTGTGTGTGTGTGTGTGTGTGTGTGTGTGTGTGTGTGTGTGTAATCATCATACCTCAAATGAACTCAACAGGTTTTACACACACCCACACACAAATAAAAACTAGAAGAATCCAGGAAGGTGTAGTGGTGGCACACACCTTTAATCTTAACAATCAGGGAGCAGAGGCAGGCAGATTTCTGAGTGTGAGTCTAGCCCAGTCTACACAAATTTTCAGGACAGCTGGGCTACAAAGTGAGCCCCTATCACAAACAAACTACCTACCCAATCAGCCAACCAACCCAAAAACCCTAAACCCAACCCTGAGATTCCACCTCACACCAATTAGAATGTCTAAGATCAAAAACTCAGGTGACAGAAGATGCTGGGGAAGATGTGGAGAAAGAAGAACACTCCTCCATTGTTGGTGGGATTGCAAGCTGGTACAACCACTTTGGAAATCAGTCTGGCAGTTCCAAAGAAAATTGGACATAGTACTACCTGAGGACCCAGCTATACCACTCCTGGGCATATACCCAAAAGATTCTCCAACATATAACAAGGACACATGTTCCACTATGTTCATAGCAGCCTTATTTATAATAACCAGAAGCCAGAAAGAAACCAGATGTCCTTCAACAGAGGAATGGATACAGAAAATGTGGTACATTTACACAATGGAATACTATTCAGCTATTAAAAACAATGAATTCATGAAATTCTTAGGCTAATGGATGGAACTAGAAAATATCATCCTGAGTGAGGTAACCCAGTCACAAAGGAACACACATGGTATGCACTCATTGATAAGTGGCTATTAGCCTAAAAGCTTGGAATGCCCAAGATATAATTCACAGACCACGTGAAGCTCAAGAAGAAGGAAGACCAAAGTGTGGATGCTTCAGTCCTTGGAAGGGGGAACAAAATACTCATGGGAGGAAACACAGAGACAACGTGTGGAGCAGAGACTGAAGGACAAGCCATCCAGAGACTGCCCCACCTGGAGATCCTTCCCATATACAGCCACCAAACCCAGACACTATTGTGGATGCCAAGAAGTGCTTGCTGACAGGAGGCTGATAGAGCTGTCTCCTGAGAGGCTCTGCCAGAGCCTGGCAAATACAAAGGCAGATGCTTGCAGCCAACTATTGGACTGAGCACGGGGTCCCCAATGGAGGAGTTAAGAGAAAGGACTGAAGAAGCTGAAGGGGTTTGTAACCCATAGGAAAACCAACAATATCAACCAACCAGACCCCCCAGAGCTCCCAGGAACTAAAACACCAACCAAAGAGTAGACATGGAGGGTCCCATGGCTCCAGCTGCATATATAGCAGAAGACGGCCTTGTTGGACATCAATGGGAGTAGAGGCCCTTGGTCCTGTGAAGGCTCGATGCCCCAGTGTAGGGGAATGCCAGGGCGGGGAAGGCAGGAGTGGATGGGTGGGTGAGCACTCTCATAGAAGCAGGGGGAGGGAGAATGGGATAAGGGGTTTCCCCAGAGGGGAAACCAGGAAAGGGGATAACATTTGAAATGTAAATAAATAAAATATCCAATAAAGAAAAATCAAAAGAGAAAAAACGAAAAAAGAAGTTTTGAATACAGGGTTAAGCAAAGTTGGATACATTAAAAAAAAAAAAACTGATATAAATTTTACTTTATCAAAACTACAACTTCTCTTAAAAAAGAAAATTAAAAGACAACTTGTAAATTGGAGAAAACATTTATAAAACATATCTGATAAAGCACTCATATCCAGAATATGTCGAGGACTTGCACACTTCAGTTTTTAAAAGACTGAGAGAAGATTTGAAGCCTCCCCCCAAACCCCACTGCTATGTGTGAAAAGCACAACTTCCATCCCTGAGTGGTAAAGCCTATTGATCTACTTAAACAAGAAAGGAACAGGATTCTGAAGGCTTCTTATAGCTTGTATCCAGGCTATCAAAGGAGCGTTCACAAGGGCTATATGCTGCCAGCAGTGATGCCTCAACAGAGAAAAGCCCCATTGCTGCTGTCTCCGCTCTGCCTCCTTAAGGTCCAGTGTACAGTAGACAGCCTGGGTCACCTTTTAAGGTGATCTGAATACAGGACTAGCAGGACTCAAATCCTGAGTCTGTTTCTTGGCTGAGTTGGAGGACACAAACAACATATTCCTCTTGGCCATTCAGAGAAAGGGAAAAAGATACTGACTACTGAATGCACAATTTTGGGTCTTAGGTTACCACAGGACAGATAATGAATATTATCAAAGAGCCCCTGGAGGACAGACTCCTCAATGTATGGGTGTATTCCACTGGTAATATATGTATATATACATACTTCATATTAAATCACACTTAATCATGACAGGAAAAAGTTACTCCCTTATCAACCCCAGTAGTCTAAGAAAGTTTTAGTTTGGTGGTAGTATATATTTAGCATCTCTTAGACACCTAAGTTTGAGAAACACTGAATGAAGCTTGCTTGAGCTAACTGACCATAGTAAGTGACATCTATGAAATCAGGAGGCAGAGGTCTGACCTTGGCTTCCTATGGACCGGGGACCTGCTTCAGCTGGTGACACCATGGGGCTGGGCTCTCCCTGGCTAGTGCCTGAACCACTGCTATCAGGGGACCCAGAGCCTTCGCCAAACTTCTGGAAGCAGGCTCGGCAGCAGCGTTCCTTCTTGCCATTGGGCTTAGTCACAACATAGTTATTACAGCAGTAGTAACAGAAGATTCGGCCACATATCCTGGGAATGAAACAAACACAGGGTGTGAGAATGATGCACAATGGATTGCTTGAGATCTGCTAAGCACCAGAATAGGTCTCTGTGTTGGGTTCCTGTCATGGTGAGCATAGTCGAGAATAGTTTACTTCCTTAGGTCCTGAAGGCAGGGAGAAAAGGTATGACTGACGTCAGGCTTACTGGTGTGTATTCCACATTTATTATGGGGAGGGCTACGTCTCTCAAAGCATATCCAACTCCTAATCTGCCCTTTCTCTTTATCTATCCTTCCTAGACCCTGAAGGATCTGTGTTCTCTGCCACCATCTGTATTGGCTCAAGAATAGCTAAAGAGTTACTAGTCTCCAAGTATACCACATATCTGTGAGTTACCTTAACTCCACCCACATTTCCTTTCAGGAAGCCTTGAGCATCCTACTAGGGTCCCAACTAATACATACTCTTCTCCTGCTTCTCTTGGTAAACAAGCAAAGTGTTTTTCCTAGACAGATAGTTATGGTACCCACACTTATCTCAGATCCCTCACCCAGAGCCATCTGTCCTGATTCCAGTCTGGTGGGTTGCCTGCTGCTAACCTGCAGTGGTGCCGCCGCACTATCCAGCTGAACTCCCGCTTGCAGTCATGGCAGTGGTTGGGTTCCATGTCCCCAAGACATTTCTCTTCAGCACTGAGCTTCTGCTGGAATTCCAGTGCATCGGACTTTTGCCAGAGAGCATCTTTGTCCCTGTAATAATCCCATATTTTAAGAATCCACAAGAAGCAGAGAATAACCCCTGCTTCATTTCAGAAAGCTGATATCAAATGTTCCAAGCCATGGAAGCTAAATCACTTTCTTTGTAAATGCCCTCTTCCCAACTTGAGGTTTCCAAAACACAGACTCTCTGATGTGGCCTCTAAAGGCATCCTGACACATTGATTCTTTGACCCCCATGTAGATGAGAGCATGTAAGAGACACATGATATATACAGAAAGCTGATTCAACCACAACGAACTATTAGCACTAAGCATGCCACCAAGTTGATAATAGGCTATGAGTGCGCAGGCAACAAGCAATTTGCCGGAATGTATGTCTGTGTATTATTAGTTGTGAGCTGCCTTGTGGGCGCTGAAAACTGAACCTAGGTCCTCTAGAAGTGGTCAGGGGTAAAGGCTAGGAACACAGAGATGGCTGGCTTTTTTTTTTCAAGGATATGTAAACTGTTAGAAGACAGGCAGACTCATCCTCTGGACCAGCTTGTTCTTTCAGCTGGTCCATAGCATCTGATCTCTATGTTTCTAGGAAGCCATATCCTGGAATGTGAGAAGCTATCTGGTTTCTCTACCACATTCCTCAAGAAGACACCTGGAATTTGAATGAGTGAGTAGATCTAGGCACAGCACATTCGTGACTGATCCACCACAAATGGAAGTGAGTCAGATCTTTCCTGCCTCAGGTTTTATCAAGTGTCTTTACACATTCAGTTTTCAAGGTGTAGGTGTGTAAGAGCTATTCACTTGAAGCTGAGTGTGTGAGCATACTTAATCCCAGCACTTGCAAGGCAGAGGCAGATAGATCTCTGTGAGTTTGAGGTCAGCCTCATGTACATAGCAAGTCTCAGGTCAGTCAGGGGTATATAGTAAGAACTTGTCTCAAAATAAAACACAGCAAAACAAAGGAAAAAGATTTTTTTTTTTTTGTCTTGGAAAGTTTGCTATGGAGTGTTCATAGATTAAACTTTGAGTTTGAAAGAACTCCTCATGTGTTTGATCTCTTGGCCCTCCAAAACTAGTGGTGCTATTTGAGGAGGCTACGGAACTTCTGGAATGGAAGGCATGGCTGGTGAAGGTGGGCCACTGGGAGTCTCTGCTTCTTCATCTGCTAAGACATGGAATAGTACTACCACTTTAAGTTTCTACTGCCATTAACTGAACCAATCCCATTGTCATGTCTTATCTGTCAGGACTGACTGAAACTATCTGAATACTGAGCCAAAACAAAGAAAGAAAGAGAGAAAGAAAGAAAGAAAGAAAGAGAAAGAAAGGAAGGAAGAAGGAAGGAATAAAGGTGGGAGGGAGGGACTGATGGAGGGAGGGAGAGAGGAAGGGAGGGATCAAGGGAAGGAAGAATAGCTACAGTATTTTATCTTGCAGATTTGATTCCTTTAAGAAAAAGTTAAAAGTTGTGAATGAGTTGCAACCATTTAACAATCAGGACATTTTATATAAATTATAGCTTCCCACATCTCTCTTGGAAAGTTAGGCACCATACCATGGTTACTCTTGAGTGGCAAGAGTGGAACATGCTGGATCCCTCAGAGCCCCTTCTAGTTTGGTTCTCACATGGACACTGCTGCGGGGTCCCTATAGGAAGCCCTAATCAAAGGAAAGTGGGACAGCAAAAGAGAAGGCTTCCTGGAAACGGGCAAGAGATAAGAAAATGACCAGCTTTTAAATGCCATTTTATTATCATTTTTAGCCAGGCACCCGGAGTTTGAACACAATCCAGCATCCAAACAAAAACCCAAACCCAAATGAACACTGGTGTGATCAGGAAGATCCAGTCTTCAAGACTGCCAGAGTCTGTATCCTGCAGACATATGGCTCCCTGACAGCCCACTATTGGGCAGAACTTGAGGAGAATGGCCCATTTCCATTGAGTTGTCATTTCTATAAGTTTTTAAAAAGAAAATGCCAATCCTGGACAGGGTCCCCAACTACCCTCACTCACCTGAGTAGCTCTATCAGCCGCTCCTCAAGGTATTTCTTGGTTCTGTTCAGGTCATCTAGGTCTGCAAGCATCTTCTGGTCATTCTTTTCCCTGTTTGTCACCTCCTGGCAGAGTTTGTTGTAATATTCTTGGATTTTTAATGTAGCATTTTCAAGTTCCTTCTGTGTTCTGGCAGGAGAGAAATAAGTTTTCCTGGTTAGCTTCAATATTCAGCTTCCTAGAATTTCTGGGCTCTCTTGGCCTTCAGTGAAAGGTCCTGCTGCCTTCTTGGCCTTTCCCTCTTATGGTGAGGCAAGATCTGCTTACCATGGGTTATGCATTACCCCCAAATCTAAGACGCTCTCTACCTCCCCCTCAAACATGAAGGGGTAATTCTGGGGTGGCAGAGACACTCAAGGATGCTAACATACTCAAAATGAATGGGACATGACACTTCTGTAAGGATTCCTGGACAGGATCTTTGGGATATTGGGAAGAGCCAGATATGAAGAGCCTTATGGAGCAGTGATGGAGGACAAGCAGGAGAGAAGAGTCAGGACATAAAGGAGAGGTGTGGTCTCTCAGAGGTGGTTACAAAAAGGGACCTTGCTCTCAAGTGTCTTTGGGACTTTCTGCCTTGGGGAGAGTGCTGGGCTTCTTAGTAGGCCTTCTACCTGGTAAGTCTTCCAATCTCCTGAACCGGGCAGGGAGGCCTGGTCGAACTAGATGGGTAGCTGAGGGGCTGCCTCAGAAACAGGGTAGCAGCCTTACACTATACAGATGTCTCCATGTCTTTATTATTGAACCCCAAGCTGAATCCCCAAAAGCTCCTGCAATAATGTGTGCCTTGCTGAAGGTAAAAAGCTGAACCAGATAAAAAGCATCCTGTCTCCGGTGGACTGTTGTAGAAGATGGCCAACTTTTCTGTGGCAAGCTTCTGGCCCCTGTGTTTTCTGGTGGCATGACTTTTGCAGGACTTCCTCATCTAGTACAAGTGGCTAATTTTCGAAAACGAGTAAACCTACCCACTCCCTGAAACTACCAGCAGCTGTATGGGTGTCCCAGTTACTGACCTTTCTAGGCTGATTCGAAGCATAGTGCTTTCTTCATCTTTGTGCAGCAAAGTGGCCTGGCACTCTGCAAGGTGGCTACTGGTGCAATTCAGCTTCTCCTCCATGGCCGCCTTGGTGATCTAGTATAGGACATCAGAGGAAGACACAAAGCTTAAAGCTTCCCTCCACGGAAGACTTTGGTATGTTATTCAGACTGCTTGGCAAGGCCACTTCTAAGGGGAAGGTTTTGTGCTGAAGCTCATGAGGCCTGAAACCTTTGTTCTATATTTGTGAGGCATGGCCTCCTCTTCAGTGGGGTGCTGGAGTGCAGGTGGCATGGAGTGTGGTTACTGGTGGGATAAGTACCACTTATTGACACTAGAGAATGCCAACAGAGGTGACCAAGAATAATTTCCTTTTAGCCCAAAGTCCAGGAAATGGAAGGGCGTTACTGCATAGACTTATGATATTGTCTGAACCAATGACTGTCTTAGTTTGACAACTGACAGCATTGTGAGAAACATCTTTCAGCAATCCAGTAAAAGCAGACCAAATCCCCTTTCCTTGATAGCACACCTGCCAGGCTCACCTTCAGTTCCTGCACAGCCTCCTTAGTCATTTGCAGCTGCTGGCCTTGTTCTTCTAGCTGGGCCCTGAGACTCCCACACTCTTCATTGGCTGTCTGGAAAGGATAAGGAAGGCATCCATCGTAAGAGAGAGGTTCTTGCTCTGAGATTTCCTCACTTTAATCACCTACTCGGTTTCTAAAAATAAGACTGCATTGTTTCTTAAAGTGGCTCAACAAGTTTCTTCTCTATTGGTAACAAAATACTTGCAAGTTTACTAGGAAAAGAGGCTCAGCTTGTTCCTCAAACAGTTTCTGCAAGTGAAATAGTGGCCCATGAACCTCATGGGGCCAGGAGGGCACTTTTAGGAAAGGGTAGGAGACAGTGTGCAGAGCAGCCTGAGAGCAGAGGCTTGACCCACTAGTGATACACACTAGAAATCAAAGTAGTGTGGCTACCTGTTTATATTCTCATTTATCATTCTTTAGCCCCTTTTCTTCATGAAGTATCAAAGGCGCAGGGACTACTGGGGCCTCACAGATTTGTCTACTGTAAGGCTTTTGCTTTTCTAAACTGAGCCAGTTCCCTACACCCTGTCAGCCATCAGGATAGTACCCAGAGAAGTTGATTATTATAGTAAGAATTAGAGCCAGGATTCAAGAGCTGTCTCCCTCAAGACTGAGGGAGTCTTGATGTCAAGACTGGTGACCCTGTGGAGGTTGGGGCTCCAAAAGATAAGGCAGAGCTAAAGGCTGAAACTTATGTGTGGAATGGGTTGTACACAAACACACCAAAGGGGGAGCAGCAGAAGATTGTGCCCACGCCTTGAGCTACTACTGCCTTGTGGGGATTTGGAAATGGGCTATTAGATCTGCTGAGAATTCAAAAGAAACCACAAAACTGAATCTGTGTATATCCTGCTCTGTCAATATTGACTTCTAATTTTAAAAAAGTTCTGTGTGGGCCAACATATGCCACAGCCTAAGTGGAGGTGCCATTCGAAGGCACTGCTCCCCATGTTCTGCCTCATGTATTTATGTAAAGAAGTGTGAGCTACTACAATTGAATGGAACTAAGGCATTCTTTGGTTTTCACCTTTTTCTTGCTGCAGGGCTATCTAATTCTGTTGCCACAAGAGAGATGGCTAAAGCTGAGCTTACCTTTAATCTGTTCTGGTGGTCCATAATCTCAGCACTCAGTTGGAACTTGAGGGCATCTTGTTCCTGGTGTGCAGCCTCTTGGAGGCTCTGGGCCAGCTGCTCAGCCTGGGCCAGCTGTTCCTGCAGACCTGAGAATGAACTGGCTGCCTCCTCAGCTGCCTTCACCTTCTCCTGCAAGCTCTCCTTCTCTTGCTGAAGCTGCATCACTTGGAGTTCCCAGCCCTTCCGTTCCTGTAGTGTTGCTTCTTTGGAGTCCTGGAGCTCCTGGGCTAAGCTGGCCAGGACCCCCTCCATCCGATCCTTCTCAGCTGTCAGTGCACAGACCTGTATGCCAAGCTCCGCTGTGTCTGTGTTGGCTCGGTGCAGCTGGTCCTGTAGCTCTGTATGCTCCAGGTGGGCTCCCTCAGAGCTGCACCTCACCTGTGACAGCTCTGCCTGCAGGGCTCGTAGCTCTTGCTCCTGCTTCTGGGCCTTGTAGATGCTCTCCTCCTGCAGTATCCTCTCTTTCTCTGAGCACTGCAGCAGCTCCTGAACATGGGCCCTGTTGAGGGCTTCATTTTGCTCTTTCAGTTGTTGCACCAGAGTCTTGTGCTCCTTCAGAACTGCCTCAGCCACACCCAGCTGGCTCTGTAACTTGTCTCTATCACCTAGGGCCATCTGGAGCTTGGCCTGGAGGTCCACCACCTCATTCTGTAACCGCTGGGCTTCCCCCTGGTGAATTTCCAGCTGTGCTTGAGACAGGGCCAGTTGGGCTGTGTTGACTTGGGGTAGGCCGAGTCCCTGTTGGCCTTTTTCTGCAGAGAGGACCTCAATCAGTTGAATCTGCTGCTGGCACTGGTTCTCAAGAGCTCTGAGCTCCTGAGCCTGGGCCTCAGTCTGAAGCCGGCACTGATCTGCCTCTTCCTGCAGCCTCTGGCACTCACCCTCCTTACTCTGCAGGGCAGCTTCCTTCTCTGCCACCTGAGCCTTCATAGTCTCTTTGGCTTTCCTCACAGCCAGGAGGCTTGCTTCCATCTGGTTTCCCAGGTGCCGGATGCTGGCCTGCTCAGCTTCCAGGGAGGCTAAAGAGCCCTGGATTGCTGCCTCTCGCTGCTGCAGTGCTTTGTAATCAGTTTGCAAGGCCTGCAGTTTGCCTTCTAGGAGCTGGTTGCGCATAGCCATGTTCTGCAGCTCCTTCTGTAGTTCCTGGTTGACCTTTTGCAGCTCCTCCTGATCTGCCCCTGGCACTGTGGCATTGTTTACCTGTTCTTCCTGGAGGCACTGCTGCTCCTTTTCTGGGATCTCCCCAGCCTGTGGTGGGACAGAGCTCAAGGAAGCCACAGCCCCCTTACTCTTACTTGCCCCATGTGCCTCAGCTAGCTGCTCTAGTGTGCCTACTTTCTGGCTGAGATGGTCTCTGTCCTGCATGAGCTGCTTCTTCTGCTCCTCCAGGTCACTTACAAGCTGACTCACCTGTCCTAGTTGGGTCTCTAGGAGCTGCAGCTGCCATGTCAGAGACTTGGTCTCCTGCTCCAGTAGATGCTTTTCTTCTCGATGCTGCTTTTCCTGCTGCCTGGCTTCAGCCAGCTCCTCCTCCACAGAGCTCAAGTGGGCCAGAGATTCCTGAAGCTGTCGTCGGAGCTGAGCTGACTCTTGCTTCTTTCCAGATAGCTCTTCCTGAAGTGGGACCATATCCTTCACTAAGTGTTCTAGGCTAGCCCGGGCTTCCTCCTTCAGATGCAGTTCCTTGGTCAGCTGCTCTAGCTTGATACTCTGCTGCCTGTTTAGCTCCTGGGCCTTGGTGTTCTCTCCTTCTAGGGCTTGAAGTTTTTCCTTCAGCTCCTGGAACTTCAGGGCCAAGTCAGCAGGAACTGGCTCTTGATGAAGCTTTGTGTCCAGAGATGGATTTTCCCTTTGCTCAGCCCTAGCAAGACACTCTGAAAGGCTGGCTAGAAGCTGGTTCTTCCTACCCAAGGAGTCTCTCATAGCATCAAGCTCCTGTGCCATATTCTCAAACTGCAAAGCTGAGTGGCTATTCTCTTTCTTGTCTACATTTAGCTCCAGGGCCTGCAGACATGCCTGTAGCTTCTTCACTGTGGCCTGGGTGACGTCCCCCTGCTTTTGGAGCTCTGCCACCAGGCTCACAAGGCCAATGCTATCCTCCACTGCAAGGTACCCCATCTCCTTCTCTCCCTGAAGCTGCCCCCCTTGCCTGCTGATCATCATTCGAAGTGCTTGGTTCTCCCTGTCTAGCTGTTTCTCTCGAACCTCCAACTGGTCCAGCTCTAGCCGCATCTCATCGAAGCTTTCTAGTGCTTCACTGTTTAGAGAACTATTCAGGTCAAGACTGGATGCCATCTCCTGAGTCTACAAGAAAGAAAAAGACAGGAGCTTTGGAATGAAGCTGCCCAGCTATTTGGATAAGTTTTTGTACTCAATGAAAGTAGAATAAAAACAAAGAAATTACCTAACCTAAGGTAAATTTTTAGAGCTAGTCTAAGGACTAGAACCCCTATGTTCAAAGCACCTGCCACAGGTCAGAGCACATTCAAGGTCCCACAAAGCCCACTGATAAGCAGACTCACATTTCTATGCAGCCTCCATCAGCTTTATGAGTTTAGAGGATGCTGGTTCTTACAAAATCTAAACTCAGTTACACCAAGATTCTAGTTAACCCACTGTGTTATACCCACAGCACCATGGCATGATAAAAATCACAAAATGAGGCCAAAGACTCGTCTTTTCTATTTTTTAATGTTCTTTAAGCATAATGAGTATTTTTGTACTGCAAATAAATTGCCATTATATAGTTGTAATAAGTTCACATTTCTGAAAAAGTTAGGATTTCCTGATCCATTGTTCTTAAGCACTCTTTCACTTGCTCCTCCACTTAGGACCAGGAAGATTTTATTAATCCCTTTTACAGAAGAAAGAGTTGAAGGTTCAAAGTTAAGTAATTTCCCTTTAGTTGGATACAGTAAGTGACAGGGTCAATTCTAACCTCAGTGCCAAACTACGTCTTGTAAGATACTTTAAATATTTTAAGAGTTCAGTTTTAAAAGGACCTAAATTCTATGTGGCTGTAAAAATCTAAATTCCGGAACATAAAGAATATAGTTTGAGGGATTATATTACTCTGCTTAGAACAACAAGTATTTGAGAAGATTACCCTGGTCACCCTAGCAGCCTACTAATCCCAGTCTTCCTCACATTACCTGCAAGTAGTTGCTCACTAAACTACTCATGCTGGAGCTTCGGCTGGGGGGTTTCCACATGTAAGCAGAAGAGCTGGTGGCTAGCGTCCTCCTGTGGGGCCACAGAACAGACACACTTGTATTCAGATAAACCAACTCAGGTACATACATATATGCAAACATACACACGGGCCGTGGTGTTGATAGTTACTAGGTGTACTGGCTGGTTTTGTGTGTCAACTTGACAGAAGCTAGAGTCATGAGAAAGAAAGGAATCTCAGTTGAGGAAAGGCCTCCATCAGATCCAGTTGTAAGGCATTTTCTCAATCAGTGATCAATAGGGGAGGGCTCAGCCCACTCCGGGTGGTGCCATATCTGAGCTGGTAGTCCTGGGTTCTATAAGAAAGCCATGTGAAGCAAGTCAGTAAGCAGCATTACTCCATGGCTTCTGGATCAGCTCTCGACTCTAGGTTCCTGCACTAACTTCCTTTAATAAAGAACAGCAATATGGGAGTATAGGCCTTCCTTACTGGAAGATGGTCCTTAAAGTGGTGGTACAGACAGACAGTGGAACCTTTAAAGAGTAAGGCTAATATAAGTCCTTAGATCAACTTGGGGTATGCAGCTGGAAGGCACTATGGGACTCTAACCTCTGGCTTACTGTTTTGGACATGTGATCTCTTGCTTCTGCATAGTATACACTCCATCTCCTTTTCACATGCTACCTACTCTGAAAGGACAGTCAAAAGGACCCGTTGCCAGGGCCTGGGCCATGTTGCTTAGGCCTTCAGCCTCTAAGACTATGAGCTAAACAAGTCATCCCCCTTTTCCTTTCCTGAAAGGAAGCGTTCCAGACTCTTCTTATATTTAAAGATTTATTTTTATGTGTGGTGTATGTGTGAGGGGGTGCCTGTGGAGACCAGAAGAGGACGAGGGGTGGAGGAAGGAAATTCTTGGTCCATTATCACTGTGGAAAGGTGGAACTAGCCGAACTCCACCAAAGGGTGTCATGCCTAGTTATGGTTACACATGTAGTAGAACATTCTACATTGTGGGGCTGCTAGGCTGTGAATATTTGAGCTTGTGAAATCCATGGTCTATATCACAACTACTCCTGCATGAAGGCTGTCATAGAACAGGTAAAGAGATGGGTGGGCAAAATTGCTTTACATACTGCTATGGCTTGCTTCTACCCCACAGCCATAGAACCACAAGTGTATGCACAAGTAAAACTGAACTATGTGAAATAAAAAGGCAAGTAGGAAATAATAGCTTCCTCATGATGCATACAATTTTGAAAATATATACTATGTAAAACATATACATTATCATAAAATATTTATGGATACATGTACATATAGTGAAAAAAAAAAGCCTTGCTATTAAAATGCCTCAACCTTGGTGCTGTGTTAACATCTGGAAAGAAAGAAGGAGAAAGATAGCAGTAGAGTGGGGCCTTAGTTATATCTACAATATTTTATTTCTTAAAAAAAGAATGTATCAGATGGAAGAAAGAAACCTCACAAGTATCAGCCTGAAAGAGCTTCCATTGGACAAACATGGGCAAGTTAAGCTACCAAATAATGACAGAATGTAAACCACTGAGTAATAGAACAAAACAAGCCCCCCAAACAAAACCAAACAAACAAAACCCCATCACTACCCAAAAAGCCCATGAGTCAATACTGATATAAATAAATGAATAAATGGGAAGGCCGGAAAAAAAGAGAAAAAGTCGTGAAGCTATGTATAATTTACTGAGCAAGCAAAATGGCTGGGCAGATGTCTTCAAAATGCTGATCATCTTTTCCTCAACTTTTAAAAGAAAGCAATTCCCCAGCGTACCTGGCAAATGTTGGCCAGGCAGCATCCAAGTCATAGCCTCTTGATGCTAGATCAAACTGAACTTCAGTCAGCTCATACAGTTGACCCACAATGTCAGAGCTCAGCTTTGGCTTCAGAAAGGGGCTTCTTGCATAATACCAGTCACTGCAGAAAACAAAACACTGTGTGAATTGAATAGTAACAAGGATAAGCAAAGAATGAATCTACTGAAGACCATCCTGTGTGGTTCTGCCTCATCAAATCCAGTGACTCATGTTACTAAATCAAAACCCAAGCAAATCATTTTATCTATTACTGCCAGACTGTGGGATCTCAATAAACGTTCTTTGCTTCAAAGGTTATCCAGGTTACAATAACATGGATGCTTACTATTTATATAATATCTGTTTTCTTCCAAAGAATTTGAGATATTCTAATCTCAGTGACTCACCAGGAAAGGGCAACTGTAGGAGACGGAATACTTCCATTTCGGAAGATAACCTCAGCTTTTATTCCTTTCACAGAATGCAGTATGACACACTAGGCTCATTTCTAATTTCTACTCAGACATCAAATTAAAAGCCAAAGAACAAATGTCTAACTAGAAATGTATGCACATCTATTCATTTAACATGAAGCAGTAAGAAGTTAAAAAGATAGTACTGTTGAGTTTAAAGAACTACCTGGCTGATATTTGTGGTCTGTGATACTGAACTACCTTTGGCAGTCTTTACCAAATACCTAAAACAATCTACTCTTCAAATCAAATGTACAAATTTTTTTTTCAAACTCACAAGCCTGTCACATGTATAAGAACTATTCCTTTATGTAAATCAACCTTAAAGGTGACAAAGTAAAGCTAAAGATTTTGTCTGTTATTTTTTAATTCAAAAGTGCTTTCTTTCACTAACTTGAATATCTAGAGAGAAGCAGAGCAGAACTAGAAAAAGGATGTTGGGCAAGCCAAAGATGTCGGCCTCATGGCCCCACAACTATGGCTTTATCTGATGCTCCCTTATCGTCATCCACTCAGGCCCACCTCTCTCCTTCCCTTACTTTTTCCTGGTGAGGCTGTCACACTTAAGAGGTACATGTGGGCAACCTAGACTCACAGCAGTTGCTCTTTACTCTCCAAGGAGCCCTGATATGCTGATGGGTACTGACTTTGTGGTAGGTGGGGGCTTGGGCTAAGTGAAGGAAAACCTGACAGGTAATTCTTCTGGGAGGCAAAGGAACACCAGCCCCAGTGAGCTACTACCCACCAGGGAAAGACATATAGCTTAGGAGTTAAGAGATCTGGCTTTAAGCTCTAGTGTCATAGTTGAGCACATGAGAGAACCAGAGAAAGGTAGCCTTCCCCTCGTCCTCACTTTCGCCTATATGCTCAAAGACTGCTAAGAAGTACAAAGAATAACGGATGTAGGAAGAAACTAGAGGCACCTGCCACTAGCATTCTGGTTTGGGTGGCACAATTTATGTTTATCAGTGCTACGAGGTTAAGCCCAGCACAGACTTGCAATTACCTGGTCACTTTAGTGTTCATGAAACACTGCTGCAAGGTGTCTGCCAACCTCTGGTGCACCAAAGAGTATCGAATGAAGGCTCTCCCTTTTCCCAGAGATGTTCGGAGCTGAAAACACAGATTATATCGAGATAAACACCTGCCTCATGGAGGATTAGCAAAGGCCACATACAGGACAGAACATGCCGTTCAACCCTATTCTGACAGTAGCTGTCCTCATACCCCTCAAAGGACACAAAGTATCTGGCACTGTCACCCTAGAGTGAAGCCTGAAGTGGAGCTGCTTATCCCAGGCCATCTGAAAATAGTCTACAGCAAACAGGTGAAGAAAGACATATCATGGCAACTCAAACACCTGAATATTCGATGGAGTCACTCTTGCTCCTCTTTCCATCAGAATCTCTGAGTCAGACAGGAAACGCCTTGATTTAATCTGGAGTAAGGAGTGAAATCTGGAGGTAGCTGAATGGCTTCTCACACAGAAGCTACAGGAGGAAGGGATGTTAAGATTTCCTGGTGCTGGTCTTAACATATGGGCGAAGGGGGAGGTCAGGCTCAGGGAGAGCCTCAGAGGTCTGGTTGGCACATGTAGAAAGGGGGAGAACAGAAAAGGAGTAGAGTTGTACAAGGGGAGCTTTGCAAAGGTATTGCCAGATGAATAGCAGCCACTTTTTGTCTCCAGTGTGGAGACAATGCCATCAACCTCCCATGTACCTGTCCATACTTTCCGAATTGGGCTTGCTTCTTTTCAGAGAAGCCAACTCATTGCTCAGAGTCAGTGTGCTATGGATGAGAACAGGGCTCTCCATGAAGTCTTGTCACCTATGAGCAGATGTCACACGACATCTACATAATTCTACAACGACTATGATGACAAACCATGTAAAGGCATAAAGGGATCCATCTAAGGTTTAGTCACAACATGTTATGTTGGGCAGACGCTGCAATGAGGCTGCAATGCAGGGCCCTCTAGCTCTGGGCACATGGCAGTCAAGACAAGTGGATTAAATGGAACTGCCATAGAAGACATGTGAGACAGGTTTGCAAATTAATCAGTCCTAGAAG
Organism: Rhynchomys soricoides; assembly: GCA_019843965.1. Taxonomy (NCBI): domain Eukaryota; kingdom Metazoa; phylum Chordata; class Mammalia; order Rodentia; family Muridae; genus Rhynchomys; species Rhynchomys soricoides. The sequence continues at coordinate 285,244 of JADRCH010000127.1, read as the reverse complement.
CAGCCAGGCATTCAAAACACTCTAACCCACCACAGGTATCTGTTGATATAAGCTCTGGATCTAAGTAGAGAGAGCAGGGTCAACATTGTCTTACCCCCTTTAAAGGTCAAATGTGGTAGGAGAGGAATGACAGTAGTTTAGTCACAAAAAGGTCTTACTATTCTCTGCTATCAAGATGCCCTGGATTCAGACAGGAAGTATATGGCATACCACTAAGGCACTATGATGCTGTAAACATCCCAGTAGCAGTTAACACCTTTAACTCAGAAGTATTTATCTTCTTACTGATGACTCAAGGAAATAATTTAATATGAAGTGGTTCTAAAAGACACAAAACCTTATGAACCATAGAAGGCAGAAGGCATTTCTCCATGTCCATATTGCACATAGTCATAATGGCTGAAGTGGAGGTGGGCAGCAGACTGACTTGATATAAAGCACTATGGTATGCTTCCAAAAAGTTATCTCAACAGATGCTTAGAGGACAACCTTGAGGTCACACTCATGTTCCACACACTTTCTCCTCTGATGAGTGAGTTAAGAACAAAATGCTCAGTGGGAACAACATCTGAGCAGCTAAGAACAGCTAGGCAAGGTGCACATGCACATACTCAAAAACTGGAGTAGTGGTGGAATTTAATAAGACCTCTGCCCACAAAACCACTCTTGTCTGCAAGCTCCCAGAGCAGGAGTAAGTCATTATTCCTCTTACGCAACAGTAAAACTTCTTATATGGTAACATTTGAGCTCATTAGTTGAAAAGATTATTATATAAAGGGAGCTAGCTACTTACTTAAAAGGTATTTTTAAATGTCCTTTGGGGAAAAGGATTATTTCCTGTGTACTGCAAATGAAAATAACCATACATCCCTTAAAAAATTGTTTTAGGTCTTGGGTCAGCTCTCATTTCCAGTTTTCTTAGCATCTAATCAGAACCCATATAAACCACACTGAAAAGGCACACAACAGAAGCACAGGCCAGGAGACCTTCAAGAAGCATGGGCTGTCTCTGCTTTAAAGTAGGCCATTGTGCTATGTGCCTGGAGCAGAGCTGGCCTCCACATATTTCAGGGAAACACAATCCTGAAAGATCCCATTTTGAGTCTCCAGAAGTGGCTTACTAGAACATTCACATATGTTAGTCCAAATGGTTATATCCTGCTCAAAAGGTGCTGAGGAGTCCTATAAATACTTCTGACCTATTAAATTCACATTACACTTGAAGACCCAAAGGGTACCTGAGTACTAAGGTACTGAATATACAGCAGTTTTCCCACCTAGTGACATTCCCAGGCAGAGAACAGAGCTTTCATATATAATTAAACTGGGTCCCAGAGGAAATTGCCACTAAAGTCTGTGTAAGCAAGCTAGAAGTCAGCACACAGCTTCCTTAACTTCTTTAATATTTGTCTGCATGGCCTCAAATGGCCTGAATGCTCTATGAGGAGAGGAGGAAAATAGCTGAAAAGTAGACTCTTTCAGTAATCACTTCATGACCCTAGGAATGAAAACTAACTTACTGTTCGAGTTCACCTGTCCAAAGTCATACATTTAAGGAGGCTTCAGTGATGATGCAATGTGTGAGGAATGGGAGACAAGAGTGAAGACAGAACACCTCCAGATTCCAGATACATTAAACATTGCTCTATATCATGGACTTGAGCTTCTCACCAACTTCACAAGACCAACCCATACTACATTGACATTAAAGATACATGCAGGATAAACATTTCAGAGCTGCCATCTTTCCTTGTTTGCCCAGAGTCTGAGGGTGCAGCTAATAAAAAATGCTGAGCCTTTGATGTCAGTATGCTTAATACTATTCCCATCTATAAGAAGAAACACCCTAGCTCTAGTTGGTATGCCTAGGAGTGTTAATGCTAGAATAAATAACACCCCAACACTGTGGCCTCTGAGGCCAGCCAAAGAGCCTATGTGCTTATTTTAAAGTGATTCCATACTTGTCAGAGACGCTGACAACACAAAATACATGAACTTTTCCAGCCTCTTTCCCAAAATTTCAGACCACTTGCTTCCCATATCTGTGCACGTCACTTCTGGGTTGAATGGGATGATGAGAGAGGAAGGGAGTCATTGGTGATGGGGATGGGAATGGGCTTGGGAGACAGGAATGAAGGAGATCATCTGAGGTCTAGTTACTGACAAATATGGTGTGGTGAGCAGATTCTGTTATGGGATTCAACATAGGCCCTTCTAGGTTCTGGTACAAGGCAGCCAAGACAAATCAATTAAAGAGACTGCCACAGAGGTCTTGAGACAGGATTGCAAATTAGGATCCACGAATGAAGAAGGGTGTGTAGTGTGGTATGGTTTTTTTTTGAATTTTGTAGTTAAGACAAAGCCAGGGCATTCAGCCCTTCCTCAAGGGTCCAACTAGATGCAGAAAGTTACTTGGCAGCCCTGTATGATACGAAATATCTTTGAGATTCTACCTTATTCTCCTCACCTCATATCTAAGTTTCCTAAGCAAACTGCTGGCAAGATAGCATAGCAACTTAAAAAATGTTGGTATTCATTCATTCATCCATTCATTCATTTTGTGTGTACGTGTGTGTTTGTGTGCGTGTGCGTGTGTGTGCATGCACACACATGCCAGGCTGTGTATGTGTCATGGCACACGGAGGAAGGTCTGTTCTCTCTACCATGTGAGTTCTAGAGATGAAACTTAGGTCATCAGGCTTGGTGGCTAATGCCTTTACCTAACCTAAGTTGTCTGGCTTAGCAACTCTAAAGAAAATGATTTTTTTTTTTGAAAAAGGAAGTGGTGTTGCACACTTCCAAAGGGTTCCATGAACACAGACTTCCAGCATGAACAGCCCAGCTAGGAAGTGAAATTTCCTAGGACCTGGCTCATTTCTGCTTAGTCTAAATTCAGATAGTTTCCATGAGCTTGCACCACTTAACAGGTACCCAGTATGCCTGGACTAAATTTCTTGGCTTCTTAATCACCCATAGAGTTCATGGTATACCTGTAGAAGAGGTATCCACCAAGAAGCTTTAGGCAGGCCAGTGGAAGACAGGTGGTCCTTCCCTTTATGGCATAGCTTACCTCAGAGATGGACTTGACAAATCGAATCCCATCATTTGCTCCTTTCACCTTGGCTAGGCAAGCACAGAAGTAATCCCAGTAGTCCTTCTTGCTACCCAGGAGGCTAGCCTTCTCCTTCTGATCAAACTGTGCAGAGAAAGGATCAGACAGGAAGTCTGAGACTACTGTTGTACATGACTCCCCTAATGTAAAAAAATTTACTAGCTTCCTAGGGACAAGCACTGGGGGAGGCCTCTTGATAGTCTTATTTTGATTTATTAGCAACACAGAGTATGCTAATCTTAAAACAAGAGTGTTTTAATGCACAAACTTTAGATGTGGAAGTGGATATTAAATACCAGCTCAAGGTCATATAACCAACAAGATTTAGAAATAATAGTTATTCCAAGAGATTTTCTAGCATATAGCAAGCCTAAATTGTAGTTCCAGTGTAGCAAGCTAGATAGAGGACTGACTGATTAAGAAAGCAAGCAAGCAAGGGAGGTAGGAAAGGAGGGAGAAAGAAAGGCAAGATGGAGAAAAAGGAAAGTAATGAAAGAGGCAAGAGAGGGGGGGAAAGAGAGAGAGAGAGAGAGAGAGAGAGAGAGATCATCTCAAGGGTTACCACCGTAGTTTGGTGGGAAACTTCCAATGTGATAAGGAAATTCAATTGAAGAGTCATATTAACATTCAAAGTGTTGACTGCATTGTAACTCAGAGAACCCAGGCAATGGCTTCTTATCCATTCTTCAACTCTCAAGAATCAACACTGTTTTAAAGTACTTGAAAGACCGAAATGAATGTCAGTGCTGAGTACTTTGAAATTCAAAACCAAAATGGGTTTATCTGGGAAAGAGAAACAAAGCAAACCCTTATAATCAGCTAGTGTCAAACAAAGAACCAGCTGAGGCGTAAGGTGAGGACTTCCATGCCTGTCATTACTTGTAGCCATTCTCATCCTATGTTCTTTGGTGGCATGCGACACTGTAAAGTAAGGTAGATATCTCTATACCATTTATAGCATTTCCTCCTGGTTATGGAAGCATGATTCATGTTTGCTATTATCAAATCTAGATAACACAAAACAAAACCCAGAAACAACTCATACAATTTTGGTAAAATGACTGCAGGTCCACTTCTTTCCTGCCTATTTCTAAAGCATGTGCTTCCCAAATCAGCAGAGTTGTCTAGGTCAAACTAAACAGACACAAAAGTTACACCATGAAAATGTTAAAAGAATGTTTGCTTGACTAACCCTGATTTAGAAATAGCCAGCCCTATGGCAATCATACTTGAGGAACAAGGTTCTGAAATGGGCCTTGAATGATCTTTTAGAGTCTGCACTCTTGGAAACTGCCTTTATACCTGGCTATATACATATATTGTGTCTGTAAGGGAGAAACACTACAGGATTCAACAAGTTCTCAAAATAACTACACTATAGTTAAGAGCTTTTCTGGAAAGGCCTGTAACTTGCCTTAAGATGGCTTAAATCTCAGAAGAATGTTTTCAGTTCCCAGAACATCCTGACTCATATGAGAGGACTGAGCTCTTGGGATTGTTTTGACTCTTAGTCTCACCACAAGGGCTTAACTGCTCCGTTGTACTTTCTGAACCACATCCTGAAAACTGATAATATTCACTCAAATGGGGAAGGAGAGACAATTCTGACAAAACCAATACATGTCAGGGGCCACTTACTTGCAGAAGATACTCAAGTTTGTAAGAAAACTTGTGTAAGCTGGTGCTGTCATCTGTGATTGGTTCTCCGCCTTCCTTAAATTCATTGCTTAGTTCTGTCACTGCATCTTTAAGACAACAAACAGGAACATGTAATAAGAGAGACACATTTGTCTACTTCACATTTTAACAGCCCTAAAATTGGTATGTATCTTAGATGTACTGAAAAGTAAGTCTGAGAAAGAAGCAGAAATAACACCAAGAAGCACAAGGAGTAAGTGGTTAGTAATGGTCATCTTGGAAACATACAGGACATATAACTATTCAGGCAGGAGAGTCAAATGTACTAAGCCCCCATAGACACCTGCAACAACTTGCTGACTGGGCATGGGTGGGTTATTTTGTTTTGTTTTTTAAAAATTCATCCCTGTGTGTTCACCACCAAGCTAGCACTATGTATATACAGCAAGTCAACAAATGGTTGGTATGTAAATTAATCAATTGTAGAATCACAAACCAAAACAGACTTAGGACAGTGAAAGGCAAAAATCACTGGTCACCAGGATAGAGTGGCCATGACACAATCACTGGTCATCACTAGACTCTAAAAGGTCCCACTTCTCTTCAACAGTGGGAGGCAAACCTTTAGCACAGACCATAGCATTCCCTACACCCTATCAGCCAGGTTAAATACGGGCTTTAGAGCACCCATTGAGTACAGATAATAACAATGAGAACAGTATCTGTTTCTGTTGACTGGGTGCCCAAGAAGGGTCAGACCTTTTATCTGTACTTTTCATTAATGGAGTGTCTGCCTTATTTCAATGAGCCTGAGATGTTATGTAATACACATATTAGCACTGAGAAAGAAGAAAAAATTAAATACAACATACAATCTAGGAAATCTCTTATTAACATCCCCCACCCCCATTTTACAGATAAGGGATACAGGGGTCAGAGACTCAGCTTAAGATCCTGTTCGCAAACACCAGAGCCCTAAGCAGAAACTGGTCCCTTTACCTTGCCAGTGTGCAGTTTGCTCCCCTTATTTGTTGGTTAGGTTTGAGGACAGGATATAGGTTTCAAGACTATTGAATCAACTCTGAGATTTCTGTGAGGCCAATATGGTACATAAGGCTGTCTTTGAAAACTAGCCACTGTTACACAGAAAAGACTACTTTGTGGCAAAACTTCCCCCCCCCCCCCCCCCCCCCCCGAAACAGGTTTCTCTGTGTAGCCTTGGCTGTCCTGGAACTCACTCTGTAGACCAGGCTGGTCTCGAACTCAGAAATCCACCTGCCTCTGCCTCCCAAGTGCTGGGATTAAAGGTGTGCGCCACCACTGCCCAGCTGTGGTAAAACTTTTAAAGGCCAATTGTAAATACAGATTTGCCTAAACTGCCATTTATTTTTCTCTGTATATCTGTATAAATTAAAACAAAACAAAAACTAAACATTTTAGCTGAAAGTCTAATGTGGTCAAGAGCTAAGACTGGTGCTATACAACTCCAAGCTTCGTTCCATACTGGTTCTGTGATAGTAGGGAAGTCAGATACACCACTATGCCTATTTCCTTCACTGCAAAATGGTAGCAGTAATAGCACCTACCTCACAGGACCAAACAAGAAGAGTCCATAGGTTACTATCAATAACCTGTATGTACAGCAATGTCATATGCAATGAAACAAAATATAACTCAAAAGTTTTGCATTTTGGTGCATTTCAGATTATAGAGTTTTAAATTAGGGAGGTTTGACCAGCAAATATTAAAAAATTGAAAAATATCCAAAAATATTATAAAATCAAACAAAATCTAAATCTGGAACACCTTTGGTCTGCCTTTGAGATAATGGGAACTTAACATGCATCAGCTATCAGAGGCCCCAAAGCACTGTAAGGAGCAAATCTGAGAAAGTGGGTTGGACCTTGTTGGCTTTGGATCTCAGGTGCAGACTGGACTGCACTGAGGCTATCCCAGACCAACCGCCTTTACTATATGATTTCTATTGTTTGTTTAGCCCAAGCAGTCAGGATACCCAGGTTCTAGGCTGCCAGGGAAGTGTCACTGAGATAGCTGCAGGCCCAGCTCTGCGGCAAATGTGCTGGAGCTCCAGAAGCTTATAAAATCAAGCCTGGCAGTGGTAAGGGATAAGATACCTACTAAAATCTGTTCTTGGGAAGTCATATAGAAGAGTAAAAGCTAGAGTCCCACAGTGCACAGAAATGTTGTTATTCTGTCAAGGTCTAGCTGCAGTTTTGACTATTTCCCCTCCCTTACCTTTCTTCAATGGCTACATATCCAAGTGGCTCTCTCAGGAAGCCAGGAGGTAAGCAGGCCTAGGACTAAAATGCACGGGGGAAAGGTCACCAGTGGCTGGGGGCTGGTGTGGGGAGATGCAACATGAAACCTCCAAGTTTCTCACCTTCCTGTTTAAAGAGAGGAGAATATTTCTCTCCTTAAAACCCAAGCTCACCAAAGCCTGGCAAGGGGTGGGATAGGGGTGATTCCATAAAAGGCACCTAGGCAGCTTAAAGCACACATACCAACTGAAACCAGCCCCAGTCCTCTTCGTGGTATTTGATTTTGTTCACAAACTACCTATGTTGCTCTGAGAGGATTGTGAGGTAAGCCTTCCCATTTGCATAGAGACTGGATATCTGAAAACCAAATATTTCAATATGATGTGTCCTGAGGGTTCGAATTATTCTGTGTGTGAACAACAAGGAGAGGGTTGAATTCTGACTATCAACAGCCAAGGCACGAGCCCAAGTTCTTCAAAACTAGCCATTCAAGCAGACCTTGTAGATCACGGATGATTCTCTGGAGCTGGGTCTCAGTGCTGCTAGAAGCCATGGTTTTCCTCTTAGATGTGTAGGTCCAAGCAGGCTATCACTTCAGTACTGTGTGGCTACCAGTCAGCAATGGTCAGACTCCATGGTAGCACCTGTACAGGGAAGAGGCCACAGTTTACAAGTTTAAAGAGTATAGAGGACCTTCACTCTGGGTATAAGGACTCATCGGGTATTTTTCCTTAAGGAGATGGCTTGATCTTTCTGTGTGAATCTTATCAGCAGGTGCTCTCAGATTTGCTTCTGATATAATTATTTTCTGATGTCATGACTATTCTCTGTGTGTGTGTGTGTTTGTTTTTGTTTTGTTTTTTTATTTTGTCAACTTGACATAGGCTAGAATTATTGAAGAAGGAACCACGAGTAAGAAAATGCCCTTTAGACTGGCCTGTTGACAAGCCTCTGGGGCATTTTTTAAAATTAGTTATTGAGGTAAGAAGGCTCATCCCATTGTGGTTAGTGCTACCCCTGTGTAGGTAGGTGTTCCTGGATGGTATAAGAGAGCAGGCTGAGCAAGTCATGAGGAGCAAGTCGGTCAGCAGCACTCTTCCATGGCTTCTGTTCCTGTTCTTGCCTCCAAGTTCCTGTCTGGCTTCCCCCAGTGACAAAGTTTGACTGGAGAGTTTTAAGATAAAATAAACTCTTTCCTTCACAAGTTGCTTTTGGTCGCAGTCTTTATCACAGTAACAGAAACCCTATCTAAAGCATGTTTAAAAAGAAGCAAGATCAACTTAAAAGCAAAGCTGGTTCTTTCTGAGCTCTTCTTCCTGTCTCTTGGGACAAAACTGCTTCATATTTAATCCTCATAAAGTCTCCAGTGGCTCCCTCACCTTTTCCCACAGAGGTCAGAGCTGCTTATCTCAGATTCTGACATCTCTAAACCCTGTGGACCCAGATCTGCTCAGAACCATTTTTCTTTTATTTCTTTCTAAGGAACAGTCAGAAACTTCTAGCAGGCAGTGTTTAGGGGTCCAAGAGGCAGGGGATACATACCCTAGGGTTTCTGACAGGAACAGCCTGGTATGCCTAGTAAAAGGTGGCTCTTCCATTATCAGATTTAAGCCTCTTCTACCTTGTGTTTGGTTAAACCTGAGAGTGAAAATATTCCCTGACTTGCCACCCATGGGCCTACATAGCCCTCCCATCAGACTAGAGACAAGGTACTATTTTAAGCTCAGTCATAGTTTTCTCCAGTTGGAGAGTCTACAGCTGGCACTACTTGGGCAGCTGTAAATGTCATTTAAGGTCACAGTATGTTTGAAGACCAACAAAAAGAGATTGAGTACCTATCTGGAAGAGAGTTCTGACCATGCATTTGAACAACAAGGCCTTTAGGAATCTTTATTTTGCTCTTTAGGTATTCTGTGCAAAGGCACAATGTCTGCTATAGGGACAGTAGCAGCCATATTACTGACAGCTGGTACATATTTTACACAGAGCACTTCTCACAATCATCACGGTAGGGTAAACACCTTTCCTGTTTACAGAGGAAAAGCTGATGCTCTGTAACCTAATTGGCTTGATTACTCTTCTATGTGATTTCAAACCTGGGGTTTTCTCAGTAAATCCAGCTGAATCCTTAAGACAGCACAATCATCACTAGAGAAAATGACAAACACTTCTACTGGCTCCTAGGAACTATATTGACTTCAGCAGTTCATAATAACATGTCACCTTGAATCTGTCTAACATGTACCAGCTCTCACTCACTCAGTGCTATGGCCCCTTTCTGGTTTCAGAGGTGGGGCAAGGAAGTCCTGGAAAGGAAATGACAACTAAGCTATAAGCAACTCCAAATATTTATAAGCATTAGAGTGACTGGTCAGGTCAGCGTAGGCTTGTCACTAAACAGATGCTTAGGGTCTATTTTTACCTCACAAGCCAGCACAGTTGTGATTCAGTGAAAACAGAGAGCTTCTCAGGCCCAGGAAGAAAGAGCCAGGCACTTACTAACCACTCCATATAAGGGCCCCTGACAAGTATTGGTACCATTCATCAAGGATAATAGACTTGACACAGGAGCAGTTTATGAGAAGTCTATTTCTTGTCCCAGTGTTTCTCCAGGTAGAGAGGCTCACAAGGCACAGTTTAGCTTTACTAAAGTTGAGCTATTGTACTCGCTAGTTTATGTCAATTTGACACACGCTAGAGTCATCTGAGAGGAGGGATCTCAATTGAAAAAATGTTTCCATAAGATTAGGCTGTAGGCAAGCCTATTGCATTTTTTAAATTACTGACTTATATGAGATGGTCTAGCCCATTGTGGGGCCTTTTGGAGGAGCCCAGAAGATGGTGAGTGGGTTCCAGGCCTTGGACACTGAGTTATGTATAGAACTGGAGTTTGGTTTTGCTTGTTCAGATTTTGATTCTGCTCTGGCTCTTCTCTCTTAAAGTAAGAAAGTATTTAACTTACTTTTGATTTTACATGAGCCTGTAGTTGAGAGACTTCAGTATTTTTTTTTTTAAAAAAAGAGATTGAACTTTTAAAGTATTAGAATTTGTAAGACTGTTAGACTTTTTAAGTTTGTAAAATGTTTTATATTGTGATGTTGACATTAATCTGTAATATTGCAGCTGAACAAGTAGCTTAACAGTGATGTGTTTGTGTGTCAAGTTGGTAAGGGGTCAATTGTGCTGGCACAAGCTGAGAGGAGGGAATCTTAACTAAGAAAATGCCTCCAAAAGATGAGGCTGTAGGCAAATCTGTTGGGCATTTTCTTAATTAGTGATTGATGTGGGAGGGCCCCAGCCATGGTGAATGGGGTCACCTATGGGCTGGGTCCTAGATTCTATAAGAAATCAGGATGAGCATGCCATGAGGAGCAAGTAAGCCAATAAGCAGTATCCCTCTATGGCCTATGCATCAGCTCCTACCTCTAGCTTCCTGACCTATTTGAGTTCCTGCCATAACTTCCTTCGGTAATGGACTAGATGTGAAAGTATAAGCCCACAAAACCCTTTCCTCCTCAAGAGGCTTTATCAAGAGGTATTTCATCATAGCAATAGTAACCCCATCTAAGAAGCTCTCTACCAAGGAGAACAAGAGAAAAACATCTGGTATCCAGGTAGAGTACAAGTGGCTCATGCAGGGCTATAGATTCAACAACTCCTGGGTACTTGGCAATAAAGAGGAATAAGTCACAGAAATATTCAACCAGGCATTGAGCCTCCAAGGTCAATTCCTGGAAAGGCTATATCCTTTATGCTTATGTTAATACAATGTTTTTGAAAATGTAAAACATTGGAAGAGAAATCAGAATACTTGAGAAAATGGGGAAGCAGATGGGTATAATTGCAAAGGGCATGTAGTCATAGTGGACCTGGAACAATTGTATTCCATGTCTTGTTTTTGGTGGCATTTGCCAAAGTTCACATAATGAGCTGGACTTGGTAGCATACACTCATAATTCCAGCAGTTGGGAGGCTGAGACAAGAGGATTGTTGTGAGTTCAAACCTGTTGTATATAAACAGCTAGGATATATGGCAAGACTCTATCTCAAAACCAAAAAGGGCTGGGGATGTAACTCTACTGGTAGTGCTTATCTAGGATGCTCAAAGCCATGGATTCAAGCCCCAGTACTGAAAAAACACAAGACAAAAATCCTAAACAAACAAATAAAAAAACAGAAAAAAAACCAACACAAACACAAACCTCAACAGTAATAAACAGAAACTCACCTAACTAAATTGTATCTCCTCTCAAAGCAGTAGTGTGCTAATTTTTTTAAAACGTGAAGGGAGCTCAAAAAGGGACAATTTACTTCTGTATGGGTAGGTACAGCTTTGAAGACCAGGAGGTCCCACTGGCTTGAATGTGAAAAATGTTGGTAAACAGGCAAGCCACCTTCATCAGAACTTCACTAAGCGACTGTGGTACTCTGTAGCAAAGGCTCATTAGGTGATCCAGCTCCTCGAATCTATAATTAAAGTACTTCCCAGCTGCATGTCCAGGTCATCTTTTCTGAACACCCCTTATCCCCACAATCATCTTTTAAAGAGAATAAGCATTTAAGACATTGCTACTGCTTCTTGAACCTCTTTTTGGCCCTCTCCCTCTCACCAATTACAAGAGGTTTCTTAGTCATTTCCCTAGAGCACAAACAAAATCAGCCACATTTGGCCCATGGATCCAGAACAGGGTCAGAAAGATCTGAGCCCAAGAGAGTTGCTCTGGACTTGAGAGAATACAGGTGTCTTTTAAAGAAAGTATACAGTCTTTCCAAGGGAAAAAGCTACATGTCTGTCCCTGGGTCTGGAGCCATAGTTCCACTGCTGGGAAGCCCACAGAAAACATCTAGGAGGTAAGGATGAGGTATGATTCCAGAACAACTACCTCAACAATGAAGAATGGACAGGCTCCCAATAAAGATACATGCCACCCAAGTGAGGAAATGGCAGATGGCAAAGGCATATTCCTCCAAACTCTTTGCTGAAACAGAATGCCAATGGGTCAGTGTAGCTGACTATAATTTAAGAACTGGGTCTTTAATAGAATATGACATAGTCCCTCTTAGTTACTTTCCTCATTGCTACTAGAAGACACTTGACCAAACCAACTTAAGGAGGATTTTTTTTTTCTGGCTTACAGTTCAAGTAGATATATTCCATCATAGCAAGAAAGACATGGCAGTATGCCTTGAAGGCCAGTGGCCAGCATTTAGAAAGAAGAGTGAAAAGTAAGTAGGACACTTCAATCATACTGTCTCAGGTAATCTGCTTCTTCCAGTGAGCCTCCACTTCTCAAAGGATTCACAACCTTCCCAAACAGCCCTGCCAACTAGGTGCTATGAGTTCAAACACTTGAGGCTCTAGTGGTACATTTTATATCCAAACCACAACAGCTACTAAGCATGGCCTTGAAGAAGCTCAGGTAATCTCTGGTGCTAACAAGCTGATAGTCAGACAAGATGTATTTTTGGCACCATTATTAAGGAAGAAGATCTCATTCAGGATTGGGAGTGTCACAACTCTGAACAACACTGGTGGTGATGAGCTCTGACATTTAAGGAGCTTAACACCATGGGAAAAACAGACATGTCCCCAATAAACTTGTAAAAGAGAAAAATCATTTGAGGCCTGATAAAAACAAACTGTCCAGTACTCATTGTTCTAAGCTTTTGTTACAGAGTCTCATATTCTCCTATGGCTCTTGGGCATTTTATATTATGGTACTCTAATCATTGTTTTTCCTACTTGTTCTATAACTCCATTACTTTTCATATTTCCCCAGCACCTAGTATAGTTCAAGTATATGAAGCATCCTCAGTAAGTTACTTGCCAAAGGAATGAGACAGAATATAGATCTTCAGTACATAAACCAAACAAAACCTTGAGGAATTAAAGTATGCCAAAAAGGTAAATAATAAAAATCTCTCAAATAGTGGAAAGATGGGTAAACTTTCAGTGATCTAAACATCTGTCCTTATACATACAGATAAGAGTAATCTTCATCTCTCATCAAGGAAATTTTTCTTTATAATAGATGGAGACCACTACAGAAAACCACAACTAATCAAAAGGCAAACTTGGGGAGCCCAGTCCCAATGGATACATTTATAAAACAACTCCTGAATGTAAGGCTCAGAGTTCATTGCAGAAGAGGGGGTAGAAAGATCCTAAGAGGCAGAGGATCCAGGAATTTGCTGTGAGACCTGTGTCTCCTAGTGATGTAGAAGCTACAACAATAGCTTTACCAACATGTCTGCCTAACCATGAGTTGAACAAGGACAACAACAAAAAACATGTCAGAGTGGACATGGTAAAGTCCATGAAGCCTTAACTCTTCACAAAGAGCTGTAGGCAACTAGAGAATGCTGAGAATAGGAAAAAATAAGTCTTCTCCAGAGAAGAACACACAAATTAGTCATTCAGTATCAAATGGTCAGCCCTGAAAACATTCATGAGTAACATTATTCATACTGAGCAGGTTATATTTAGGAACATATATGCCATGTAACAACACTTAGTGAAAAAAGAGGCCATGAATTTGAAAGAGAGCAAAGAGGAGTATAGATAAAGGTTTGGAGGGAGGAAAGGGAAGGAAGAAATGTTGTAATTATACTATAATCTCAAAAATAAAATATAAAATTGGGAAAAAGTTCTATTTCTTCAATTTAAAAATGTTTCTTCATTGAGCAAAACTATGTGCATTAAAAAATGTAACTGTGAAGATTATATTGTCCTTATTGTGAGACTCTTCAGAGGTATGATTCCAAGAGTAAGTGGAATAACATAATTCAGTGATAGATGAGATGTCCTCTACCCTAGACTGTATGAACAGATCTGCAGCGTTCTTAGTGCTCAGGGGGTTTCTATAAGACCTGTCATTCACATCTTAGTCTGTTACATAAGGTCCCATTTTCTGGGGTGACAGGACTATCCATTAATCCTTTCTTAGTTGTGTTGGTCTGGACTACACTGGAATAGTCAATGCTCTGGCTCCAGGCTTCAATGTTTTGTGCCCTTTATCAAGACCAAGCTCTGTCTTGCTCCCCAAACCTTCTTCTGACTAATTCCTCTAGTCTTTCTGGCCTTATTTTGGACAGAAAGACGTGTGTATCACAGTTTGTTCTCTAAGGAAGTCTTCCTCATAAATCTTCATCTGATCTACAATAATAATCAGTGCACCTGCCACTAGCCTTCAGTAACCAAACCTTTGTGTTAGGGGAAGTGTTACGTCTACCTCTGATCTTAACCTCCATATCTCAGAAAATGGTTGTATTTGAAGACAGGGTCTTTAGGGGAAAGATATCTGAGATTAAATGAAGTTATGATGACAGGTCCTGATCCAATCTGATTCTTGTTTCTGTAAGGGGAACTATAAAGACACAAAACACTATGGATATGGGAATATCGTAAGAAAGGGTCCATATGCAAGTGAACAGAGGCCTCAGGACCAGCCAAGCCTTTATCTAGGACTTCAGAACTGTGGGAAAATAAGTTTCTGTTGCTTAAGCTTAATTTGTGGTATTTTGCTGTGGTGGCTTAACAGGCAATGCATTTCCCCAGAGTCATTTTCCATTCCCAGATGTGTAGATCTGACAATATCAACCAGGCGTGGTCAGGTCGATATGGGGTCAGGTGGTTTCTGGGTTCTGGTGTGCCCGAGGAGAAACGTGATAGTAACAGAATAAGGCCAAGACCCAGGGTAGCTGAAGCTTGAGCTAGGAAGAATGGACAAGACACTTCCCCTTATTAGATGAGTTCTGTCAATCTGTACACTGTTCAGGCTTTTAGACTGCTATATGCATTTTATTATTCAACAAATAATGTGATGAGGATCATGGCATGACTAGATGAGACTCAAGTACATTTAGCTCACTTGAAATTATCTGACCACTTTCCACCTTGTTTTTCAGGTACAGTGTGGGGGAAGTGAACCTTTATCTTCCTTCAGAGGCAGATTAAGAATTGTGGTTGGAAAAAGGAGGAAGGGGGGGAAACAGATAGTCTCAATGGCTAAAATGGTTAAGAAAGTTTCTTCTCTGTGTTTCTGGCTAAGTCTTTGGTTGTCCTGGAAAAAAATATCCAGGGCTATAGCTTTGGCAAATTCATTACAGCTTCTTTTCACCTGACCATCTCCAGTTCAACTGTACAGACTTACACTGAATCTCTCTGGAAACTCATTCTTGGCCTAGCGCCAAGCATATGAAAAGTTTGCTTGGATGGTTCTTTTGATCCAAGTGTTTTGGATGCTAAGAAATCCCAAATGCGATGTCCTGCCTCAGGCCAAAGGTGCAGTACCTCAGGCTACTGGTTGGCTAGGTCAGCCCACAGATACTGAAACCAACCACTAGCTCAATCCATAAGTACTGAAACCAATCACCAGGCCACAGTATATAGTATTCAAAACCACAGATTCTCCTAGACTGTTCCACTAAACCATGATGCACAAATATCCTCTTCTTGACACTGCAACCTGGACCAAAGGAAAATGGTCCTTGGTGCTGTTCAAATGCCAGAGAATCTTATGAACAAAAAAGACAGTTGGTGGCCACTAAGACCACAAGGCTAATTAAATGGCTCCAATGTCAGAAAGTGGATGGTAGTATTCCTCTTGTCTAACTGAGTATGGCCAGACCTATGCTCCTAGGATGGTACAGACACTTCAGTTAATTCTAGCGATCCATCAAAAAGTAACTAGAAAGTAGACAGTGTTTTTCCATGTGTAAACTCACAGAAACACCCCAATTTCTACCCCACAATAACTGTTTAAATTGAGGTTCAAATTCTGCTTGAGAGAAGTGGGAACACAACAGCCACTTACATGATCAGATGTCAACATGGCCACAAACAACTGGCCTCTGCTTACAGGTACCTCTGAGGTTACAAATCCTAGTTATGACCCTCTCTGCTGCCTGGAGGATGCCTGTAGTGAATGTTGCCCCTAACTCTTGAGTTCCCAGTGGTTCCTGGCATGAGATCTTAGGTAGCTTCCTCTAGCTTACACTGCTACACCCGTCTTGAATTTTATCTTGTTTTTAGGATCTCCAGAAATCAGAGGTGACCTGTCAGCCAATCCTTCCCTGTAAAGGGAAGCTAGGACTAAGGACTGACATTTCTTGAGTACTCTGTGTTCTGGAGGCAGCAGGCCTCTAGCCTCAAGGATGAACATAACATAAGTCAAGGCCACCAGATGTTATTGATGATTTTGCTATGACATGTGATGTCTTTTATCTTTTACCAAAGGACTGGGCTAAACACTTGGCTCTTAGCCATGCTGGCTAAGGAGCAAAGGATCCATTTCCAAGTTCTAAACAAATTACAAAAAATAAAGTAAAATATTAACACACACACACACACACACGAGAGACACTGCAGGACTCTGTATGTGTTATCTATTTTCTTAATAAAACAAACAATTTTCAAGAAGTGGTACACAAAGATGAACACTAACAAACAATAGCAGATAAATTCTGTCTCCTAAAGCTATAGTTTTTTTTTCAGATCCTTTTAGTGAAAGGAGGTTGACAGCACTGTGCTGATTTCCAGGATGATAACAATCCTGGCCCACAATCAGTATTCTGCATTTCAACACAGCAGAACTGGTTGTCATAGACAGAGAGGGTCAGGGTCAGAAAAAGCAGAAACCTATAGCTCCCTTCCCCCATCCAGCAACAGCAGCAAGCAGATGGCAGAGGAATTAACCTGCTTCAGACCACCACTGCTGAGAGAGGCTGTAAGTAGATTAAGTCCTGATCCTCTGCCCCTAAAAGCCCCTGACCCATTTCTGTCTGGAAAGGAAACCTCTTTGGTAAATCAAACAAGCACAGGAACAGAAAGAAACAAGTGATGCTTTTTTGCAGGAGACGGCGGTGGGAACACTGAAGAGTGACACAAAGAATCATAGCATTAATAGGAAGCTACATAGCTTAAGTGTCAACCACATGTTCTCTTCTTTTATGAAAATAGGATGTCGCCCCGCTCCGCTCCCCATCCGCAGCCCAAGCCTGGGTGCCAACAGGATAAGCTACCACACCAGATACACTTAAGTTGTCCTACAGGTGTTTCCAGAAACTTCACCGCAGAGATACCTTGAACTATCTGAGCACAAGGGCAATGGGTAGTCAGTGAAGACACACAAAGGAACAAACTGTGTTTCCTGGATCGAAGGGGCGTCAGGAGTCACGTAGAGAGGAGGTTTTGGCTTTCTGGAGATTAAGCCCCAATGCCCGCGAGAACTTTAGGGTTTGGCTCCTGTGCCAGGGGTTTGTGGCGTACTGCTGAAGCTCCGCCTCACAGGGCGGCTTCACCATAAGGTTGCACAGGGTGGCCCCCCCTCTGCCGGCTCAGATCTTGGAACAGTATTGAGGGTCTTTCTACGACCCCACAGACAGCCTAGGTATTTGGAGCCAACCCCTCTGGAGAGAGCGTTCTCCCGCCGGCAGGCAGGCGCCCTGTGTGGGAGGGGACAGCCTCAGCAACAGGTGACGACCCACGCCCCCACGAAGCCTTCGCGCCGGCGTCCAGACGGCCCCAGTGTCCCCGATGTCTGTCCGGGCGCCCGCGGCACTTACACGCTCGTGGGTCCACCGCTGGGCAGAAACGAAACTTTCTAGGGCCAAGCGGAAGAGTAGGCAAACGCAGTGCCGACGGCCATGAAGCGCCCAGTACACCCAGAGCGCGCGCGGACTACGACTCCCGGTATGCTCCACGGGTGGCCTACAACTCCCATCGGGTGCAACTGGCAGGTGGACAATAACTACGACTCCCGGCATGCTTCGTGGTGTGACGTCACTTCCTGGAACCAGGAACCGGCTTTGCAAATACGGAAGTCGTGTTTGGAATCTTGAACTAGTGTTGTTTACTGTCGTTAAGCACTTGCAATGTGGCTGATTAGCTTTGAACTGTGCATGAGCTGTAAATAGAAAATAATGCGCCTGATTCAGAAATCCCCCAAACAACGTGAAAATAATCTCATTAGTATTTTTGTGCTATTGATTTATATTTATCGAACTATAAAAATGAACTTAGTATGTATTGCTGGACCTAAGTTCTCAGTTTTTGTTTCCCCTCATTAACAGAGACTTAAAAATCAGTGTTTGAAAATGTGTGCTAATGAACTACCTACCATGCTTAGCTTCCTCAGCCCTGTGTTTCCTTGTTACTGAGTTGCAAAGCACCCTGAAGCCTGATGAAACAGAACACTGCATTTCAAGCCCAGTATCGATGAACATGCTAAAGAAAAGGGACTGTACTTAGGAATGTCAACCTGTGATTAGGTTCCGCTCCTTAGCTCTGGCTGGCCCCTTACTCTGTCTTACTTTTCACCATTTTAGCTAGAAATGCTTGTGTGCCTGCCTTACAGGACTTAGCTAATAGTGGCATCTGCCAGACTTCAGAATTCCAGGTTTTCAGGATAAATTCATACAGGAAGGAAAATCAATCTTTTTAGTTAATTTCATATTTTATACTAGAGATATATGAGACAACATATTAACTTGATGGAGTTGGCAGTTTGTGGATGGGGATAAAAAGGAACCTCGTGAACAGACATGATCCCCTTTTCTGTTAACAAAGGAAAACAAAAGAGGGGATAAGTGGGAGGAAATGACATCAGCAATAAAGATTTATCAATATAGTGAACTAAGAAAAACTTGCTCTAACCACAGTCTGAACAGCTCTGGGATGTTAAGGATGAGCGTGTGGGGGATGTGGAAGACAATCTTATGAAGGAAAATGTGGGATGGAGAGCGTGGTACCACAGGCTCCTGCGACTCCTTGAAGAGTCCTGTACATGAGCTGTACATGGCATTAGATCTAAGATGGCTCCCGGGACATCAGTGAGACAGCAAAACGGAACTAAGGCCAAGACAGTGGCTGCTTATGAGTGTTCACGGAAGTCCCAACAGGTGACAATGCTCCCCCCACCCCTTCTCTCTGAGTTACCTCATCAGTCATAGCTTTTATTAGGGCATGGTGAGATGTGGTAAGATACAGTTGGCCAAGGATTTAGGGTCCTGGGATTGGCTCAAACACTGTATATAAGCTAATGTGCTGGACAATAAACTCAGATCTGCACACTGATGCTGGTCTCTGGAGTTTGATTTACCAGGATTCATCACATGACTCTGTCGCCTCTAAAACCTCATTCTCAGTCCTGTTCCCACAAGAGAGAATTCAGACACCCTTGTTTGAAACTTAGACCCCAAATAAGTTTACAGAGAAGGCCTCCAACAATCATAAGTTATTTAAGGGCAATGATGCATTTTGAGAATTTTATAGACAATTCATCTGGAGTATAGTTAGACAAATTAAGATAACTATGATATCACTAGATGATTTAGTCTTAAGGGACCACAGTCATGCAGTCCAAATATTGACCAAATTATTGTGCAGTAGATGACTGTTTATATTAAAAACCTAATACATCATACCCTAACCAAAATCCTATATAATATTATGTTTAAAACTCAACACAGCTCTGTGCTATAGGTAGGGTTAATTTTTGTACTTCAAAAATGAGATAGAGGCTTGGAAAAGTAAAGGAATTCCAAGACCTCCTGGCTAATGGACAGAGCTATAAACTAGGATGAAGTGGAAGATTCATGAGGTATCTCTAACCAACACATTGTCAGATATATGAAATGTTCATCTTTGTCTACAAAGGAAAAGAGGCCAGAAGAGGGCAATGGATTCCCCTGGAACTGGAGTTAAAAATGGTTGTGAGCTACCATGTGGGCTTTGAGAACTGAACTTAGGCCCTCTGGAGGAGTAGCCAGTGCTCTTAATTGCTGAGCCATCTCTCTATCCACTTCAAGTTACTTCTTCTGGGTAAACAATATTTATTTTATGGCTTTTATATTTTTCATTAATTCTTTAAAATCTACTCTTACATGTTTTTATTTATTTATTTTTGGTTGAAAGAACAGGATCTGAGTTCTGTCTCTGGCCCTGGATGCAGACAGTCTAAAACACCCCAAAGGTAATAATGTTACCTGAAATTCTAGAGCATTCTGATGGAGTCACCTTATATTACCAGGGAAATCTGGGTCCTCTTTTGGGGTTATTAGTTTCATTAATAAAAGAATTTAAGAAGTAACTCAGAAGGAAGCTTGAGGACAATTTTATTAAAGTTTCAAATAAAAAAAAACATAAACAGAGAAGCTGTAAATAAAAGAAAAATCTCAGCCAGGTGGCTTTCTGGAGGAGAAAAATGGAACAGAGGAAAAAAAAGAAGCAAAAGGAAGACACCATGGAACAGAGGACATTATAGAGATGAAGTCAAGGGTATGTGATCATGAGAATAAACTGAAGAGATGCTGGAAAGGCAGAATCCATAGGACCTGGCTCTGGGAGCTTAGGAAAGGGGAGTGTGGTACTTGAGGAGAATTTAGCTCTTGAGAATGGTTAAAAGGCGGAAGTTGGTACTATTATCCAGAAGGAAGGAAGTCATCTTTTTCTCAATCTGGAAGAGATGAAATGACAGAAATAGTCAACCTGAATGCCTCTGTTAAGTGAATTTTTCTTTCTGGACCTTCTTGGAAGGATTGGTGTCAGCAGTATCTTATTCATCTTTGTATTGTCCAAATAATTACTTAGTGCAGACAGTAGCACATACTGCATTCATTCCTTCAGTTATGAGCTAAAATTTTAAAAGCCAGTTTATATGTTAGCAGCTGTTGCCAGAATACAGAACTATCTTCATTTTAGTGGGATTTTATGGTATAGACTTCATTGTAACTGTACAGTGTTTGAAGATGTGATTATTCTTGTCCTGAAGACAGTTTTCTCCAGTAGCTGCTAAGAACCACAAAGTCAGACATCACCACAGTGAAAAAAAAATAGTTTGGGACAACCCTATGTTCCAACAACCTCACTGCACAGTTAGCACATACTATTTAATTCAAGCCCTCCCAAAGTCCAGAAATCCTTCCATTTAGGATCTTCTGACCGATCCCTGATAAGCAATCTATGTCTAAGTAAGAGGATGAATGATGAACTGAGTGCAGGAAAGGTTGCTTTGGATTGTTCAACTGGAAGCCACTTTCCCGTAGGTATCATGTCTTTCCTCCACACCTTTCCAGTAGTTGCTGGTATCTTCACTGTTATATTTTCCTTCCTGGTCCACTTCTCCTTGTCTTCCTTCAGTTCCCCTAGTCCTCTCCATGTGCCTATCCCCTCCTCTCAGTAGAATGAGAGGCCCTCATATGTAAAGGTACCAGGGGACTTAGAGAATGGAGCAGCACTGGATGTCTTCCGGCACAGCCGGAGCTGCTGGAGGAGACTTTTTAGGTGTCTGCGGAACTTGACCCCAACAAAGACGTAAAGCACTGGGTTGAAGCAGCAGTGGGAGAAGGCCAAATTGCGACAGATGATCATAGCAATGTCCAGCTGCTGACTGCTCTCACAGCTCTCCTGGATGATTCCAGTTTTCAGGAAGAGAATGAGGTTGTAGGGAGCCCAGCTGAGGAAGTATGCTACCACGATGGTGAAGATGAGCCGGACTGTGCGGTGTCTCTGTCTGGACCTTGAGCGAAACAAGGTCCTGAGAATCTGTACATAACAGAACAGTATGATTCCCATGGAGAGGAGGAAGAAGATGTTGTGCTGGTAGACTGAGGCCAAGAACCCATGATGTTCAGAATAAACACATTTTAAGTAAATCACTTCGTGGAAGACAACATCAGGGATGGAGAACAGGATGCTGGCTACCCACACAGATGTGGTCACCAGCACACGGCAGCGGAGGGTATGGATACCCAGGGTAGAGACAGGGCTCACTACAGACAGGTATCGGTGGATGGTCATGATGGTAAGGAAGAAGATGCTGCTGTAGAGGCTGATGCAGAATATCATGTTGATGAACTTGCAGAGGAAGTCACCTAGAAACCAATTCCATTGTGCTGAGATCAACACAGGCAGTAGGAAGGAGAACATCAGGTCTGAGAGACACAGGTTGAGGATGAAGATATTGGTGAGTGACTCTAGGTTTTCATACTTCACCAAGACCCACAAAACTAGGCTGTTACCCATCAGGCTGAGGAGAAATACCAGAGAGTACAGGACAATGGTGGAGATGGTGGAAAAGAAGATGGCATTGTTCTCACATAGAAGACTCGATTTATCATGATAATCATAAAACGTGGTATACTCAAAGGCTGTAGAGGACTCCATCTGGACCCAAGAGACAGGGATCCTGAGAGCATCTGAAATGATAGACATGTTGGGTTTAAATTCACATGGTTGGAATAGAGGTCATTATGACCCGTGCAGCAAAAAAGTATAGTCTGTGGGCCGGATTCCACTGGTGAACTACTTCTAACAAGATCAAGAATTGGGCCACTATATAAAGTCATTAAGGAACATTTTTTTCCTGTTGAAAGACTTTCTTGACCAAGGACACACAGCACTGATTTACATCTGTCACAAGCCCTATTTCTCCTAGTAGACTGGCACTAAGAAGTATTAAGATAGGTTTGTAGTAGATGTAGGAGAAAAGAGAAGTGGAACTGGACCAAAAGACTTGAAATCAAAGTGGGCCTCACTGTTGTGTCCTTGTGCAAAACTTTTAACCTTTCTAAGCCTTAGTGTCTTATATACAAAAGGGCTCAAGTTCCCAGATTCATTTGTTCAGTTATTCAATAAATGTCTAGAGAATGTTCTGTTTTCCCTCTTTCTCCCACCCCTCCCTTTCTACCTCCTATCACTTTCTCTGTTCTCTCTTATTTTCTCTTCATAAACTGCATAGATCTTGATAGCAAGCCTTCACTGAAAAAATTTTCTCTTTCTTAAGATAGCCTGAAAAAGTGAAACACAGACAAAGCAAAGTAATTCCAAGGCCACAGATGAAAATTTCGGAAGGTCAATTCCTTGCTAACACAGAGAATTAACTCTCACAGCAGAAACCTTCCTCAGATGAGAGTTTTGTTTACAAGTCTTATAGAGGGAAGCAAGTGTCTGGAGCAGGGAAGGAGGAAAGCAGATAAGAAAACTGTAGTGAGCCAAACTTATTCAACTTTCTAGGGTAACTGGGTGTTAGAAACAGTGAGATGAGACAGGTGAGGAAATGACTGGAAGAGATGGAGTTTTCATTATGGTAGGTTATTGGAGCTGCTGGGCTGTAAGAAGAGGAATATGGAAAACTTAAAGCGGTAGCAATCTGAGCTAGATAAGTGAGCTCTCATCACCTGCTTGGGGGTGGTGATGGTGGTATCACTGCAATTCTCTATGATCCTGAAACTTTCTATATGATATATCTACCTCCATTTCATAGGATAGGAAGGTGGTTCAGCCAGTGAAGACACTTTTCTTCATTATAAAACCAGGATGCTTGAGCATCTAAGACTGCAGTGCAAAGTCCTATGCTCTTTTATTTTGAGGAAGATAATAAGAGAAATAGCCTGAGCTTCTCAAATATTATAATTGAAATAAGCTGGGGGTGGTAGTAAATACCTATAATTTGTCTACTCGGGAACTAAGTTGCAAATATCATGAATTTGAAGTCAGCCAGGGCTTTCTGTTTTGCTTTTTTATTTAAAAAAATGTGTTGTGTCATAATGAAACAGCATGGTTGTGGGGGAAAAAAAGACATGCAGATCAGTGGAATAGATAAAGAACCCACACAGCTATAGCTACCTGCTAGATCTTTGACAAAAATATCAAAACTTACATGTTGAAAAGTCAGCCTTTTTAACAAATTGTGCTGGGGAAACTGGCTTTAAACGTAGAAAAATAAACTAGACCCCAATATAAAACAGTTCAAAGTGGGTTAAAGACTTTAATGTATGACATGAACTTCTGAAAATTTTAGAGGAAAATGAAGAAAATATTTCAAGATTTGGCATAGGCGCCCTTTTAGAAAAGGACTCCAGTAGCTCAGAAAATAATACAAGAATATACAAATGGGATTGCATGAAATTAAAAAGCTTCTGCATAGCAAAGGAAGCAATCAGACAAAGAGATGGCCTATAAAATGGGAGAAAAAATATTTGCTAGTTATGCATTTGACAAAAGATTAATAATAGACTATAAATAATTTTTAATAACTAAAATTTAAAACTCAAAACAACTCAATCAATAAATAGGCTAATGAAATGAAAGACAGTTCTCAAAAGATGCAGTACAAATGGCCAAAACCATAAAGGATATTTAACATCTTTAGGGATTAGAGAAATGAAAATTAAAACCATATTGATATTTTATGCCTGAAGTCAGAGTGCCTGTTATTATAAAAACAACAAACGGTGGTGAGGGTGTGAGAAACAAGGAACCATTATCACTGCTAGTGGGATGTAAAGTGGTTTAGCACTATAGAAATCATTATAGAGGTTCTTCTACCACATGACCCATTCTACCACATGACAGGCCATGTACCCAAAGGCCTCTAAGTCTATACAACACAGAGATATCTGAACATCTATGTTTTTTATAACACTATTCAGAATAAGCCAAAGGTTATCGGTCAACTGATGAACTGATAAAGAAAAAACGTGGCTTGTGTACTATGATGGTTTGAATGAAAGTGACCCTGTACGGTCATATATTTGAATGTTTAGTGGAAGAGTTTCAAAGAATTAGGAGGTGTGGTCTTATTGGAGTTGGTGTGTCACTGGGAGTAGGGTTTGAGTTTTCAAAAGCACAAGTTAGTCTCAGTCTCTCAGTCTCTGTCTTTGTCTCTCTCTGTCTCTCTGTCTGGGTCTGTCTGTCTGTCTTTTCTCCTCCTCTCTGAGTGCTGCCTGTAAATCAGAATGTAAAACTCTCAGCCATTATTCCAGTAGCATGCCTGTCTACTTCCACCATGATGATCATGGACTAACTCTAAAACTGTCAAGTAAGTCCCCAATTAAATGCTTTCCAGTTGTCTCCACCATGGTTTCTCTTCACAGCAATGAAACAGTAACTAAGGCAAAACCCAATGGAGTTTTATTCATCCATAAAGAAAATTATGTTAAATCATTTGCTGAAAAATGGATGCAATTTGAGATCATTGTGTTAAATGAAATAAGCTAGACAAATAGTGCATTTTTTTTCTCTGTTTTGAAGAACCAGATAGCCAGGTTTAGGGCAACTAAAAGTACTAGAAAGTGAGAGATATAAATAATGGAAGTAAAAAAGATAGAACGTTCCATATTTTGCCCGTATATCATGCTCAAATGGTTATCTTTGAGCCATAAATATGCTAGTGATATCTGAAAGAACTGAATTGATATTTGAAGTGCTACCCTCTGCAAGGGAGGCAGAGCTCAGTGTTGGAATTTTTTTCAAATATTTGAGGAAAAAAAAACCACTAATCTTACACAAATATCCCTTTAAACTTGCTTTATAAGGTAAGCATACCCACGATTCCAAAATCAGATGAAAAATTTACAATAAACAAAAACTAAAGGCTAATATTCTTTATGAATATAGACACAAAAATTCTCTCTCCTTTTTTTGAAACAGGCTAGCCTTGCACTCATTATAAGCCAAGGCTCTTGAACTTCTGATCCTCCTGGCTCTACTTTGAAACTGCTAAGATTCAAGGCCTGTGTCACCACATTAGGTTTATTCGGTGCTGGGGACTAAATCCAGAACTTTGTCCACTTTAGATAAATGCTCAACCAACTGAACTACAGCTTTACCTCAACACAAATATCTTTCTAAATTATAAGTTGAGTCAAGTTCAATAATACATTTAAAATATTTATTACATATTTAAGTTTATGAGTGTATGCATCATATATTTGCCACGGTATGCATTTGAAGGTCAGAGGACAATCTGTGGAAGTTGTTTTTCTCTTTGAGATAGAACTCAGGTCATGAGGCTTGGTAGCAAGCACCTTTATCTCATGGCCATCTCTCTGGCCCCAGTAATATGTTTTAGAACAAATTGTAACATGACCAAATACATTTTTCCTAGAAATCTGAAGTTGCATAAATATTTGAATGTTAAATAATTTAGGTCACCATATTAATAGAACAAAAATAAAACCTACATTATCTTTTTTTGTTAAATGCACAAGAGTATTCGACAAAGTTTAACATCCATTCTCAATACAAGCTTTCAACAAGTTAGAAACAAAAATGATATTGGATATCCAGAAAACTACTCCATTTTCATGGAAAATTTGAAGGTAATCCTGTTTTGTGCTAGGAAACTTGGGATTCCAAGGAGACTGGTGGCAAATTCCAGTTCACTAATTAGTGAACTGAAGTTCTCTGTGTATTGGAGCCTAAAGACTCTTTGTCCTTGGCTTACTAGGGTTTTGTGGTTGTGGAGAGATGGAACATTGCAAATATAAGGTAACATTATCTATAGTGTTGTAATAGTCATTTTCTGTTAGCGTCTGTATTTGATGTAGTATCTCAACCATGGATTGAGCATGTATGTTTTGCTGAGAAGGTCACACCATCTCAGTCAGATGTGTATAGGAAATGTCTATGTCCTTCTGTAGCTGCCTACCTGAGGATACAGCCATATATTTAGTCAGGACCTTAGTTTATGACACTCTTTTGTTCTGTGACTGTAAAAGTTCATGCAGTAGCTTGATGTATTGGCATATTTCTGTAATCCCATCATTCCAGAGGTAGATGCCGGAGAGTTAAGAGCTCAAGGCCATCCTGAATTTGAGGTCAGTCTGGGCTATGTGAGACTTTGTCTCAGAAAGTAAAATATCATGTATCTTTGTCCCCATTTCAAGATGACTCCTTGCACTGGGTCATTGTCACTCAAATTTGGCACAAAGAAAATTGCTTCTATTTTTTGAAATGAAGCTGCTATTTTATGTTAACATATTTTAGGAATTTGGCTTCCATTTTTCCACTGCCTTCCATTCTCACCATCCCTATGACTTATCTTAACTCTAGGGGAGTGAATTTAGTTTTTTGGTTCATGAGATAATTTAGGTTGAGAACGATCGTTTTAAGTTTTTCAGTCATCAAAAATAATAACTTGCATAGCAACTTGGAGTCAACTCCCTCCATTTCTTTCAGGAGGGAAAACATATAACTATTCTATTAAAGGAAAGGTACCTAAATAGTCTTCTCTAGAAAGGTACCTAGATTGTCTTCTCTAAAAGTACAGATTCTTGGGAAAGCCCAGATAAAAGGAATCTGAGTCTCAGAGGCAAGACTCAGAACTCCTAAGTTTTAGTAGCCTGTAAGTGGTTCTGGTGTCCACCAAAGTTTCAGAACCCTGATGCCGGGTATTAAAAGAAGAAGAAAATATGTTTAAAATGTATGCAAAAGAACTCACCTGAGTCTGTCACGGTTTCAAAGTCTGTATGCTTTGTGCTTCCTTTGTTCTCCTCTTCCAGTGCTCGAGCTTCACATTAAATTGTCTAGGCTGGCCTCAGACTTCCTCTTCATTAAGGATGAAGTTTTGGAGCTAAAGTGTTTTTTTTTTTTTTTATTTTAATGTTTCCGTATGTTTGGTTTCAGTATGAACTGCATAAGGCTCTCTAGTCTAAACTATCAAGCTCTAAAACACTGTTTAGACATGGATTGGGGATCTTTTAGTTTAACCAACTTTAACAAGATACATGACTGACTCTGAATGTGCTGCAGTCCCATGCAAAATGAGACCAGATGCATCCATACTGTCACATCAAAGGCAGTGCTGCTTTCTAGGTGTGGTGGTACATTCCTAGTAATCTCAGAATTTAGGAGATAGAGGTAAGAGGATCAGAATTTAAGGTAAATCTATCTCTACAGAAAGCTGAAGGTCAGACTGGGCTATAATGAGACCAAGTCTAAACATCCGAACAAATAACCCTTAAATAAAAGGTACTGCTACTGTGTTGGGAGCTCTAGGCAGAGCATTTAGGCCTGACTTTGTGGTGAATTCACAGGGGTCTCCGATTTCCAGATTGAGTCTGTGTGATGCACAGGAATTTACCAAAATGTGTCAACTCAAGTACTACAACTTCTGTCTGGGCCTCTACCAAAGGACAACTGTAAGAGAAACTGCTTCTAGGGAGAACCTGAAGCATCACACCAGATTGTTCATTCTTTGTGAAAAAAAAAACCATACCCAGACTCTTAGCTGTGATGCTTGAGCTTAAATCTCCAGATTTTGCTGGAGAGATGGCTTAGCAGTTAAGAGCTCTGGTTGCCTTCCAGAGGTCCTGGTTCAATTTCCAGCATCACATGACAGCTCACAACTGTCTGTAACTCCAGTTCCAGGGGATCTGGCACCCTCATGCAGACATGCAAGCAAGCCAAAATATCAATGCACATAAAAATAAATAAATCTTAAAAAAAACCAAACCCTCCAGATTTCAATCTGTAGTCATTGAATTTTCTGTTTGATTTAAGGAAGTCTTAGCTCTCAATGTCCAGGATCAGGTAAAGGACTTTCACAGTGACTTCTATATAGCATAATAGTCAGTGCAAACATACTATTTCCCACTTTTTATGGCAAAAAGAGGAAAGGGTCCCTGGATTCTTTTCACTTCCCTCTGGACATTCTTACTCTTTCTCTCTATAGAGTCCTCTACCCTACCCTGCAGCTGCTTGCCAACTTCTGTTGCTGAGGCTGCCTGCTTTCCTGATCTCTAACTCAAATAGCATGGCATTTTGTCTCCCTGGGAGCTACAATGATGCCGTCCTGCTGTTTTTACTCTCAGACCCTAAAACTTTTCTCAAGTTTTCTTAAGTTCTTTTATCTATGAGGTTAAGAACTAGCAAAAGTGACCTACATTCTCTGCTAGCACTGCCTCTCTCTCCTAGATGCTGGTATTATAGGTAATGCCACTGTCTTAGTTAGGGTTATTGTTGCTGCGAAACATTTTTACCAAAAGCAAGTTGGGGAGCCAAGAGTTTATTTGACTTACATGTTCACCTGGTAGTCCATCACTGAAGGAATTCAGGGCAGTAACCTGGAGGGAGGAGCTGAGGCAGAAGCCATTTATGGGTGCTGCTTACTGGTTTGCTTCTTCAGACTTGCTCAGCCTGCTTTCTTATAGAAAGAACCCAGGACCCCAGCCCAGGGATGGCACCAACCACAATTGACTGGCCCTTTTCCCATCCATCAGTAATTAAGAAACTGTCCTACAGACTTGCCTACAGCCAGATTTTATGGAGGTATTTTTCTCAGCTGAGGTTCTGTACTCTCAGATGACTATAGCTTGTATCAAGTCGACATTAAACTAGACAGCAAAGCCACCTGCTAGATTTGTGGCAAAGTTTGTATAAGAATTATAAACCAACATTTTTTGAGTTCTAATCATACTCTAGGCAGAGTGTAACTAACTATTTTAGACTATACTTTCTGTAAGATCCTGTTCGTGAAGTTGTCTTACTCATTTCTCCCCCACCTCCATGTGTGTATGAATGTGTGCATGTCTTTATTACATAGGACCATGGATGGCACATATCTTCAAGAATTCAACACAAATGTGTAGAGTAAAAAATCTCACAGCAACACATAGGTTTCCTTGCTGCACTGCACTGTGGGAAATTCAACATGGTGCGATCTTAAAAAATCTTTGTTAATTTTTTTAATTGCTTCTGTGCACACGTGTGTGTGTGTGTGTGTGTGTGTGTGTGTGTCCTATGGTATATGTGTAAAAATTAAAGGACAACTTATAGAAGCCTATTCTTTTCTTCTGCCATGTGGGACCCAAGGATTGATCGTCAGTCATGGTTGTAAACATCTTTATCTACTGGGCCCCCTTGTTGCCCCATAGTTGGAAATTCTTTACCACCCCTCCATTGAGATACATGGTTTAATTCCATTCTCCTGGAATCTAAGTGTTTTACAGTGCTTTGCTTACCAAAGACACAAAGAACAGCCCTCACTTCAGAGAGAATGAAAAATAAAATCTGGAGATTAATGTGAGTGACTATGGACTGGAAACATAGATATCAGGTTCTCCCAAATACCAGTGTGATAACAGTGTCATGAAGTTTTTATAATAAGAGAACAAAGAATATCATAAACCAAGACAACTTTCAAATGAATTGTTGAAAACAACAAAGTAGAGAAGTCTCCACTATAGGTGTCAGCTGCTATCTGATTGCATTCTTAGCCTTTGAGTTGCTGGAAGCTAGGGGTCTGCCAGTACATTTCAAAAAGATTTATCTAATAGTTTTAAGGATAGCTGTTAGGACAAACACAAAGGAAGGTAATGAATGACTATTAAAAGGAGCAAAGTAGCTCAAGATAATTTAGACCTAGACTTGCAATTTTTCTCTCCAATCATAGATGTTCTAATCAATCAGTCAACCAACCAACTAACCAACCAATGAATCTATCTGTCAGTCTTGAGGAATCTTTACATGGATATGGCTTTTTCCCCCTGGGAACTTCAGTTCACACTGCTATGCTGATGAAGCCGTGCACATGGCTGGTTGAGAGTCTGAGTCCAGATCACCAGCCTTCTCTGCTGAACCAGACCTAAGAAGGAAGTTGTTGGGACTACCTCATTTTCTATCTCAATAGAACCAAGGAACTTCTGATAGAACATATTATTGCGTAATAGATAAAACAAGAAATGTCAGTTAGGGAAATATCCCCTATCTGTGTGCCTACCCTCCTCTACCACACATCTCAACTGCTCACAGAGGATTGCCTTCAACAAGCCTTGCTGACTCCAGAAATTTGCCTTTGGCGTGACTGTAAGAGAGGTGAATTTTCTTAGTTTGGTTTCCATTAGGGCAAGCCTACCTGCTTTGTAGCTAAGGTCTGGCAACTTAGGGTCATCTACCAGAGCTCCACAAGGTACTCCCTCGATCTTGGTCACCAGCAAAATTTCTTTCTCTCTACTTCTCTCTCTCCTTCCCTCCTCCCCCTCCCCTATCTTTTATTGAGTAAGTTATTTATTTATTTTATATCCTGAACAAAGTTCCCCTCCCTCCACCCCTGGCATATCAAGCTGCAGCAAGACTACCCTAAGTGGACATCCTCTTCCACTGAGGGTAGTCAGAGACAGCCCCTGCTCCCACTTTAGGAGTCCCACATAAAGGCTCAGCTGCACAACTTCTACATATATGCAGAGGGCCCAGGTCTGTCCTATTCATGCTCTCTGGTTGGTTCAGTCTCCATGAGCCTCCAAGGACCCAGATTAGTTGACTCTGTAGGTTTTCTTGTGGTGTCCTTGACTCCTTTAGCTCCTATAGGATTCCCCCAAGCTCTATTCAATGTTTGGCTGTGGGTCATTGCATCAGCTTCCAACAGTTGCTGGGTGAAGCCCATCTGATGACATTTATGCTGGGCAAGTATAGCAGAATATCATCAATAGTGTCAGCGGTAGGATCCCTTTCATAGCATGGGTCTCGAGCCAGGTCAATCATTGGTTGGCCCTTCCCTTAAATTCTGTTCCACCCCTGCACACCCTGTAAGCAGGACAAATTGTGTGTCTAAGGTTCTGTGGCTGGGTTGGTGTTCCAATCCCTCCACCATTGTAAGTCTTGCCTGGTTACAGTAGATGGCTGGATCAGGCTCCATAGCCCCATTGCTAGGAGACTTAGGGTTACCCTCATAGATTGCTGGGAATCTTTATTGTCCTAGGTCTCTAGCTCATCTGTTGCATGGTGTAATTTTTGTGGCATTTCTTGCTGAGATACTCTTTCACTTCAAAACCCTCCTGTAATTCACTAAGCCACATGAGTGCTCTGAATAGAGCCTTTATGTTTTCTGATAGCAGCAAAACTAAGCAGACATTTTATGAGAAGAAGGCTTCTCCTGATGCAGGAACTCTAGAAGAGATAATATAAATATCTGCTAAAGTTGTACTGAGAGGATGGTCCAGTGGCAGCTGCTCACCCCCTTTTCTGCCATTGCTCCTCAAGCAATTATAGATGGATGGTGGACGGAATGGCAACAGGAATCCTGGCAGAGGAGTGATTTGAAATCAAGTATAGGGCATGTCTATGATACAGAGATAGGCCAACTGAAATAGAAAATGGAGAGGTACAGTCACACTTGGATTATGTTGTGGTGTAGCCATCACTTGTCACTACATGAGGCTATGACAAATTCACAGGCCCAATGCAGATCCAAGAGAAGAGAAACTTGGTGTGGGAGAAGGAAGCCAAACCAAATAGAGTTAATGTCACATCTCTAGAGTTAATTCTCAAGGGTTAAGCACAGACTCCAGGACTCTGCTTATGTAATTTTGGCAGTTCAGTTTGTCTGAACTAAAGGTAATGACAGCACCGATCTCTCTGAGTTGTGAAGATTAAGTGAATCAATACTTCAATGATTTGGAAAACTCCCTAGTGAGTGCACAGTTCAACTAGCACCACATGTGTGGATGAACATGGTAGATGCAAATTAGGAAGCTGTGGGTGGAGAGTAAGATGAAGACTGAGGTCAAAATTAGCATGCAAAAAAAAAAATAAGAGCAACAACAAAAAAACCAGAAGGCAGAGAGGAAGACTAACTACTCCCCAATAGAGCTGACACATAGCAGCATGCCCAGAAAAAAAATTACACTACATGAACAACCCAAAAGCTGATGATATTGGATAAGTATGCCTATCCTTTGGACAGCAGTTTCTACTGGCCTCTGACCTTTTCCTCTGCTCTGGCAATCTTTATTCCGTGGTAGTTCCTTTTTTTCTAAATAAATGGTCTCTTCTTCTACCACCATCCATGTGTCCTTGGTTTAAATACTTGTTCTGACACACAAAAGCCTGGAAATCCCAATAGCTGCCACTGGCCCCTGATAGTCACCTACAACAAAGCTGTACCTCTGGTATATTTGTTGGATGGAAGCCGAGAGTTTTGCCATTGAATGGTATGCTATAAAACTCAACTTCACATCTGAGCCTGGTATTACTCTATGTCATGGTGGTTCAAAAGGATAGAAAGGGGTCTCATCCTTATGGTGCTCACAGGCTCACTGGTGTGGAAATGGAAAGTTCAGGCCAGTGTGTTAAGTGCTGTAAGAGGCCTTGGAAAAGTAGGGTAGGCTTCTTGGGGTGGGGGTTATATTAAAGGACCACCAAAAGACAAGTGAAAGTTACCCAGGAAGAGGGGCTAAATGACAGGTGTGGAGGTCACTCTTGCATGAAGGTTTGCTATGGGCCACAAAGTGGTTCAGAGTGGGTGAAGCATGAAGTATAAGAAGCACAGGCACTAAGGTTGTACCTAGAAAGAGAAGCAGCATCTGCTGACTTAGAAGAGTTGGGTTGATTCAATCCTGGTCTGCTCAACTTAACACTGCGTTGGTTCAGAACAGCACTACAGTTGTGAACTGCTTTGATGCCCGAGGTATGAAATGTCACAGAAGCCCACATTCCTAATTGAAGAGTATCTGGCCTCTCTTGGTAGAGTGTTTTCCAGTTTGGGTACTACCACATGGATGTTCAAAGAACACTTAATGGAAGTGATTGCATGAACTGTATTGAAAGGCAGGTAGTAGGAACTGGAAGGAAGAGGAGGAAGAAATGAGGGGACCAACTAATAGAAAAAGCCAAAGCTATTCCAAAGGACTCTGTCTTTCATGAATGGTAGTAGAGAATAAAGCAGAGTGCTGTTAAATTGGAAACATGACAAAAGAAAATTACCAAAATGTCATCATTCCTGGGTTGAGGAATCTTAGTCTAAAGTGATCTAGTGTTCTTAGCTTAAATGGGAAGTGAAGTTGCCTCTTCTATATATTTGTAGCACAAAGATCTAGTATCCTATTTTGGCTAATGCTAAGGGACATTTAGACATAACCAGGTATATGAATCTTTTACAAAGCTATGGCCCTGTGATATTCCAGATTATGATGGTTAACTTTGTCAACTTGGCTGGTTTTGGAATAATTTTGGAGACACACCTTTAGGTGTATCTGTGAAGCTGTTTCCAGAGAGCTAAACTGGGGAGAGAAGATCAAATCTGAATTTGGGTGATGATGTTCCATTAGGTGTGGTCTGAGACTGCATAACAACAAGAAAGCAAGCTGAGTACCAGCATTCATCTCTCTGTAGTTCCTTGTCTGTGGATACAATGTTACTAGTTGTCTCATACTCCAGCAGAATGCCTTCCCTTCCATGGTATACTCTCTTTTTAGGTCAGGAGCCCAAATGAAACCTACCTTTCTTAAGTAACCAACACACAGATAAAAAGCAAACAAACAAAGAAAACAAAAACAAAGCCTAAACCAGAAACACCAGATGACATTAATAATTAACAGATGGAAGAGGAAAGATTGTAAGAGTATATATGTGTATATGTGTGTGTGTGTATGTATGTGTGTGTGTGTGTGTGTGTATGTTGCATGTACCGCCTGAGAAGGGCAAAGCTACTATCAGCTACCGAATTACTGTGTAATATCCAGTTTTTTCTTTTTTCTTTTTTCCCTTCACCCTCCTCTTTTTTTTCTCAATACACCATTTGTTCCTAGACTTTTCACTTTACTCTGGTATTAAATGTAGGGTCTTTTTTCCTTTTCAGACTTTAAAAGTAGGATTAGTTTGATTAACTTTGTTAAGATGAGGTGGTAGTGGTGGGAAGTGGTTTCAAGATAGGCTTAGAAGGTAAATGCTGTCAACTTAAATTCAGTGTATTTGCCAAACCAGACCCTGACATACCGTCTCTGATATTTCCGCTGCAAGTTTTGGTTTGGCCTAATTCTTCTAAAGATTAAAAGCACTTGGTGCTTCCCCTGACCCCAAAACAGCTTCCTTTTCCTGTTTCTCATTTACCATAGGGTTTGCTATCAGCTTTGTGTTTGAGAAATGAGCATTTGAGCTCTGCTGGTTAAGTGTGAGTATGGAAAACATGGCTCTTACAGGCCTTGCCCTTCTCCCCCATTCTCTCTGCCTTGATAACAACCATTAGATTATATTCCTAAAGCTAGCCACCAAGATCTATTCCCTTATTTGACTACTTCCTCCTCTTGAGTCTGATTACCAAGGTCCAGCTATCAAAGTATTGAAGTCCAACAATCAAAAGCCCCATTTTGTTTGTCTAATTAACATGCCTAATTAAAATTAAACACCCCATCATAACACAGGGTTTTTCTCTTTTACCTTTATAAACCTCCATTGCCTATGGGCCATGTCTGTCTCCTATCTATCCAGAGGCAGTCCTTTGTTGTTGTCCTCCAACACCACTGGACAAACAGCCCTTCCTCCTCTACCATGTTCTCTTCCCCTTCTTCCTCTTCCGCTTGTCTCTTATTCCATGCTCTTTATCCCTCTGGGACAAATAAATCTTCTTTGTATTAAGACCTAGGTCTTGGGGCATCTTGAGTTGACTCTGAGGTTCCCTATAATGGGCATATATGTGGGTATGTATGGACATATGTATGTGCTGGAGTGTGTGCACATACTTTCATGCTTTCGTGTTAACACAAGTTAACTAACAATGTTCTAGTCTCCTAATAATGAAGGTGTGGTTCTCCTTCTAGCACTATGAAATGATCAGAAAAGAATATATATATATGCTAAGTTAACCTTATATATATACGTATCTTATGTTCTTGAAAATATGCATCAAGTCTTACTGCTGAACTTGTCTGTATAGCATCCAAGACTATGGGCATCTTAGTGACAGGGGTGGTGGATTAAAAAGGACAGTAGATGGAATAAACATGAATTGCAGTACATCAAGTTCTGTGGGATATAGGTAAGTCATGTGGATAGAGAAATTATTACACTAAAGGCTTACATTAGAAAAGAGAAAGTGTTTTACTTGTAATCAAAGTCCTATCTGGAGCATCTAGAAAAAGAAGAGCAAAATAAAGTAAGCCAACTAGAAGAAAGAAAAAAAAAGAAAGGGCTGACCAAGACAGCTTAGTCGGTCAACAAGGTCTTGAGGGAGGGAGAGAGGATTAAAGAAAGAAAAGGCAATTAGACAACATTATAGTATGACCCCAGCAAGGGCTAAAGCGGGGCTATCATTCTAGGTATATACAAAGAATGTAGTCAGTTCTAAGGCATAAACAAATTAGTCAAGGAACAAACAAAGCATAAGCAAAGGTCTCAAGGTCAATGCTTCTAGGAACTTATCAATATGGTCAAGATACAAGGAATACATTCCTTGGCTGTATTTTCCCGAGCTTACTTCCTTGTCCTAGCCCAATATCCAATTCCTAGAAACATTCTCCCAGAGCTCTCCACAACGGGCAGAATTAATATAAAAGCAAAAGAAACAAAACAAAATTTTGTTCCTTGAACATGAAACAATGTGATAAACTTGTAGAAAGGCTGACAAAATGAAGGAAAACAGAAAAATGCTCAGTAATAGGACTAAAATAGGTTTTTACTACAGACCCCTTAGAAATCAAAGGTTACTTATCAAATATTGTGAACAAGTCTATACATAAAACCCCAACAACATAGATGAGACCAATGAACTCATTAAAAAAATCACAGACTACAACAACTCACCTAATATGAACCAGAGCATTTGAATAGACTTGTACCATTAAGGAAATTGAATTAGTAATTGGAGTCTCCCAAGAAAGACATTTCCAGACCAGCATAGCTCAACTAGCAGGTTATTTCAAATGTTTAAATAGATGATACCAATTTTACATGTTCCTTCCAGACAATATAAGATGAACACTTCCACACTCATGTTAAAAGACTGGTATTATGTTAGTGGCCAAATTAGACAAAGATAGTACAAAAATTTTATATATATATGATAATTTTCTTGATGACTAAAGATGAAAGTTTTAGTAAAATTTTAATAAACAGAACCAGTGATATAAGGTTGGTTTGATAATTGAGGTCAATCAACTTAGTATACTAATCTAAAGAAGAAAAATCACATGATCATACCACCTGATAAAGAAAAGATATTTAATAAAAACCCTGTTCATGAAAAAAAAAAACTAAGAAAAATGGAGATATTCAGGAACTTCCTCAGTCTTATATTTACAAAAAATTATAACAATTTTACAACTGAAATTGTACATTGTTTCCATGTAAGACAGCAGAGTGAGAGAGAAGTATTGCTCTTTCTACTCTTATGCAATCTGTACTGGAAGTCCTAGACAGCACAATAAGGAGGCAAAAGGCAATCAAGGGCACATAAATTAGAACAGAAGTGATAAAACTACCTGTTTGCAGATGATATGATGGTCTACATGGCAAATGTCAAGAAATCTCCTAAAACAGCAAAAATGGAACAATCCTTATAATAAATAACTGTGGCAAAGTTTCAAGATACAAGATGAACAGATGAAAATTAGCTCTGTAAGTTTGAAATTAGTACATGCTAATTACATTAAATGCACCATTAATAATATCTCAAAAAAGAGATACTTAGGTATCAGTTTTCAAATTACATATACAGTATGTATACTGCCACTTACAAAATACTGAATTAAACAAGAGAAAATAGAAAGGAATAGTGAGATGCCATGTTCATGACTTATAAGATCACAGTACTAAAAATGCCAGTTTTCTCACAAACCAGATGTTAACTTCTATTAGCGTCTTTAAAGAATTTTTATAGATATAGATGAGCTTGTTCTAAAATTACATGCAAAGGCAAAAGAACAAGAATCACTAAAGTGCTTTGAGAAAGAAGAATAAAGAGGAAAGCATCATTCAACTTGATTTAGAACTTTTTTTTTCTTTTTTCTTTTAGCTTGTGCAAACTGGTAGATGGATAGACACAGAGACTAAAGGAAGAGGCTATAAAACCCAGATGTCATTCACACAGGATAGGCAAACGAGGTGCTATGCTAGTACCTTAAGCTGTGACCTAAGGTGCAGATAAACAATTTCAGAAATTGGTGGTTTTGTACTTAGTACAATACAATTCAACTTTCTTGTTAGACAAGAATCAAATAATCAACTTAGACACTAATAGTTTCAAAAACACTAAATTATTTGTACTTGGTGTGTCCTATGCAATGCCATTGCTTTTTAAAAATGTCACTTGTAGTATGTTGATAACAATGAAATAAATTTGATTTTATATTAAAAATGGCGATAGAAGCCAGGCAGTGTTGGCACTTGACTATAATCTCCATACTTGGAAGGCAGAGGTAGGTGGATCTATGAGTTTGAGGCCAGCCTGTTCTATAGAGTGAGTTCTAGGACAGCCAGAGCTGCACAGAGAAACTCTGTCTTGAAAAATAAACAAACAAGCAAACAAACAAAAAAGGTGGCAGAGCAATTATATATTCATAGGCTAAAAACCACCAACAAGAACCTCAACCTAGACCTCTGACCCTATATCAGTATTAACTCAAAATGGATGATATATATAAATACAGCACATTAAACTATAAAACTTCCTAGAGATAACTTTGAACTGAAATCCTGAAGGGTTCTTAGACATAACATCAAAAAATAAAATATTGAAAATAAAGAATTGGTGAATGACAGCTAATCAAAATGAAAAACTTTTGCCCTACAAAGGCACTGTTAAGATGGCTCTAGCAGGGCTGGAGAGATGGCTCAGCAGTTAAGAGTACCGACTGTTCTTCTAGAGGTCCTGAGTTCAAATCCCAGCACCCACATGGTGGCTCACAACCATCTGTAATGTGATCTGATGCCCGCTTCTGGTGTGTCTGAAGACAGTTACAATGTATTCATATTCATTAAATAAACATATCTTTTTTTTTTTAAAAAAAAAAGATGGCTCTAATACTTAGCAATTTGGATGGTGTCCATGTTGGGTGAAGGCCAAACTTCCTTCTTCAATCTGCTGACTTTAATCCCAGTCTCTTCAGAAAATTCTTCTACACATCCAGAAACAATGCCTGACTAGTCATTTCGTCTAGGTACACCTAAATGAAAGTGTCTATCACACAGATCAAGGAATCATGCCCTAGGACAATAGCTCTCAACCTGTGGGTTGCCTTTGGGGGCCAAATGATCCTTTGAAGGGTCACCTTAAACCATCAGAAAGCACAGATATTTATATTATGATTCATAACAGCAGCAAAGTTATAGTTATGGAGAAGCAACAAAAATAATTTTATGATTGGGGTTACTATAGCATGAGGAACTGTATTAAAGGATTGCATCATTAAGAAAGTTGAAAATCACTCTCCTAGAACACTGATCCCAGGGAAATGGAATCTTAGTCTTACATACACACTTATAATAGCAGATTTATTCTTAGTAGCCTTGAGATAGAAACAACAAAAAGTTTTCTAAACAGATGAATAATCAAATGAGATATTACTTAGAAATAATAAAAATTGAATTTTTCTAATGTAATATTTTTATTGATTATTTGGAAATTACACATCATAAACCTCTGTCATCATGCTCACTTCCCAGGCCACCTATGTCCACTTTCCCTCCCTTGTGACCTTCATGCCAAAAAGAAAAAGAAGGGGAGGGGAAACAACCAATCAACCAACCACAACCACAACCACAACCACCTCACCACCACCACCACCACCACAACAAACCAAGTCTATTTTGTGTTGTCTCAGTGACAGCCCCCTGTACCACTAAGGAAATTTGAGTCCTTCTCTACCTGAACCCCAACCAGAAGTCATCAATAGTGGAAAGCTACACTTTAACATCCTTATCACAAATTTTAAGAGTTCTCTTTAATGGCTCCTTTTTTAGGCTATTACTTTTGGGGGGAATGGGAGTTGGGGTGGAGGTAGGGGTTGTCACAGAAGCCTTCTATGTTCCTTTCTCTAAACTATGCATCTGAAGTCATCAATACCACTGCAAGAGCACCTTCATCGCTCTTTATTGTCAGAAGGAGCATGGATCCTGGGCTTCTACGTGGTTTCTGGCAACAGCACAGATTAAAATATCCACATGGTCTCCAGCATCAGCAGGTGCCAAGGACCTCTGCTTGGTCTCGGGTGGCAGTACTGCCTGCAGACATCAACATGACCCTCTGTTGAAGCATGGGCCATGGACCAGCATGGCCTCTGGCAGAAGTATGGACCACAGAGTTCTTTCAAGGAGGTATAATCCAGTAAATGGACCATTCTTCATCTTGAACATCCAGTTGGTGTTCAGAGCCAGGGTGATCGTATGACTGGGCAGCTTGTTCAGAAGCTGAGTATGTGGGAGAATGCACACTTGGAATGAAACTTAGGAAAATCTTGGAAAGATGAATCTACAGTAATAGATAATCTGAAAAAGGCCAATAAAAGTATTCTAATAACAAGTGTATCAATGATTGCTTGGGTAGGCCATTATCTTAGAAAGTGGGTAATTATAAGGGGACTTTGGGGATGATGAATATATTTCAAATCTAGTGTGGTGTTTACACTGATCTGTACTCATGTGTCTTGAAAAAAAAAAGTCTTCCCCTTCCCCAAGTGATGCTATATACAGACAAGATTG
Source organism: Rhynchomys soricoides (assembly GCA_019843965.1). Taxonomy (NCBI): domain Eukaryota; kingdom Metazoa; phylum Chordata; class Mammalia; order Rodentia; family Muridae; genus Rhynchomys; species Rhynchomys soricoides. The sequence goes on along the minus strand of JADRCH010000127.1, from coordinate 245,022 downwards.
AGAGCTTGAATTTTATATGTAGAACAATGGGAAATTTGAAAGACTCTTGGGTCTCATCTTCCTCAATTGCAGAACAGAAATGGTGTTCATCTTTCACTGGGGAGAGATTAGGGGTGATGCCAGGTAGCCATTGCAGCTTATAAGAGTGCAAAAATGGTAGCCATAGTCTTATGAAAAAAAAAAAAAGGAGATCATGAAAGGTGAGCAGCCGAGTTACAAGCTAGAACTGTGAGTCCTGAGCAAATGAATGACTGATTCCCATGGGAAAGAAGTAAAACAAGGAGCAGGACTTCTCAGTCCCAAACTGTCTCCAAGATCAGCCAGGCAGTTCTGATTGGAAGATGCTAGAGAAATGTGGTATTGGCTACTAACTTCTACTTTTAAGTGACTTCTACTTTTAAATGACTTGAACTCTGAGGAAAAGCTGACATCTTGTGAGCACTTACAGAAAATGCTCCTTTCTTAAGGGATTCCTGTGGTGATGTATAAGAGATAAGAGGTGGGCATCTCACTGTCCCAAGTATGTGGCAGTTTATTATTAAAGAACAACTAACCTTCACCACAAACAACACATCACACTGCACGTGCAAGGAACAAGTGCTATTAAGATCTTTGCTACACTGGAGAGGAAACTGAAGCATAATAAGGCTAGATGCTTGCTTAGTTACTCAGCCAGGAAGTGACAAAGCTAGCTGCAGGGTCCTAACCAGCCCAGCACATACCATAGTATCCTTTCTTGTGGTCAAGATGATCATTCTACAGCCTGTATTATTGTCTGAGCATTTTATGTTCTCTATTGGGATAATTTCAACAATGCTAAGGAGACTGAAGCAAGAGGATTTGGGAATTCATAGGCCACCTGATCTACACAGCAAGAGGCTATCCTCAAAACAAATGAAGCAAACACAAACACACACCCTCCCCAAACTCTGACCTGTGTGCTCTCCCTTCACACTGAAGGAATTCTTTGAAGGGTGGTACCCACTCACTCTCCTCATGATAGGGAGTGAGCCAATTTTTGCTGACAACTTTCTCTATAGTCTGTTCTGATCCTCTCATGTGCCTATGTACTCCCCTGATACCCACACTCTTTTTCATGGTTCCTAAACATGTATTGTCATGTTCGCAAAGAGAAGAAACCTAATGTGGCCACAGTGGCTGTGGTATGGCAGTAGCAGCAGGATGTAGAGTAGGAAAACTATTTACCATGCCAGAAATGACAAAAGTTTCAATAAAGTATAAACACAGTAGACTGAAATACAGTAGGAGAATTCTCAGATAGAATTCTATCCCTAAGGAGAAATGGGGTTCTTTATACCTGTTAAGGGAAGTTATGGTAAGTTACCTGTGGTATTTGTGTGGCATTGAATTTGAATAGATAAGAGGTAGGCAGTTCACTATCTTTTTAGGTAGTAAATTTTATAACATCTTTTCCTCTTTCTGGGACTGGTCATTTGGGTGAGACACTCATGGTCATTAAAAGTTGGGCTATTTGGTAACCATGACTAGGGAGGTCATGGGCCCTTGGGGAAAATCTACTAATATTAGTTTGTTAAATGGACATAGCATCAAAATGCCTTCTAAATAATAACCTTTATACCCATAGATTAGTATTGCTCCTACTTTCATCAGAGAAACTTCTTTTGGCAGTGTACAGCAGTTAATACAGGGACTCACAACTAGTCAAAGTGGAGAAAGTGACTATGGAGTGCTCATCCCTAAATACACACACACACACAGAGAGAGAGAGAGAGAGAGAGAGAGAGAGAGAGAGAGAGAGAGAGACAGAGAGAGACAGAGAGAGACACAGAGAGAGAGGCAGAGACAGAGAGAGACAGAGAGAGAGAGGCAGAGACAGAGAGAGAGAGCCCTCACCAGCTCAGGGAAGACTGTGGGAGGGATAGGGGCTAGAAAGACTGTAAAAATCAGAGTTTGTGAAAGACTGCTTAAAAGTATTATTTTCTGGAGATGACAGGATTGTTGCAGTCATGAACTCACAGCACAAGTAACTTCCACAAAATCAAGCTAGCCTGTTATCTAGCATGGATGGAGAGGGGTACATGATGCCCCTTCTCAAGGTGAGGAGCTATTGGTAGTTGATGACATCACTAACTGGACTCAGTAGGTTATTGAAAATAAAAAAGAAGAGAATATGTTGTTGTAAGGGGTAAATGAGAAGGTCTAGGAGAAGCTGGAGGATAGAAGGAAGTGAATATAATCAATGTGTTTTGTATAGGTTTATAAAATTGTCAAAGAATAAAATAAAAATTAGGTTCTGGTTTTAAATGTCTTCAAGATTTTCTTTATTACTCATGCATATGAGCTTGGTAAGCTTCTCTGCCTCCCAGTAGTCTGCTCTTCGGAGTCTTTTGTTTCTTCCTGCACTTTCTGTTTTTCCCACCAGGGGGAGACTGTCTCTTTTTAAAGGACAATTCCTCCTCCCTTTTCACGGTCAAGCACACAGCTCTGAGAGAGGCCCTTGTGCATTGTTAGTATGACGATCTTAACTACAATGTGTTTAAGTACAAACTACACACCAGGTTTTGAAGACAGTACAATAAAAATGCAGACTGTCTTTGTAGTATATATAATAAACTAATTACATGTTAAAATATTTTAGGTATGCTAAATATAGCATTAATTTAATTTAATCCCCACATCTACTCCCTCCCCTTGTCTCTCAGAGATTGAACCTAGGGCCTTGCACATACTAGACCAATATTTTACCACTGAGTTACATCCTTTATCTATTTTAGATATTTTAAAATAGGGTGGCTATAAAAGGATTTAAAAGTACATATATGACTAATTTTATATTTCTATTAGACAGTGGTTCTTCCCAGTGTCAAACCCCAAAGTAACTCTGAAGAACATCAAGGATCCAAAGAATCAGTCTGAAAAAGAGCAGGTTGAGGGGACTGGGATGGAGACTAGCTAGCAACACAACCCTACTTAACCCACAATAGGCTCTAGAGTTTATACAACTAGGTGTCTTATATGTTGCTCGTTATTTCTTTCTCTTTGGTGCTGGAAATCTTGGATTCCACAGAAAGATCTAGGCTTATATTACTTTACATTATCAACAAGGTTCACCACCCCAGATTTCTCTTGACTAGAGACCTTGAAGATTGACAGTGGGCTGCTCAGAACTTTTGGCCTCCTCTCCTAAAACTCTTGGACTTGCTCAATTCACTTGTGCTTAGGGATTATAGTGGAATGTGTTCAAGGATGAAAAGAAAGAACCAGTAGGACTATCTGGTTCTTACTCAGTGGCCATCATATTATTTGGAGAGCTCAAGTAGCCCATAGCCCTGCCTATGCAGGGATGATTGAGATTCACATGACCAGTGAGTGACTGGATATCATGTGTATTTCAAAAGCTCCCCTAGCAACTATTCAAGAGTGGCCCTATGAATCAACAATGGGGGACCTGGGAAGCAAGGTCAGAATTGTAGGCAGTGATCCTAGGTGCAAGCTCTGCCCCACATCCTGTCTTGGACACAGCTGGCAGAGCTATAGTTGTGAGAGTCAGTAGTCGTTCCATGTGTGGCACCAGTGGACGTCCAGAGGCACAGGTACTTGAGTCAATTGTTTTGTCTAGATAGAAAGAACACTGCATATGGAGGCACCAAACAAGGGAAAAAATAATCGGAGTCACCTTCTTTTACCTGGGATTGCCAGTTAGAAGAGCTGAGCTGGTGGCTCATCTTGCTTGGGAATGGCTTCAGTGTACCTCCAGCTTTACCTCTCTCATCTATAGTCAATTGAAAGGCTGATGAATCATAGGACTTTTCGATATCCCAAGCCGATGTGCTTTGGGGGTAACAGGATAAGGGCACTCTCTATTGTGCAGCCTTGGTTGCTGTCTCTGAGCTTACTTTTCATTTGTATGATGAGCATATTACATATAGATAGTAAAAATTACCACAAGACACCAGGGACTAAACAAGAAGCATTTATTGTAGTATACAGTTTTGTGTGTTGGGAATTTGAGACATCTTGGTGGGGTAGTTTTATGACAGTCTTTCTTGGATGAGGGAAGAATATCTACTCCGTCATTAGGAGATTTGGCTGGAGGTGGAATTTAATTGCTTTCAGGTGTTCATTCCTCTGGCCGCTAGTAGAGGCCTCACTTCCTTATCTCATGAGCCTTTCCAGCTACTGCATCAGTCCTGTGACATGGCCGCAAGGAACAACAACGTAAGACAGCAAGACAGAAAACTTCTTTCTAAACTCTCTTTGTTAAAAAGGTCAGCTGGATTCAAGGAAATGACTACCAGGAAGTCTAAACTCCTGTGGGCCATCAAGCATGCTGAGAACACAGTGGAGTAACATTAGTTCTGCTTATTTAATTTCAGAGCTTTTTATTTGTTTGTTTTGAGACAGGGTATCATAGGCTGGCTTCAAACTTCCTACATAGCCAAGGATGACCTTGAACTCCTGATCTTTCTGCTACTACTTCCTAAGTGCTGGAATTACACCATGCTTCCTTTATGCTGTGCTGAGGATAGAACTCAGGGAACTGTTGGTGATAGGCAAACCAACTGAATTATATCAAGAGCCCCATTGTGAGGGTTTGTATACATGCTCTGTTAGGCCCCCCCCCCCCCACTATGACAAATAGTGAAATTTGTTCCGAGAGGAACGAATTAAAGAGAGAATTTATTTTGGGTCATAGTTTCAGAGAGAATTTATTTTGGGTCATAGTTTCAGAGGCTTAGTCCTCAACCCATTGCTGTCGTGTTTCTAGATCTTCAGTGAGGCAGAACACCATGGTGGCAGGAATATGTGGCAGATACTGTTCACCCCACAGTGGTCAGAAGCCAAAGAAGGAGACAGGAAGGACACAAAGGGGAAGGGGTAAAAAGAAACCATCCTTCAGGGGCACACCCTACATGACCTGCTTCCCCTATCTGGGTCCCACTTCCTATTTTGGCTGTCTCCTGATAATACTATCATGTTATGAATCTACCAAGAGTCCATTGATTTGGCCAGACTATAAAGGATCCAATTACTTCTCAAATGCCTGTTGGCTTGACACCTAAGATTCTGTGGTGTCTGTTTGTGGAAGACATTTCATATTCAAACCTTAAAGTCACTGCAAAGAAAACCCACAATCAGAGGGTGCGATTGCTAAAATACAGCTGCTAAGGGGACTGTTGGAGTTGGGCTCTGAAACAACAGAGGAAGTACCACAAAGGTCTCAAGGACAGACAACTAAGAGGTCTCAAAGCTTAGGGTCTTCTAGCTCTCTTTGCTATTTTTGTGTGAACAAACTAATATGATTTAGGAAATCTTCCCCTCACATGTGAATGCTCACCCAAGGCTTCATAATTCATTTTAATAATAATTTTTGATAATTCATTAGTATTCTCTCTAAATTTCAGGCATTCTGGAAGGTCTGGCCTGAGATGGAGATTGGCCTATGTTTTAGCACAGAGCTCTGAGATTCAAAAGGGATTGAGTGCCCTTCGTGAATGTCAACAGGTTCCGTTATCAAGACTTTGCAAGACTCCATGTAATTTTCCAAATCTTCATTGATTCCTTAAAATAGTTACACAGAGGAAGTTTTATGTATTTTTGATGTTTTGTAATGATAAAGTACTTTTTAAAAATAGAAAACAGGTTTCTTTTTTTGTAGCCCTGGACATACTGGAACTTGCAATGTATACCAGGCTAGAATATGTCTTAAAAGTTGATTTTGAGTCTTTCCTGATTAATTTTTTTGCATACTCTTCTATAATAATGTATGGTTTATCTCAGCTATGTAATAAATCACTCCATGTCATGGATGTAATAGCAACCATTCCATTCTACTTATGGTTTTATAGAATAGGATTCAGGAAAGCTCAACTGGGCTTTTCACTTGTGGGATGTCTGCCTGCTTTCTTTTCCCTTCCATATTCTCTCTCTCTCTCTCTCCTTTTTTTTTCCCTTGGCAAAGTTCTCATTATGTAGCCCAGGTTGGCATGAAACTTTTCATGTAGCTCAGGTTGACTCTGAACTTGTTATCTTCCTGTTTCAATCTCCCTGCACAAGTACGTTCCTGCCAGGTTCATCCATCTGTGTTTTGTTTTTTCACATGGTTACAGTAAGATGTCAACTGGATCTTCATTATCCACCAGCCTGAGTGGATTAGATGTCCAAATTGGCATCTTCCATGCTACCAGGGACCTTTGTCAGAATGGTTACCATTAAGAAAACAACAACAGATGCTGGTGAAGAGGTGGGGTAAAAGGGAGTTTGTATACATTTTTAGTGGGAGTGTTATCATTAAGAACACAACAGATGACCTTGAGGCTCACCCACTGTGAGCCACTATGATATATAAGTATGTGGGATAAAGTTGAGAAAGAAAGAGATGTGGAGTGGTTTGAGCAGTGTGAAGAGAGACAGAACTGGAGATGTGAGGGTGGAGAGGAATAACCTAATGTATGTAGCCTGCCTTGCTACCTGAGGCCATGGTAAAGCCCTGGCCCATGCTGCTGCTGCTGCTGAGGGCCATGTCTAGGTCCTTGGCTATGTAGCAGCAGGGGTCTGTGTTGATTTCTGTGGCTCATATTACAACCAAAGACCATTCGGACATCCCTGATCTGGGCTGCTGTCTGGGACCATGTTGATGTCGAAGGGTTATGCAGAGATGGCCCCACCCCTCACTTGTTGCAGCATTTGGGAGAGCAGGCCCTGAACCATGCCTCAGCAGCACGGTAGAACTGGCCCTGGTGTCAGGGGCTGGGTGAGTTGTCCCTAGAGTGTGGGCACAAGAGAGATGTTCCCACCTCAGGCAAGTTGAAGAGCTGGCCCTGGGGTCATGACAGTGGGATAGCTGGCCTCACTATTCACTGGCTACAGCACTCAGGAGAGTGGGCCCTTCCCTGGGCAGCATAGTAGAGTTAGCCCTAATGTTATGGGTGAGGGCATAAAAGCAGGAAAGCTGGCCCTGCACCTTGTCAGTTGTGGCATTAGGTGATCTAGCTAGGGCAGTGCTGGAGAGCTCACTCTAGTGGTGTTGGTTTGGAAGAGCTAGAGGGCTGACCAACTCAGCTACTACCCAGACCCAGATCCAGGGCTTTGAGTTTGCCCATCCCAACATCTACCCCATCTATGAACTGCTGGAAAGCATGAAGGGACCAGTTGTACAGATCCAAAGCTTCAGGATCTCCGTGACAGGGGGCATGACTAGAGGATATCTGAGAGGGAATCTTGGTGAGGATCCGGTATTGATGGTGCAGCAGAAGTCTCAAACCAGATTGATGACTCATTGAAATGAAGATTTCCAAGTAAATATATATGAACACCACAGCTTCCATAATGAGATTTGTTTTTTATTTTCTTTTGAGGGGAAGGTTGCAAGGGTAGAGACAAAGGGACAGAGAGATGAGAGGGTTGGGGTGCATGATGTGACATTTACAAAGAATCAATAAGAAGTTTAAAAAAAACTAGAAGGAGGAAGAGGAGGAGGAGAGAAGAAAAGAAGAAAAAGAAGGAGAAGAAGGAGAAGGAGAAGGAGGAGAAGGAGAAGGAGAAGGAGAAGGAGAAGGAGAAGGAGAAGGAGAAAGAGAAGAAGAAGAAGAAGAAGAAGAAGAAGAAGAAGAAGAAGAAGAAG
>JADRCH010000127.1:219967-237406 GCA_019843965.1 Rhynchomys soricoides | reverse complement strand
AAGAAGAAGAAGAAGAAGAAGAAGAAGAAGAAGAAGAAGAAGAAGAAATAGCTTAGTGAGGATGTGGGGGAAAGAGAACCCTTATACATTGTTAGTAGGAATGTAAATTAGTTCAAACACTGCAAAAATGATCATAAAAGTTTCTCAGGAAGTCAAAACCAGAACTACTACATGACCTAGCTATTTCATTTCTGGGAATATTTTCAAAAGATTCTGAGTAAACATGACACAGAAAGTGTGTATATCCACGTTACTGTAGTACTATTCACAATAACCACATTCAGGAAGCAGCCTGGTGTCTGTCAACAGATGAATACACAAATAAAATGAAATATATACACAGTATCTTTTATTCAGTCATAAAAATGAATGAAATTATGTCATTTGAAGGAAAATGGATGCAAGTAGATAGATCGTCATACTAAGGGAAGGAAGTCAGTCTCAGAAATACAAATGTCCTGTTTTCTTTCATTTCTTCACTCTATCATGAGGTTAGAAGCATGACTAGGAGAATGAAGGGAACTAGAGGAAGAAGATAGAAAGCAAAGGGCAAAGGGCAAAGGGCAGATATAATCAATGTACATGACTTACTGTTTACAGTGAACATATACCAATAAAGTTTTTTTTTTTGAAAAAAAAAAAAAAAGATGATCTTGTTCAGCTATTCACTGTGGCTAATGCACTCAGGGACCCTGATGTACAGTCATTTCCACAACCAAGATCAGCACAGTGAGTGCCATTTGCTATCAGCCTGCAGATGACTTCTTCCCTCAGCCATCTTGAGAGAGACATAGAGCAATCATTGAAAAGCAGAGCTGGGGCAACTGGATGAAGCTAACCAAGGCGTACTCTGTTGAGCTCCCATTTTGTGACTCAATAATTCCCTTACTCTTTAAGCCACTTTAAGTTAGTTTTCTGAAAATGCTGATGGAAATGCTCCTACTTCTGGGATTAATTCTGACTTTGAGAGGGAACATTTAAGGGAGCTTAGTTTAATATTCTAGGCCTAATCTTCAGATACTGCATATGTGTCCCTGACTTGAGTCTAGTTTCTCACACCAGGGATTTCCTCTTAGTTTCTCTATTACTTTTGGGAGTGACTGAGTCTCCCCAGAACCTGATGCTTTTATTCATGTCATTTGCAATGCTTACTGATGGCTGGAGTCTTGACCTCTTTCAAAGTGTTATCTTAGTGGTTATAGCCCCACCATGGGCCGTGTCTCAGATGCCGTCTCACCTGTTACCCAATCTTCCTGGGCTTGAGAGGCTGAATGCTTTTCTAGGAGCCTCGTTTAATTATTTCATTTTTTAATCCATGGCTAGGTAGATCCCAGTCCTGCTCATCTGTTTTTGGCCTGTGATTGTACTATGAAGATTCTAAACACCTGGCCCTGTACACTAGACTGTTATCTTTCTGGTGCTTGCAGCTGGATGGATGAACTCTGCCTCACAATTACCCCTGTTCCTCCTTGAAGGCATCTTGGTGTGGAGCTTCCTGGTAAGAACCTTACATACCTTATATAGAAATATTTGGTTTAGGAGACACAAAATGTACCTCCATTTGTAATGTTCATGTTTTCACTGAACGAAGAGTCATCTCTATGTTCCTTACTGCATATGTCTCAGTATGCACCCAGGGGTCAGACTTGATCTTTTGGGTGAGTAGATTACATAGGGATTTTGGAAGCAAAAATAGTAGACCCCACTTCCTATGAGTATCCAACTGCAATACCAGTTGTATATGAATAAATATGTTTAAATCAGTTATGTAAGGTACCACTAGCATGTGTTCATGTCTTTGCTTGGGGTCTTTTAAGTCCTCCCTACCCCAGTGTCTCCTAGTGCTTTAAGGCATTGTCTACTTGTTAACAGCTATCTGTATTTGGGGCAAGATTCATTCTGAAACTTGTGTTTGAGGTGACCTAAAGTACAGCTACAGGGTGATAGGTAGACTTCAACTTTTTAACTACTTGCAACTTTTGATATTTATTGAAAGGAACTATATATGCCCTGAGTGGTTCAGGTTAGTTCCAATAGCTTGGTAGCAAGAAGTGAGCACACACAAGTGAACAGTGCAAGTTTTCTAAAGATTTCAGTAAGGTGACCCAGGGAAAACAATTCTCATATATATGAGTCCCAGAAACTCCTAGAGATATTTCTAACTACAGCAGGATCTTCTGTGGCCTTTTATATGTAACACTGGCTCTGTCCACTCCCTTGCAGTGAAAAAAGTTCCTTCCTTCAGCAGAAAATCTGAGAGTATACCAAAGCCAGTCTGGTAGTGCTATTCAGGGAGTGGATTTCCCAATGACCTTTTGAAGATATTTTTGCCATAGGCTTGTAATAACCTTGAGATGCTGATTATTATGAAAGAACAATGATAGCTCAGGGTTTTTGTTAAGGCCAGGCACCCCAAGTTTTAAACTCTCAGCATTTCCTCATGCTGGTTCTGTGTGCTACTGGGATGGTGGGATGGTTGGAAGGCTGTTGGACTTGGTTGGCTTCCTGTTTCTGTAACCTTCTTATCTCTGCAGTGAATGCTGTTTTCCTGGATGTGACTAATAAGACCCCATCCCCCATCCTAGAGCTGAGGCTCACATCGATGGAAGTCCCTGGCAGCTTCTGTTCCAGATTATGTTCCTCTGTTTCTAACCCCTTGTCTTTCCCCCTGGACCTCCTTCTTTCTGTTCCTCTTGGAAACTGCTGATTCCCAGCACTCTGTAAGAATGAACTCTTCCTTTAACTTTAAACCATTTTGCCTCACACTCTGTCCCAGTGACTGGGATGCTGAGTTCCGGCAGCTGACTGGATCTTTTGATAAAAGCTGCTGATACTGTAGACTTTCAAGGTTACTTACCTCCTACTCCTCAGCTTAGTCAATGTGAGAGGCCCTTTCTGTTAACACTAGCAGATACCATTAGCCACAGAAGGGCGAGGCCAGCTTTTGTTAGTGGCTTCACTCTAGCCACCACAACAGCTAGATCAGACTGAGTTTTTCCTATAGGTTAGACATTGATGAGCAAGCAGGCACAAATCTGCACCCATCTGCAAGATGGGAAGAGAATTCTTGCCCTGAACCAAACTTGCCATCCCTTTCCCTGCCTCTGGAGCTGTGGGAAATTAATGTCTGTGGTGGAGGCCATGAAGTCTATGGCACTTTGGTGTATGAGCCTGAGCTGATGAAGATGTAGGTACACAGAGAGAAAGTCCTGAAAATATTTGAATCTCTAAATTCAGTTGTCTCCAAGTCCAGCTGCATCTTTAAATTCTTTGTGGTTTGATAATATAACCCACAAGTCCCCCCCCCCCCTTTTTAATCAAGTTGGTTTGAGTTGAGTTTCTGATAAGTTTGTTTATTATCAGTAGTTGTTTTACAGGGCTGAATTTTCAGTCATTGCTGAAGCCCTGTTCTGTTGTTCCTTTAGTCAAGAACCACAGTAATCCCCACACTGGCCTCTGTCCTCCTGATTCTGCCTGACATGTTTAATTTTGACCTGAGGGCCATCTAAAAGCCTTAGTGTTCTGGTACAATCTGCTTCTGGCCTGGAAGATGCCCATTCTTCGGTTTAGCAGAGTGTCTACATATCTGAGCTTGCCTAGTAATGGCTCATATATATTGCAAATCTGATAAGGTCTCTTAAGTGATTGTGGATTTTCATTTTCAAATGGGTCCCTGATTTGGACAACTAACTACTGCTGGCTAAGGAGTCTTGTTAGTCATATCCTTCAGAAACCATTTTTGCCTCCCAAGAGGATTTTTTCTCAGCAACCTGAGTTCATGTGTCAGGTACTGGCTTAATCCCCAGATTATCCCACAGTGTGACTTTCTATTAGGCTGTGAACTTCAACAGTTCTCTAACACAAGGAGCCTCAGTGAAGCTGTGTAACTGCCTATGGTGTACTCAATGAAAAACCCTGCCCCTGTAGCTCATCTACTGATGTATTATTATGGCCCACACATCCTGAGCTTGTGGTCTTAGTCAGAGGACCCTCCTGATCTCTATCTGCACCTTCTACACAGAGGAAGCTAGATAATATCTCTCACTGATGGTTTGTTTCTATTCCACTAAGCAAGGGCCAAAAGCAACAAATTCTGATGTAATTTTTCTTCTTTAATTGATTAAGGCCAAAGGCCAGAAGATAGGTGATAAAGCAGCTAAGGTTCAGTTTCCCCATCTATAGAAGGGACCACTAGCTGGTAGGACTGAATTTCTTAGATGCAGCAGAGACTTCTGGCTATTTCAGCCTCTAAGATTGGGGGCAGGATGCCCACTGGTAAGAGCAGTGGTATTTGGTCTCACAGGATGTTGGGTCTCCTTCTACTAAACCTGCATACCTGACACCTGTCTTTTTCCTCAAGAAAACCAGTCTGATTTCTCCAGAAAAAAACTAGAAATATTCTCTGTCATTTTCTCCCTCTCAGAGTAACAAAGCTTTGATTTTGAGTTAGTCACACAGCTTCCTAGAACAGGATTAACACTTCCATGTTGTTACTTCTAACTTCTTGTGTTGGTCAATAGAATTTGACTGACAACTATCCATGCAACTTCTGGGTGATACCTTTAGAGGGTAAGAACTTGTCCACATCAGTTTTTCTACTTGCTGCAATGTGAATATGTTGAGATACCTTTGATAGTGTAGATGAGGACAATACTGAAATTGTCAGAGCAAGAGGCAAGTAACCTGAGATCCTGGCATTTTTGTAGAATGGAGCTGTCATTCTAGCTTAGATTTTACATGAGAAAAAAGTGAACATATGTGTTCCTAGAGGTTTGATTATGGTGATTGAAACATTGAGGCATTTAGGAAATCATAATTACCTTCAAAACAGCAGTGTAAGTTGAAAATATTATGACTAAGTTCCTTCGGGTTGATGCTCACATTGGCATGATCAATATTACCTTCGTACAGAAGGCAGGATGATACTTCCTTCCTAGCTTAGGACTTTCCTATGTTAGTCAGGGATGGATAAATAGCATAGCAGGCACCAAATAAGCACCTTGCATGGACCGATCACATTGTGGGATGCCACATGTCAGTTCATGATATGAATAGGATAGAATTGCTATGATCTTTTCTGATTATTGTAGGGAGCAAGGAAAGCCACAGAAAGAGTTGGGGGGATAATTGGGTATAAAGGCATGTGCCTGTATAGCACTCAAGGATCGAAGACATGAGTTTGAGGCCAATCTGGACTTATAACAGGATGCTGTCTCAAGTGGGGAAAAAAGCGTTTGTGGCACTATTGATCTAATTTATTGTAGGTTTACAATATGCCTCTTTTTTTAAAAAAAAATACTGTTCCTAACAAGCAAATTTTTCCCTGTGACTTCTTGCCACATTTCATGGTGAGGGACTCCAGTTATCTTAATGTGTTCATCTGTTCATCTTGCTATAAAAAAATACCCAATATTTGATAATTCATAAAGAAAAGAGATTTATTTAGGTCATTGTTCTGGAGGCTGACATTGGCATTGCTTTCTGGTGAGGCCCCTTAGGTGATCAACACAAAGGAGAGATCACAGGGAGAGACAGGAGGTGGGGCTTGCTCTTTTCTTTTCAAGAATGAACGAGACCTCCAAGAGAATCTCATCAGTTCCTTCCAGGGGTTGATGGCCACCTCCCACTGACCTAACTACTTAGAGCCTCTTAAAGGTCTTGTTTTCTTCCACATCGCAGCATAATAGACCAAACCTCTAACACATGAATATCTAGGGCTCATACTTAAACCATACCATTTAGTTGATGCTGCCATCTGGGTTGGGCAACTCCCTTTGTACTAGAGGCTTATAATAGATCATTCCTTGTCACATCAATGATTTCTCCCCACAGTTATCACAGAACTTCCTTTCTTCAGTGGGAAGACAGAGGGCTGTAATACAAACATTAAGCACAGGATAAAATTACCTAAAGCATCAAAGAGTGTACAGCAGACTTTGCTAGTGGTTCAGCCTTAACACTCTTGAGATTCTCTTGAAAGTAGAAGGGACCCAGGGATTCATGAAGAAAAGTGGAGTAAGTACAGACATTATCAAGTCTTTGAGTTGAGAAAGAGGAGCAGGCAGTCTAGCCAGAATATTGTAGAGGATGATTCCCTTCTGTGCACCAAAAGCTCCCAGGTCCAGGGGAAAAGGCCTTATCCTTTGAAGCACAAGATGGATCTCAGATCTTAGAAGCAAGACCAAGGCCAGTTTTCAAAGCAAGGCCCAAAGTCTTCCAGTTTGTCTGGTTCTAACAGAAGAGGCCACTCTCTGCTCTGTTCACTGTCAGCAGTTTTTTTTTTTTTTACATACTTTCACTCTGACTCCCAGCTTTAGCTCTTGAGTGATGTAGATGATGACAGCTGAGTCCAGATTTTTCCTTCTCAAAACAATATTAGAGAGAAGCTGCCAAAGCCACACTCCCTCTGGTATGTGGCACAAATTTGAAGCATCAGGATATAAGGATGAAGTTGACATTGTAACTTTACAGTTTTAAAACTGAGCACATTGGTTCCAGAGAAAACTTAACCTTTCTTAGTCTCTCCAAACTTCCTTGGTGGGCAAATGATGGAGCAGCAGGTAGAGAACTACTACAGAAGTAACCTTTGAAGAAGCTGCTATGGTTTGTAGACTATTACCTCCCTGTCTTGCGTTGCATTGCCTCTTTCTGCTGGCTTGGAGCATGGGTGGTTTGGCTTTCCAGGAGCCATCTTGATTCACACGGTGGTCTTAAGTATGGGAGTCACAGAATGAAGACAGGGAAGCAGAAGCCAGAGATCCCACCTTTGGTGTTACTTACCATGACATAATCTTCATGTTCCCAGCAGGGTCAGACTTTAGGGTTCTTGCACCTAAGTGAGGAATAAACATGTGTCTTGATTAAGCCTTCCTTCAATGTGCAGTGTGCTGAGAACCAGCAACATGGGCTTTGGTGGGAGCTAGTTAGAGATTCCTAACCTCAGAGCCAACCCAGACCTTTAGAATCAGAGTAATAATTTTGATAAGATCCTCAGGTGTTCCATGCATATATGATGACTTGAGAAGCACTCGTTTATCATTACTTACAACTATTATTAGACTTCATTTTTTAGCTCCCTTTTTTTTTTGAGTCTGAATATCATGTGTGCAAGGCTGGTCTCAAGTACATTATATAGTCAAAGATGATAGTGAACTTCCAGTCCTCTGCCTCCTGAGCATTGGGGGCACAGAATCTCATCATTATGAGTTTCTTTGGTTCTCAGAATCAAATCCAGGACTTTGTACCTGCTGGGCAAACACTCTACCAACTGAGCTATACTATTAGTCTGCTGAACCTGAATCTATTTTTTGCAGATAGAATATGTGATATGCATGTGGGGCTCCTGAAAGCATAGGGTTAGAGGAGGGATTGCCAAGAAGCTCACTACTGGGTCTTCCCACGTCTGTCTCATTTCCCTGCAAGTATGCAAGACTTTCTAGTAAGGTTTCTGAGTATGGTGATGCTTAGCTTGGAGGAGACAGATGAGGGCCTTCCTAGTCATTCTGAAACTCAATACACTCTTTCCAGTTGCCGTAGCTTCTGTTTTTAAAACAGACATTTCTAGGCTAGACTCTGGGACTGTCACATCAACTCCACCTGTGACTCATACCTGATTGCTTAAGTGGCTCAAATGTTCTGTTACGAAACCCCAGGAAGTGACCCTTCCAGCACACCTTCACCCACCCAGAGGAGTCATGCAAAGAGTAGGCAAAGAAGCATCTTTCTCTTACAGATGACACTTTGAAAAATGTTCTTAACATGCTTCCAAATGCTTTTGATTAATCAAATGAAACATCCCATCCCTGAGAGACAACTGACCATATAGACAAAATCATAAATAGAAATTTCAAGGTCTGTTTTCTAGCCCTTGACATTGAATTTAAAAAATATTTATTATCTGTGTAAGTGTATATGTATGTACATGTGTGTGCGTTACCATTACACCTGTGTAGAGGTCTGAGGACAGCTTTTGGCAATCAGTTTTCTTGTTCCACTGTGTGATTCAGGGATGGAACTCAGGTGTTAGGGTTGTACAGCAAGTGCTTTTTCTCACTAAATCATCTTGCTGACCTGACCTTGAACTTTTGATCTTGAAGCTTAAGTTTTCGCGATGTGCTCTTGACCTTTGAATAAACAGTCATTCTGACATTAAACTAGGTCTTCTCAGACGAATGCCTGGAATCACATCTTCCTGGAGACTTTTTTCTAGGCTCAAGTATGACAGTAGTTTGGTTTGTAAATAAATGTGCTGGGTCCCCAGGTCTTCCGCACCAATGCCTCTGAGACATCAGTTTCCTGATGTATCACTTGGAAGCTTTGAGAATAGGGTGGGGCTGAGTCTTCTGGGATAAACACTTCTTCATGATGTTTCTGACGTGGCTTGGAGGCTCCTTCCCCACATAGTAGACCTACGGACTCCCCTAACAACTTATGGGTACCGTGTAGTTTTTAACCCCTTATCTTCAAACTTTGATCTAACACTTTAGACAATGAACTACCATTTACTACACCATCTCACCATGGTGCATCTCATTTTGTTTTGTGGTGAAGTATGGGGTTTCTTTGCCTTTTTTCTGTAATAACTTGCTACACATAGAACTTCATTTTGGATTACCAATGGTTCTCAACTTTCTTAATGCTGCAACCCTTTAATAGTACAGTTCTTCATGTTGAAGTGATCCCCCAACCATAAAATTATTTTGTTGCTACTTCAGAACTGAAATTTTGTTACTGCTATGAATTACAATGTTGATATGCAACTCCTGTAGAGTTATGACCTACAGGTTGAGAACTACTGGATTAGATGATTACATTCTGGGCAAGGTATTTAGACATCTAACTCTAGAGGAAGTGGGATTTGGTTCTATCTGAGTCCTTGATCGTAAGTGCTATACCCATATTTAGAGGACATTTCTTAGCCTGATGTGGTAGTTTTGCTGTGGTTATGACTTTCAACATATTTCCTGCTTTGCTTGCAAAACATTGACAGCTTACCTCTTTGTGGGAAGTCATAGCCCCAAAGCTTGCAAGTTTCTTAAAGGTGCACCACTGTCCCTCAGTTTGTTAGGTCTAAGTATGTCAAAGTTAATGTGAGTGTATTTCATAGTAAATTATTACAATGCTGTTAGTGAAACATGAGGCGTGCAGCACCTCACAGCCTTGACTTTTCACCCTCTCAACAAATTAAAGTAGGACTTAGGTATTCTTGTAGCTAGGGTGGTCTGGTTTGCATTATTTTAGTGGTAATACACTTGACAGAAATGCAGATTCAAATTTGAAAGCTGTTCGAACTAAACAGAGACCAAGACCTCTAAACCTCATTCAGATATACACACCTACACACAGAGAGACACACACAGAAGCATGGACACATATGTTTATACCTTATGGTTTTGGAGAACCTTTTGATTAGAAGATTTATAATAGAAGAACACATCTTTATAACGTTACAAATACCATGTAGGTCTTGAATTGTGTAATTTAGACTCAGCAATGTCCTAATCTGTGCTGAGGTTGATTGTTTATCTGTACTGCTATTTCTTTTTGATGCCTTTTTAGTCTGGTTAATTCTTCTTCTCTTTTAATAATTTTTTTGTACAATATATTTTGCTCACATTCTTTCCTCTTTCCTAAATCCTCCCAGATCTGCCTCACCTCCCTACCCATCCAACTCCACATTTTTTTTTTTAAAAAAAAAAACCCAAACAAACAAAAACCAGTAAGACAAAAATTATCAAACCAAACCAACCAAGCAAACAGAAAGCAAAAAGTGCACAAAAAATATGCAGTCCATTTTTGTGTTAGCTGACTACTCCTGGGCATGGGGTCTGCTCTGGGGTGTGGTTGATACACCCAGTGATCTCCATTGGAGAAAACTTATTTCCCCTTTCCCAGAAGCTATCATTTTCAAATAGTTTCTTAAAACAGTTTCTTAGTTGGGGATGGGACTATGTGTCTATTTCTCCTTCTTGGTGGGATTGTATTTTGGTTTGAATTTGTGCATGTCTTGTGTATGGAGTCACAGTCTCTGTGTGTTAGCCCTATATGTATTAGCCCTGTTGTGTCTTTTTACGTTTGCATATCTACTTCATTTAGGGGTAGTGTATCATCAAAAATTTTATTTTCAGAAAGAAATGAAAGGGAGTCTATTCACTGAATTTTTTGTGTGCCAGACAAGCTTTTTTCTCTTCCATATTGGACTGATAGCTAGGTAAGACATCAGAAGACATCCTTTTATAAAAGTGAAGGCTCCCTGGTCATCAAGACTTGGGTACATCTGATAAGTATTTCTCTGTGTAGCCCTGACTATCTATCTGCTATCAATCTACTAATCTATCTACTAATCTATCTATCATCTATCTTCAATCTATTATCTATCTACCTATCTATCTATCTATCATCTATCATCTATATCATCTATCTACTTATCATCTATCTCTTTATCTCTATCTTCATCATCTCTGTTGGTGTAGGTTCTCACATTCCTTATTCATCTTATAGTGAAATCACTGTTCCTCTGGTTCTTGCTAATCCCTCTTCTGCAATGATCTCTGAGCCTTAGGTTCAGGAATTGTACTGTAGATGTATCAGTTGATACTGGGTTCCACAACTCCGAATTTTAATTGGTTTTTGTTCTCTGTAATGATCTCTTTTTGTTGCAAAGAGTAGTTTCCTTTGTGAGAGGTGAGGACTACACTTACTTGTATGTAGAATGACAAATATTTATAATATAGTTACGGATTATGCTGGTTTAGTAAGGTTGCAGTTGTAGGTTTTCTTTTGAGATCAGAACTTCAACAGCCCTGGGTAGTTGGCTAGTTTTTCAGTATCAAGAATGACTTCTCTCCTATTATAAAGAGCTATTGGTTATTGCCAAGGTATGTGTGCTAAATTTTCTATTTTTAATGTGTGCTCTTTTTGAATGTGTGTATGTTTCTGATGTAGTGTTTGTGTTTGTGTGTGTGTGTGTGTGTGTGTGTGTGTGTGTGTGTGGGTCAGAGAATAACTGGCAAGAGTAGGTTCTCTCCTTTCACCATAGAATTTGAACTTAAGTCATCAAGCTTGATGACTATGAGGAAACCCTGCTGCTAAAGTTGAAGTCTGATGTTACTGGAAAGCCATAAGCTTGGTGCAAAAGCCCTTTGTCATTGGGGCTTCCTCTTCTCTACCTGGGAGATTCCAGACCCCACATTGACTACCTGAGGAATGTCACATAGTCCTTCACCTGAGATTCCTGGAATGCCTCTCCATTCTAACGGAGTCATCTCAGTAGCCTTAGCCTTCAGCCAATGACATTTGCCCTTTTTGGACATTCTCAACCCCCTTCCCTAAAACTATATAACCCTTGGTTCACACTGAATAAAGTGTATGTGTATAAGCCCACCCCGAATAAAGATATATGCACAAGCTAAAATTGTCTCAGAGAGCTGTTTCATTGAAGATCCTCAGAGAAGCCCTCTGTCCCTCACTGATTCCCAGCTGGACTAAGATCCTGCCGATTCCAGACTCCACTTCATCCTTCCAGTCCTGTGTACAGCAGCAGCTGAATAACCTGAGAGAAAGAAAGCAGAGGAAGTGAAGCATAAATTAAGGTCCAAGTTTATCATGACTGGATAGCTCATCTGAGCTCGTCTCAGAATGGAGAACTTCCTTTACTAGCAGGGCTTCCCCTTCCCTGACCTTGTCTGGGGATCCCCACAGCCTCTACCTGGGGAAGACTGAATAGTCCTTGGCAGACTTACAAACTCTCCAGCTCCCATAAGAACTTGCCAAGAAAGTACCTGAGATTCCTGGAATGCCTCTCCATACAAATGAGGCATTCACAGAACTTTAAACTCTAGTCAGTGATTTTCATTTACCCTAAAAAACTGCCTTCCCACTCTCCAAAGTCCATATATACCCCCTGGTTCACCCCAAATAAAGTGTATATGTACAAGTTCGCCCGCAATAAAGGTATGCACACAAGCTAAGAGCTGTTTAATTGAAGATCATCAGAGAAGGCCTTTGTCTAGAACGGCTGTAACTCTTAAGATCCTAGAACAGACTCACTCCCTGCCCCACCCCCTCACTCCCAACCAGACTGGGATCCTGTAGAACTGGGCCTCATCCTTCTAGCCTAGTTTGCAGCAGAGTCTGGACACCCTGAGAGGGAGGAAGTGAAAGATACAGAACCACAGCTGGACCCTGAAACACATACCTCAGATGGCAAAGTGCCAGACTTTTCAGGATCAGTTCCCTCAGTTTCCTGTCCACATTTTCCATCCCCTCCCAGCTGCCATCTACAGTGTCTAGGGAAAGCAGCTGACGATGCTAATTATTCTCTAGTTCTGCTTTTGGCTACACTCTACAAAGCAAAGCATGATGCCTTTTTGGTCCTTGGTTTGAGCTTCTGGAAGAGTGTTGCCTTCTTTTCCCTCCTCTCCCCTCTCTCCTTCTCCTCTCTCTTTCATTAAACTTTTTCTTTTGTTGGAGACAAGGGCTCAAGTACAAGTAGCTCAGGCTGAGTTTGAGCTAACTGCGTAGTTGGGAAGACCTTGAACTTCTAATCCTCCTGCCTTTACCTCTGCAGTGCTTTATGACTGCCCCTGCCTCCCTAGTATGGTGATTACAGTCCTGTAATACCAAATTTAGCGATTTTTAAACAAAGAATTATATTATTTCCATGGCATCTTTAAATTTTAGCTTTTTAAAACTTTGTTTTATATTAAAGTTTATTTCGTGGTAAAATATAAGTTGTTAATTAGTGACAGTCTCTGTTGCTTCTGAGCATATGCTCCCCAGTTTGTGTTACCCTTCAAGCTCTGCTGCCAACCTGCCTCTTGCTCTTGGTTGGAGGTCCTGGAACTGTCTATCCTTAGGCATGTTTCCTTGACTCAGGTCACTCTCACCTCAGAGATACTTGTGATTTGAAGTGGGAAAGGGGATATTGTTGCCATCCTCTGTGGTTTGCAGAAGCTTACTGAAAATGTTTGCAGTTTTTCTGTTACTGGAAGTATGTTACTGGCCTAGGTATCAAGAAAGGCCTCCAGTAAGGGGATTCTTAGCCCATGAGAAAAGATCCCAAAGCTTGGCTATCGAGGATTTCACATATGGCAAAGCATTTCTCATGTTCAAGTTCCCAACTAGAGTGCTTCAGACTATCTGTCCAGAGATGTTGCCAAAGCACACTTGGGACATTCTAGAACCTCCCATCTCCTACCTTTCTGAGCAAGATGGTCCTTAAGACAGCAGCCCTCCATCTTATCTTCTGAAGATCAGTGCCTTGCCTGATCCCAAGTGATTCCTTCTGGTATCTGAATGGTGTGAATTTTCCACAGACTCAGGACACAGACTCATACCTTACTCACTGTTTTTATCTCATCATGTGCTAGGGTAAATTTAAAACAGTACATTTTCCAGTGTACAAATAGAAAGAAAGGCATCTTCCCCTTTCCTTTCTTGGAACATTCCCCTTGGAAGCCAGGAATTTTTCTGTTAGCCCATTGACTTGTCCTTAAATATCCGTAAAAGCTAAAGAGGCTTTTTGCCATCAGGTATGCTTTCAGGGTTTGGGAGTCATTATCTTTGAAAGGTAAACAATAAAGAAGGTAGGTCCAAATCGCTGTGTGACCATAGGAATTTAGTCTGGGTCTCTTGCTCCCAGCTGTCAAAGATGGAAATGATTCTGTGCTGGCTCTGAGCATGGAGGCATCATGCCTCTGTTCTCTTGGAATCGAAGAGCCACCTTGTTGATAAGGTCAAATGAACCTATAGGTTGGTAACTAAGATGTCTAAGATGGTGATAACCCCACCAATAGTCAGCCTCACTTAACCTGAGACTAGATGGTGTTTCATGAGTGGGCTCAGAGAAGACCATAGAACTGCTTGCCCAGTTAAGCTTGGCTCAAATGTTGAGCTTTATAACTGTTAGTGATAATAATTAGTTGTGTTTTAAATCATTAGCTTATGTTGGTTTTTTAGGTAATGGTTTAAAGTTATGTCTTGTTAAAGACCATCCTTCCTGCCTTGAGATCATAGTGGGTCTTCTATATTCTCAAGCACTCTCCATTTTGCCTTCACGTTTAAATATATAGTCAATTTGAAATTAATGTTTATTACAAATGTGGACCTAGTAGATATATGTTAATATTTCCTGTAGTGTTAAATGTGTGAAACATTGTATAATTACCATTAAAATTATTTTTATGTAATTAATATAGGAAAGTTGGAGAAATGCAATAAAATAGAATAAAATAGAATTTCACCCATTATAAGTCAGCACGAACCACTTATACTGTGAGGTGTTTCTGGTCTTTTGGTAAAACAGAAATGAAGCTGTCTGTTTTCCACTTTTATCACTTGGCATTGTGTTGTATGAATTTCTCCACACTTTTTAACTCTCCAAAAATTTTTAATGAAGATCCTAGTTCAACATATGAATATATGATAACTCATATGTACTTACTGTTAAGCAACAAGTTGTGTTTCCAATGTTCAATATGAATGTTGATAGAACAGTGAATATTATTGTACAGAAAATATCTCTGGCTAATGCTTCAGAATTATTTCTAGGAGAGATGCTTGGTCAAAGGTGTAAGTTTAAGATCTAGATAAATAGAGAGTGTTCTTCAGACAGTATGCTGATTTCCTTCCCCCTCTCCCAAGAGCAAAGAGCTGGTCACTCCCACTATTTTTTTCCTCCATACTATTCATTCATTCATTCATTCATTTGCTCATTGACTGATTGAGAAATGGTCTTTTGTGTCTTAGATTGGTCTTACACATTTCTGTGTAGAGTTGAGGACACCCCTAAACTTTAGATCTTTCTTTCCACCCCCTGAATGCTGAGATAATAAGCTTATGCTATCGTACACCAGTTTGTGCTGGTTTTTCATATTAGGAAAGTGCACTATCAATTGAGCTACTTCTTCCACATCCCTGATTTAGACACTTTTGCTGAAATAAGTGAATAATCCAATTTTAGCTGATTTCATTGGATCAGCACAAGATTGCATGCAGATGAGAGTACAGCTTATAGTAAGTAGAAAGTTCTGGCTAGGTACACACCTTCAATCTCAGCACTTGGGAGGCAGAGGCAGGCAGATCTTAGAGTTCAGCCTGGTCTGCAGAATGAGTTCCAGGACAGCCAAGGATACATAGATAAACATTGTCTCAAAAACAAAATGAGGAAGTGACTAGTTTCTCTTAACCAAATCCTATGTCTCATTTGTCTATGTACTCATTATGAATGAATCCATGGATTATGTCAGAACCCACATAATTCGATCACCTGTCAGCTAGAACCAATCCTTCAACATAAGTTTTTGGGGCAATATTTCATATCTAAATTATAAAAGGTATCATCTGACATGATGCTGAGTGAGATAAGCTGGTGACACAGAGGCATCACATTTCCAGAAATAGGTGCTGAATGGGGTTGTGGGAGCTGAGAAGGAGTAATAGGGAAGTAGTGTTCAAAGGGTGCAGAGTTTCAGCACGGAAAGCTAAGAAGGTTCTGAATGGTACTGACGGTTGCATTTTCAACTCTCCACTTGAAAATAGCAAAAATGGTAAGTTCAATGGCCATTTTACCATGCAAAAATCCTGGAAATGGGTGGGGAATGTAGCTCTGATAGAGTGCTTGCCTAGCATGTACAACATCACGGGTTTGATTCCCATCACTGCATAAAACAGATGTGTTAGTACATGCCTGTAATCCCAGCACTCAGGAAATTGAGACAAGAAGATCAGAAGTCCAAGGTCATCCTGAACTACATAGTAAGTTTAAGACCAGTCTGGGATACATTGTTTCAAAACAAAGGAACAAGTAAACAAACACACAGACAAAAAGGGAGATGTTTCCCTCTCAAGCGCTAAAAAGCCAGGGCACAGTGTTAGGAAACTTTGGAACTTCTTCTTTTGTTTGCTTGAGCTTTGACAAGAAGGGGAGAGCACAGCCTAACTTGTTTCCTACCACATAGAAGTCCAGGTTTGTGGCCATATATAACATATTCCTAACTAGAGTCCAGTCCACTTGGGTAAAATTGGACATCATGATTTGTGGTCTCTTCATATCTTTCTCTAGCAGGTTTGGCAAAACCAAGAGAAGTTCAGTGGTTACACAGAGCTAGGCTTCATTCTCCTGTATAAGTATATTAGTAGGGGCAGAGTGTGCCCCAGAGGTCTTTGCACTACCTCTCAGGTTGTCAGCGGAGGTTATTGGCATGTTGGTAACATGAGCAGATAAAAACATCTGGAAGTTAATAACATAGCTGTAAAGTCAAACCCTGCCTTTCCCTGATTTCTTTTCTAAGACTTACTTACAAAGACCCTTTTCCATGGCAAACCATGTCAGTTGCCTGAGTATCTTTCTCCCTCTTCTTTCTCATCATCTCTGACTCTGCTGAGTATGTTCTAAATTTATGGATGTCAAATTTGGTTCAAATCCCATCACTAAAGTGACTTTGTGATCTTGGCAAGTGACTTTACCTTTCTACTGTCAAATTTCTTGAAGGTAATCTTTACCTTCCTCAAACTTTATTTACCCATGCTTCAAACCTCATCCGGTGGGTATCATAGCATGAAGTAGCCTTCTGTTATGTTGCACAAGAATTAAATATCTGGAGATGAGGTCAGATGGTGCACGATTACATGGACATTTTAGCCTGAAGGTTATGTGTGAAAGAGAGTGAGTGACAAGGGACAATCAACATCTTAGAGAATGTGAAAAAACCATGTCTGCTATCCCAGCTATTGGGAGGTCAAGGTAGGCTGCACATTCTAGCCTAGTTTGGCTTACTTGGTGAATGTAGGCTAGCCTAAGCCATGATGTGGGACCTTATAAAAACAAAAACAACTCAGAGAGATAGAGGGGAGGAGGAATAGGAGAGAGAGAGAGAGAGAGAGAGAGAGAGAGAGAGAGAGGAGCATGATGACAAAGCACAATGCCTTTCACCATGCCATTCATCTTTGGAGTTGCTATACATGGAAGGAAGACAATTTCACACTATGTTCTCTTCCTTTTCAAGAAATTTCTTTTATCATGAATGGCATGTTGTTTTACAATAAAATGTGTGTTACTAAAAAGGGGGAACAAGCATGGAGTTACCAGAAACACATATTTCTGGCTGTAAAGAAATAAGAAACACCAGAGAGACTACTTCCCCTGATTGCTCAGCAGGTTTCCTGCTAGAGTGGTAAATGTATGCTTCAGGGAGGACTATGAGTAGAAAGCCAGGAAACTAACAGGGAAAGCACAGATGTCCTTGTGAAGATGAAGGCTGTGAGTATCCCTGGCTCTACTATAAAACCGGGCAAGCAAGGGTTTCTCCAGGGAAGGTGGGTTGGAGAGATAGGAAGGCTTAGAAGAAAACAGAACTTGATGGAAGGTCTGGAGAGCTTGATAGAGAGCCAATAGATTTTGATTGAGAGACAGCATCATGGAGAGCCTATAGAACCTGA
>JADRCH010000127.1:129006-219957 GCA_019843965.1 Rhynchomys soricoides | reverse complement strand
TCTGATGAAGGGATGCAATAGTTGAATTCAAGGGCCTCACTCAGGTTAGACATAGGAAGACAGAGATTATGAAGGACAGTTTCAGGGCATTTGCAAGAGGGGGGCATAGACTTTGGACCAGAGCATCAGATAAGAGCTAGATTTCCTGGTTTTGATCATTATTCTGTGACTATGTATGGGAATATCTTAGTACTTAGTAAATGTTCACTGAAGTATTGAGGAAGTTCTTAAGGGTCCAGTCCTTGAAACTTACTCTAAAACATCTCAGAAAGATAACATGTGAGAACAAAAGCAGCTTGGGCTATTCAAAACTAGGCTGTAGGATGTGGGTGGGTTCTAGTTTCACTCAGGAAAGCCAACAGCTGACTGGGCCAGCAACTTGAGTAAGAGCTATGTTTGAGGCATATGATGGCAGAGCATATGTGAGTTGAAGGAGTTACACTCTTGGAGACTAGTGTGTGACCTTGCTGGAGAGAACTGGACAGGATCCAAACATTGAAGTCCATACCTTATTATCACAGTCAAGGCTTCAATGATGATCATGTGAGGGAAGAGATTACTGACAACCAGAAAGCCCCTTCAGATCCCTCCTTGATCAGGTTTCAAGTACTCAAGAATTTTTTTTTAACCTGTTCAAGTAGGATGTCCTGTAGAACCCTTCTAGAACCTTCTAGAACCATTAGTTGTTAAAACTATAGATGAAGAATTTGTGATAAATCATTACCAAGAGTGTTCTCTCTTGTTGAGTGAACCTTTTCAACAAAGGACAGAAAACACAGGGTATGTGAAGTAGAGAATTCAAATCTGTGTTTGCTCTTTATTAAATGACACCAAAGGGAAGTGCTTTGATTTTTTTTTTTTTACTTAATGTGATACCAATGAATTATTGGTGACTTGGATCTTACTATTACTGTATTCAAACTAGTTGCAAGCTACCATGTTCAGATGTCTTTCAAGAAAGACCCTGTACCTCCACTTGTCTTCTGAAATACGTAATTTGTTGACTTTAGAAAATGATAAATAGAGGGACTGAGAAACAGCCAGGAGGTAAAAGGCTGTATGCTTCCACCTGTGGTGGGAGACCTCTGCCTGGGCCAACAGGCCTCCATTGTCCACTGGTGCAGGGAGAAATCGACCCACCCACTTGTGTGGAAAAGTCCCTCCGGACGCAGGGACTGAGGAACAGCCAGGAAAGAGAACTGGTCTCCAAGGAACACTGACACTTGGGCCTGTAGGAAAGACAAGCCGCAGTCAGAGAGAGAAAGACCAGCTAACACCAGAGATAACCAAATGGCGAAAGGCAAGGGCAAGAACACAAGGAACAGAAACCAAGACTACTTGGCTTCATCAGAACCCAGCTCTCCCACCACAACCAGCCCTGGATACCCCCCAACACACCAGAAAAGGAAGACTCAGACTTAAAAACACTTATCAAGAGGATGATAGAAGACTTTAAGAAGGAAATATATAACTCCCTTAAAGAAATACAAGAGAACACAGGTAAACAACTGGAAACCCTTAAAGAAGACACACAGAAATCCCTTAAAGAATTACAGGAAAACACAATCAAATGAGCAGAATTACAGGAAAACACAATCAATCAAATGAAGAAAACCATGCAGGAATTAAAAACAGAAATAGAAACAATAAAGAAATCACAAAGGGAGACAACCCTGGAGTTAGAGAACATAGGAAACAAACCAGGAGTCATAGATGCAAGCATCATCAACAGAATACAAGAGATGGAAGAGAGAATCTCAGGTGCAGAAGATACCATAGAAAACATGGATACAGCAATCAAAGAAAACACAAAATGCAAAAAGCTCCTAACCCAAAACATCCAAGATATCCAGGATGCAATGAGAAGACAGAACCTGAGGATAATAGGTATAGACCAGAGTGAAGATAACCAACTTAAAGGTCCAGTAAATATTATAGAATAAAATTAACTTAACCTGAAGAAAGAGATGAACATAAATATACAAGAAGCCTACAGAACGCCAAATAGACTGGACCAGAAAAGAAAATTCCTCCCGTCACATTATAGTCAAAACACCAAATACACAAAACAAGGAAAGAATATTAAAAGCAGTAAGAAAAAAAGGGCAAGTAACATATAAAGGCAGACCTATCAGAATTACACCAGACTTCTCTCCAGAGACTATGAAAGCTAGAAGATCCTAGGCAGATCTCATACAGACTCTAAGAGAACACAAATGCCAGCCCAGGCTGCTATACCCAGCAAAACTCTCAATAATCATAGACGGTGAAACCAAAATATTCTATGACAAATCCAAATTTACACAGTATGTCTCCATAAACCCAGCCCTACAAAGAATAATACATGGAAAACACCAACTCAAGGAGGAAAACTACACACAAGAAAAAACAAGAAAGTAATCTTTCAACAAACCCAAAAGAAGATAGCCACATAAACAACATCAAAAATAACAGGAAACAACAATCACTATTCTTTAATATCTCTTAACATCAATGGTCTCAACTCCCCAATAAAAAGACATAGACTGACAGATTGGATCTATAAACAGGACCCAGCATTTTGCTGCATCCAGGAAACACACCTCCATGTTAAAGACAAACACTACCTCAGAGTAAAGGGCTAGAAAACAATTTTCCAAACAAATGGCCCCAAGAAACAGGCTGGAGTACCCATTCTAATATTGGATAAAATTGACTTTCAACCAAAAGTCATCAAAAAAGATAAAGAAGGACACTTTATACTCATCAAAGGAAAAATCTACCAAGAAGAACTCTCAATTCTGAACATCTATGCCCTGAATGCAAGAGCTGCCACATTCATAAAAGATACTCTATTAAAGCTCAAAGCATATATTGCACCTCACACAATAATAGTGGGAGACTTCAACACCCCACTATCAACAATGGACAGATCTTGGAAACATAAACTAAACAGAGACACAGTGAAACTAACAAATGAGATGAACCAAATGGATTTAACAGATATCTATA
Source organism: Rhynchomys soricoides (assembly GCA_019843965.1). NCBI lineage: Eukaryota > Metazoa > Chordata > Mammalia > Rodentia > Muridae > Rhynchomys > Rhynchomys soricoides. The sequence goes on along the minus strand of JADRCH010000127.1, from coordinate 216,966 downwards.
GAACATTTCATCCTACAGCAAAAGAATATACCTTCTTCTCAGCACCTCATGGTACCTTTTCCAAAATTGATCATATAATTGGTCACAAAACAAACTTCAACAGATATAAGAAGATTGAAATAATCCCATGCCTCCTATCAGATCACTACGGATTAAAGTTGGTCTTCAATGTCAACAACAACAACACAAAGCCCACATACACATGGAAGCTGAACAATGCTCTGCTCAATGATAACATGGTCAAGGAAGAAATAAAGAAGGAAATTAAAGACTTCCTAGAATTTAATGAAAATGAAAGTACAACATATCTAATCTATGGGACACAATGAAAGCAGTGTTAAGAGAAAAACTCATAGCTCTGAATGCCTCCAAAAAGAAACTGGAGAGAACATATACTAACAGCCTAAAAGCACATCTGAAAGTTCTAGAACAAGAAGAAGCTAATACACCCAAGAGGAGTAGAAGGCAAGAAATAATCAAATTAAGGGCTGAAATCAACCAAGTGGAAACTAAAAGAACTATACAAAGAATCAACAAAACCAGAAGCTGGTTCTTTGAGAAAATCAACAAGATAGATAAACCCTTAGCCAGACTAACCAGAGGGCACAGAGACAGTGTGCAAATTAATAAAATTAGAGATGTAAATGGAGATATAACAACAGACTCTGAGAAAATTAAAAATATTATCAGATCCTACTACAAAAGCCTATATGCAACAAAATTGGAAAATCTGGAGGAAATGGACAAGTTTCTAGACAGATACCAATTACCAAAGTTAAATCAGGATCAGATAAACCATCTAAACAGTCCCATAACCCCTAAAGAAAGAGAAGCAGTCATTAAAAGTCTCCCAACCAAAAAAAGCCCAGGACCAGATGGGTTCTGTGCAGAATTCTATCAGACCTTCAAAGAAGACCTAATACCAATACTCTTCAAGCTATTCCACAAAATAGAAACAGAAGGAACACTACCCAATTCATTCTATGAGGCCACTGTTACACTGATACCAAAACCCCACAAAAACCCAACAATAAAAGAAAACTTCAGACCAATTTCCCTTATGAATATCAATGCAAAAATACTCAATAAAATTCTTACACACCAAATCCAAGAACACATCACAATGATCATTCAACATGATCAAGTAGGCTTCATCCCAGGGATTCAGGGATGGTTTAATACCTGGAAATCCATCAACATAATCCACTACATAAACAAACTCAAAGAAAAAAAACACATGGTCATTTCTTTAGATGCCAGAAAAGCATTTGACACAATTCAACATTCCTTCATGATAAAAGTATTGGAAAGATCAGGAATTCAAGGAGCATACCTAAACATAGTAAAAGCAATATACAGCAAACCAGTAGCCAACATCAAATTAAATGGAGAGAAACTCGAAGCAATCCCACTAAAATCAGGGACTAGACAAGGGTGACCTCTCTCTCCCTATCTATTCAATATAGTACTTGATGTTCTAGTTAAAGCAATCAGACAACAAAAGGAGGTCGAAGACATACAAATTGGAAAGGAAGAAATCAAAATATCACTATTTGCAGATGATATGATGGTATACTTAAGTGACCCGAAAAACTCCACCAGAGATCTGCTACAGCTGATAAACAACTTCAGCAAAGTGGCTGGATAAAAAATTAACTCAAGCAAATCCTATACTCGAAGGATAAACAGGCTGAGAAAGAAATTAGGGAAATAACACCCTTCACAATTGTCACAAACAACATAATATATCTTGGTGTGACTCTAACCAAACAAGTGAAAGATCTATATGACAAGAACTTCAAGTCTCTGAAGAAAGAAATTGAAGAAGACCTCAGAAGATGGAAAGATCTCCCATGCTCATGGATTGGCAGGATTAATATAGTTAAAATGACCATCCTGCCGAAAGCAATCTACAGATTCAATGCAATCCCCATCAAAATCCCAACTCAATTCTTCATAGACTTAGAAAGAGCAATTCTCAAATTCATATGGAATAACAAAAAACCTTGGATAGCAAAAACCATTCCCAACAATAAAAGGACTTCTGGGGGAATCAGCCTCCCTGACTTTAAGCTGTACTACAGAGCTTTAGTGATAAAAACTGCATGGTATTGGTATAGTGACAGGCAGGTTGATCAATGGAATAGAATTGTAGACCCAGAATTGAACCCATACACTTATGGTCACTTGATCTTTGACAAAGGAGCTAAAACCATCCAGTGGAAAAAAGACAGCATCTTCAACAAATGGTGCTGGTTCAACTGGCGGTCTACATGAAGAAGATTGTGAATTGATCCATTCCTATCTCCCTGTACAAAGCTCAAGTCCAAGTGGATCAAGGACCTCCACATAAAACCAGAAACACTGAATCTAATAGAAGAGAAAGTGGGGAAAAGTGTCGAACACATGGGCACAGGGGAAAAGTTCTTGGACAGAACACCAATGGCTTGTGCTCTAAGATCAAGAATCGACAGATGGGACCTCATAAAATTACAAAGCTTCTGTAAGGCAAAGGACACTGTCAATAGGACAAAACAGCAACCTACAGATTGGGGAAAGATCTTTACCAATCCTTTGTCTGATAGAGGGCTAATATCTAATGTATACAAAGAACTCAAGAAGCTAGACTCCAGAGATCCAAATAACCTTATCAAAAAATGGGGAAGAGAGCTAAATAGAGAATTCTCAACTGAGGAAACTCGAATGGCCGAGAAGCACCTAAAGAAATGTTCAACATCCTTAGTCATCAGGGAAATGCAAATCAAAACAACCCTGAGATTCCACCTCACACCAGTCAGAATGGCTAAGATGAAAAACTCAAGTGACAGCAGATGTTGGCGAGGATGTGGAGAAAGAGGAACACTTCTCCATTGCTGGTGGGAGTGCAAGTTGATACAACCTCTCTGGAAATCAGTTTGGTGGACCCTCAGAAAAATGAACATAAAACTACCTGAGGACCCAGCTATTCTACTCCTGGGCATATACCCAGAAGATGCTCCAACATGTAATAATGACACATGTTCCACTATGTTCGTAGCAGCCATATTTATAATAGCCAGAAACTGGAAACAACCCAGATGTCCCTCCACAGAGGAATGGATACAGAAAATGTGGTACATTTACACAATGGAATACTACTCAGCAATTAAAAACAATGACTTCATGAAATTTGCAGACAAATGGATGGATCTTGAAAATATCAGCCTGAGTGTGTTAACACAGTCACAAAAAAATGAACATGGTATGTACTCACTGTTAAGTAGTTATTAGCCCAAGAGTTCGAAATACCCAAGAGTCACTTCAGAGCAACAGTAGGGCGGAGTGGGAGGTCCCAGATGGAGGACTTGGAGAAGGGACTGAAGGAGCTGAGGGAGTTTGCATCCCCAGAAAGGCAGCAACAGTGGCAACTGGCCTGACCCCCTGATACTCCTGGAGCCTGATCCACCAACCAAAGAATACATACACATGGAGTGACCCATGGTGCTGGCCACATATGTGGCAGAGGAGGGTCTTGTTAGACATCAGGGGGAGGAGAGGCCCTTGGGCCTGAGGGTATTAGATCCCCCAGTATAGGATAATGTCAAGGAGGGAAGATGAGAGTGGGTGGGTGGGTGGGTGGGGGAATATCCCAATAGAGGCAGGGGAGGGGGGAGGGAATAAGGAGGTTCCAAAGGGGAGATCTGGAAAGGGGAAAACACTTGAAATGTAAATAAAGTAGAAAAAAAAAACAGAGAAAAAAACTGGGAGGTGCTCAATTACTGGGTAGTGATAGAGTCTGGGAAAGGAGGGATCACTGCTCTCAGTTGTGTGCCTACTGCTGAGCCCACCAGGCTCCAATCTACAGCTCCAAATCCGTGGTCACAGACATAGCCCTGGTTAAAACCAAAGGGCAACAAAATAAGATGTATGGACATGAATGTTAGAGATTTGTGGAGAGCAAGGGGATTGACAGGGAAGGAATGAGAGGTTGAGGTCGATTGTGGTCTGTAATTGTTTGCATATGTGTAAATTGTGTAAGAACACACTTAAATATAAATTACATGAACATTTTCTACTATCAATTTACTCAAATTTATACAATAAAATATTTAGTACAATTTTTTAAAAGATTATTTATTATATATAAAAAAAGAAAATGATAAATAGCCCCCTCCTTGTTTTCTATCACTACTCTGTTCCTTCACTGTCTTATCTTTGCCCCTTCTTAAATTTTTTCTTGTCTTGCCTTGTCTTGCCTTTCTCATCTTGCCACTTTAAGTCGGGATTGAGAATAATGAGCTCAAGTAAGGTATGTTTAGAAAGAGACAAGTCTGGATGGACCAAGAAGCCAGAGAGGAAATGTCCCACGAAAAGACAGAGCATGCTCAGAGTCTGCTTGGCAAACATTTTCTTTAAAGAAACAGATAGTGAATACAAGCTTCATGGACCACATATGATTTCTGTTGCATATTATTTGTTTTTTTTCTACTTTATTTACATTTTAAATGTTTTCCCCTTTCCAGATCTCCCCTTTGGAACCTCCCTATTCCCTCCCCCCTCCCCTGCCTCTATTGGGGTATTCCCCCACCCACCTACCCACTCTCGTCTTCCCTCCTTGGCATTCTCCTATACTGGGGGTCTATTACCCTATATTATTTGTTTTATAAAAGTCATTATTAACTCCAGGTTGGTACAACAAAGGCCAAGAGACAGATTTGATGTGTGGTTTGTTACCTACTGACCTCTGGCTGGTGATTACAAACTTAGTGTGGCCCAATGTTAGGGTTCTCTAAGAACAGGAAACTTACATTTTATTTGAAGCCATCTGGTTATCAAATGCTGGTTTTTAAAAGACCATTTGGAAGTGTGTGTCTAAATACGTATAAGCAAATGTGGTGCATCTGGAACATGGTTCAGTACAATGTTCTGTCCCATGGGCTCCCCATCTTAGACCACGACAATGCCCTCCAGCAAGATTCCAGGACAGGTAGCTGGCATTCCTGCCTACACCTTTCTAATCATACAGTTTTAGTGACCCTTCCTTCTGAGTGCTTTCCCAGTTGCCTCTTTCCTCACTGTCAGCTTCCAAGTGGATTTGTTATCATTTCATCTCTTGGAGTCCACAACTTTCTTTTGACAGTTATCTCCTGTATTTCCTCTCTTAATACTTCTGTTTTGCATTGAAAATGATCTTTCTAAATTTGAAATCAGATTATGTCATTCCTGAATTTGACTCATTTGCTGATTGAATTTGGTGCAGATCTAAATGTGTCTTACAAAGTATGTTGTTGTCTGGTGCTTGCTGACCACTCCAGTCTCTTTTCTCTTCCTGCTCATTCAACCTATGCTCTGTTCCTGTCCTTGTGGGCTACTTTCTGTTCCTTCAGTGAGATCTGTTATTTTTTACTTCCACATCTTTGCACCCACTGGCCTTTCAACCTGAATATCATCTGGCCTCCCAGAAGTGTCATGGACATAGTGCAATAAGGTGCCCTGTTTACGTGCCCAAGTTGGGTCTTTTTTGTTGTTGTTGTTTGTATTTTGGTTGTTGTTGTTTTTTTGTTTTTTTGTTTTTTGTTTTTTTGAGACAGGGTTTCTCTGTATAGCCCTGGCTGTCCTGGAACTCACTCTGTAGACCAGGCTGGCCTCAAACTCAGAAATCTGCCTTCCTCTGCCTCCCGAGTGCTGGGATTAAAGGCGTGCGCCACCACTGCCCGGTGCCAAGCTGAGTCTTTAACTGTTATTTTCTTTCTTCCACTGTTTGAGTTCCTTCAATATCAAGCTTTTAATGATCCTACTTATTCTTTGAGGGGCCATTTTCTCCTTCACTTCACAGGACCTAAAATATAGGTTCTTTCCAGGAATATTCAAACATAAAGGAATGTGACCCTGATAACAAGACCAACTTTGTGCAAGTGAATACAACGTATCCCAAGACTCTCTCATTCCTGTTTTCTTTAAGTGTAGATGGTTTTGCTCTCTAGGCACTGTTTCTTCTGTTCTTTCTTAATGATCCATGCAGAGTACTCCTATTCTTTCTCTTTTATACAGATATGTCCTCATGTGAGAACATCTCAGATTTTATGACCTGGAACCCACCTTGAGCAATGGTTTCCAGGGAATTTTGTGTTATTTTCATTTCTAGGGTATTGACCTTTTGCTTTATCAGAGAAATAATAAATAAAGTTCAACAATACCTGTTAACTTTGTAATTATAGAAATTATTTTATAGTACTTTACAAAATAGTGTGCCATGTATCATATACTTTCAATTTGGAAAAGGAAAACAGGTGGGAACGGTAATGCAGAGATAAATGGCAAAGGCTAGGGAAAGGTCAGAAAGATCTTCACAGACCGGGTCACTGAACCAAGACTAAGAGATAAAATTGAGAGAAAGGAAAGTAAATTAATGCTTTTGTTCATGAATTAGAACTATAAAAGAACTAGAAAATAACAACTAGGATGGATAGCAGCTCAAAGGAAACTTTGGTGACCAGGTGGTAAGTAGGAAAGACCTGTAGTCAATTAAATCAATCAAAACAGATTATGAGACACTTGCTAGAAAACTGAACACTAGCATCTGATTATTTCTGGGCTTAGAAAATAAGTGACTTGGGTATCCAACACTTCAGAATTAGAGCAGCTCTATGGATGAGTTACATCTCATTGAGACCAACAACCAGTTAGGGAACATGACTACTACACAAAGAATCTAGCAACTTCATTTCACTTAGTACCTTCTCATTGCTTACAGATATAGGGGTTGATCTATTTTGGGGGGTGGGTTAGGTTTATTAGTGTCTAAAAGCTTCACAGCCTAATGGGGATGCTCTTATTACAGAGCCATATTGGATGCCAACCTTCCAGTGAGATCAGAAGTCAAGGTTGATGACAACCACTATATACTACTATATTACTTTGAAATAAGGCTGAATTACATGGATAGTATAAAAACAATATTATTGATTAAACTTCATATCAAATATGATAATTTTACATCGCTGAACAAGAAAAAACTCAATTTTAGTTATTTTTTCTTCTTTTTAGTGAAGACACTAACAAACAACAAAGTGAGTTTTTGGCACTGAGAGGCATAGCAGCACATTCTGTATGGCTACTAAGTGAGATTCTATTGGATTGTATACTGAAGCCACATTTGTATTAGTTGCAGTGAACCCAATTGAGTTCATTAAGCCTATGCCAGTAGCCAAGACAAAGACATGTGTGGTTCCTTTAAAACAGAGTTTCTTAACTTTAGCTACAGTGATGCTCTGAGCCAGAGAATCTTTGTTTCAGGGACCTGTTGTCCAAATTACAGGATGTTTAGCAGCATTCAAAGCATCTATATATTAGATACTACTAGCATATCCAAAGTTGCTTCTGAATGTCAATCACTGATCAAGAAAAATGGTTCTCAACCAAAATTACCTTACATCAGAATTACCTTTGTGGTTTTTTAAAGTGTTAAAAAATAAAAATACCCAGTCTCTATTATTCAGATTCTGGTTCAGTATATTAGTTATTACTCTATTTTAAAATTTAACTTTTTATTGATTCTTTGTAAATTTCACATCATGCACCCCAAACCCACTCATCTCCCTATCCCTTTATAAGCAACCTCTGCCCCTGCAACCTCCCCAACCAAAAGAAAAGGAAAAAAAGAAAAAGGAAAAATAAAAATAATCTCATATGGAATCTGTAGTGTACCTCACAGTATATCTTTTTGTCCACACTTCTTAGCAAATGTTTACTGCAATGAGTCATTGATTTGGTTTGAGGCCTCTGGCTTCTGCTACATTATCAATACCAGATACTCACTTGGACTCCTCTGGCTTCTCTTGTTGTTTCTTGTGTCATGGAAATCCTACAGCTTTGGATCTGTATGACAAGCTCCTTTACGAGCTCCAGCAGGATGTTTTGGGGTGGGCCAATTCAAAGCCCTGGATCTGGGTCTGGGTGGTATCTGAGCTTGTCAGCTCGTCAACTCTCCTGAACCTATACCACCAGGGCAAGTTCTCCAGCACCACCTAGGCTAGCTCATCCAGTGTCACAACCGGCAAGGCGCAGAGCCAGCTCTCCCATTCTCATGTCCTCAGGTCGGCCTGAAGCTAAGAGCCCATGCCAGCAGGACCAGATCTATTGTGCTGCCCAGGCAAGGTAGAGAGCCTGTTCTCCCTGAGTGTTGTTACCGGTGAAGGACAGGGCCAACTTCCCTGCCTGCTTTAGATGGCAAGGGGTGAGGAGTTGGAGAAGGGCATCTCTCTCTTTCCCACAACATCACATGACAGACAGGTTGTTTTTGATCTTCCTCAGATGCTCCCTGTGTTCATGGATGCCCAGGTTCTCATGCTGTAGGTTGTCTGACCCAGAATAAGTGAACCATAGCCTTGAGAATTATTGGAAGAAGGCAATTCCTAGTTGCTAGAGGAACATACAGGGACAAGGACCTTCTTTTGGCCTATCATTGGGGTATTTCTGACCTGGAAATAACCTTTTGTGGACTCTTTAAGCCTTTGTGAGGGATAAAATGTGGAACTGAAAGGCTGCAAGTGACTGTAGTCTTGCCACAGCTTAGTGGTTTTAGCAATGTTCTTGAGATGAGTTTCTAAACATGAAAAATATAGCCAAACTTGAGAGTCAATGCCCATAATCTCTGCACTTGAAGCCACTGTGAGTTTGAGACCAGACTAGGCTACATAACAAACTTGAGGCTAGTTTGAATTACATAGTAAGAACTTGTCTCAAAAACAAAACAACATTAACAAGAACAAAATAGACACTGTGAAGACATTTGGGGATCAGGTTTCTAGATGGGAAAGGAAGGAGGGGATGGTATTAACTACCATTTGGCTGGTTGCCCGGCTATAAGAAGAATAAAACTGTGACCATGGTGTCTACATGAATTTCCTGTACCCACTATAACAATTTCACACAGATGTTGGGTCTAAAAATAATACACGTTAAATCTCCTACAGTGTGGATGTCAAAGGTCTCAAATGATTCTTACTGGGGTTAAAAGAGCTGTTTTCCTCTATTGACTCCATAGACAAACCTATTTTTGGACTTTTAAAACCTTTTCTTGGCTGGCAGAATTCCTCAGTTGTGACTTTTGGTGTTGTTTTGCCTTCTCTTCTTCAGTAATTCAATATTCTTCTGCCTTCCTCTTGCTAGGGTTCAAGAATCACTGAAGGAAGACCCCAGAATCAAATAGTATGCAAAGGCAAAGAGCATTTATTCTGCAGAAACAACTAACATGTGGGGGTCAACCATGCATCAGAATGGCAATGAACAGAGGAGCTCTCAGGCCCCTTTTTATACAGGGTAGGGGAATTTTCTGGAAGGGTTAGGTAACCTCTAACATGATGGGCTAGAAGTACAGCAGTGATGTTAGTACAATTTTGATTGGTTGCTATGCTACTTCTACCATTTTTGGTGAGGACTTGAAGAATTGTCCCAATTCAGGGCTCCTTATCTCTCTTAGCCATATGTCAGGGAGGTTATTGATTAATGATCCATTGTCTGTGACTCTCCTATGGAGCCTTGCCTGCTTCTTTGGGAAACTGAAACCTAAGGCCTAACATGTCTGTCTGTTTTAAAATGGAGTGCATTAGGTCCTCTCATTCCTGGAGGACCTGCTATATATTTAAAACCTACTAGGCTAACATCTCTATTTCAAAAGCCTTGACTTAATCCTATCTGCAAAGTCCTTTCTACTATCTGTGTTTAAGACCCAGTTATCTGTGCAACCATTACTTAGCCAACTAGAGTGTCTAAGAGGCCACTTTCATCTGGGTGGAAGGTGATCATTCTTGGGTATACTATGGATGGTTGTCATAACAAGGATATACTATAGAAGGCCATATGAGTGGCTACAGACAACAGAGATGTAGTGTAGAGACAGTGTTGGGAGTGAAAAGTATTCAAATGTAATGGTGTTAATGTGAAGACAACTCACAACCCAGCTGTAAGACATAGATGGCTAGATTGAAGCAGTTAAGTATGGCATAAACATTTGCTTTGTTTTTTGTTGCAATAACTGTTCTACTGAAAAATGTATGAGAGCAGGGTGTTTAATAAAGAAATACCTTGAGGAATATCAGCTTTATCTTTTTTAATAAGGAGAAAATAGAGATATTTTCTAAAGCCACACACATAAAAAACAAAACAAAACATGTCAGATGGAAACAAATATGTAGCTTAAAGCTGTGAAAAACTCTTAAGTGATTATGCTTTTACATAGACATGTTTGCCAAAGAGAAGATCCCACATGAATTCTTTATTCAATAGGTGATGATTCCAGTCTTACTTGACCAAGCATATGTGAGATCAACTGTGAAGGTGTTCACCTTTTGCAGACTAATTATTGTGGTGAAGCATTTCAGAGGAAGTAGGAAGGGATGGTGTTTACTCCTCTCTGAATAGCTTACAACATAACATAAAACACTGTTTTTAAAAGTTATACATGTATATCAGCCTTTACCAGCATTACTGGGAACATTAACATCTACAGTCTGATATTTTTGAGTCCTGTTAGCTTGGCAAAAGGTCTTGTATTTTAGATTCTAGGACTTCTTAAGGAGCTGATAATTGATGGTGCTGCATTGGAATATTGTATTCTAGATAATAATTCTTTATGAAGTTTTTATAGTGACATATTGTGAATAAAATGGTGACATTAATCACACATAGGGCATTGTTATTACAAACAAAAACAGTGAACACTTAAAAAGTAGAATTCTTTCTTTTTTGTCAGTTCTTTGCTTCAGGTTTCAAATATTCTTCAAGGTAAAACTCACATACATTTTATGGGCTGGAGAGATGGCTTGGTGGTTAAAAACATGTACTGCTTTTGCATAGTACTTGAACTTGATTCCCAGTATCTATGTCAGGAGATTTATTTTACAACTGTGTATAACCCTGTTTCCTGGAAATCTAACATCCTTTTCAGACATCTGGAAAAGTTTCTTTTTTTAAATCACATAAATTTTAGTAACTTTATGAGATATGTTCTGCATATAGTAAAGTACATTCATTCCATTTATAAGGTAGAGTGTTTTAATGTTACTTGATATGATCATCCCAAGTTTGTTTTTCCCAGCACTCTACCAAGTTCACTCACACTCTTCACAGTTAGTCTGTTTCCAGCACAGGATATTTCAAGGTGATCTACTTTCTGTTTCTGTATTTGCCTTTTGGACTTTGCACATGAACAAAATCACGTAAGAGGTGGTTTTTTGAGGCTGAATCCTTTCACATAGCATGATGTTACTGAGGCTTTCTTACCATATAAAAGATGCTAGTATTTTGCTGTCTTTTTCTTTCTTTCTTTGTTTTGATACAGGATTTCTGTGTAAGAGCCTTGGCTGTCCTGGAATTTTCTTTGTAGTCCAGGCTGGCCTCAAAGTGGCCACCTGCCTCTGTCTTCCTAGTGCAGGGATTGAGGCGTTTGCCACCCTACGAGCTTATTTTGCTGCCTTTTATTGCTCAGTAGGATACTTGTCACTCTTGCATAAGGCTTGGGTTTGGTTTCCAGCACCTACATGATAGCCCAATAGTCTGTAATTCTGGTTCTTGTCAATCTGATATCATCTTTGGCCTCTATGAGCACCAGGCACACCTGTGGTGTACATATATACATGAAGGCAAATGCTCATACATAAAAATAAAAATAAATCTTAAAGAAGAACTCCACTTAACAGATATACATTTTTTCTATTTACCAGTTGATAGATATGTCTAAATAGATAGATATAAATAGATCATTTTTGATTTATGGCAGTGATCATCCACAAATTTTGTGGGGGGCATGGTTTTTTTTTCTCTTGGATATTATTAAGAAGTCGAATTGTTAAGTTAATGTTTAACATCTTCAGGAAAAATAAATTGCTTTCCAAAGTGGTTGCCTCACTTTACAACACTACCAACAGCACGTGAGGTTTTGTATCTCCATACCCTGTTAACATTTATTTGTGCATGGTGTATGTATCATAGTAATTCCATTGAGTATAAAAGCAATGTGACTGTGGTTTTTGTGACTTTATTTCTCTAATAAGAAATAAAAAATCATTTTTAATCATTTTAATAATTCTTTAGTCATTTGTCTACTTTCTGCAGTGAAATATATGTTCTTTTTTGTACATTTTTGGTTAGGTTGTTTGTTTTCTTACTACTGAGCTGTATAAGCTCTTTATGAATGTTAAATATGTCTTATATCAGACTATAGTTTGTTCTTTCTTTCATTTTATTCCTTGTCTCCTAATTTTCTTTATGGCATCTTTGAAATGGAAAAGTTTTAAATATTGAAAAAGATCTTTTTATTAAGTTTCCTTTTTCCATTTATGAACCATGTTTTTGTTTGTTTAACAACTCTTTAAACAAATATTTAAAGACATGGGGATGTGGTTCAGCTGGTGAAGTTCTTGCTTTGAAAGCGTAAGGACCTGAGTTTGATTTTCGTCAGCCTTCTTAAAAAAATCAAGGTGTGGTGGCATGCACTTGTAATTCTGGGGACTCATTGGCTTAATCAAACCCTGCCATACCTATAACAACTGGAAGTCTTCACTTTGATATGGTTTGGAGTTGTCTCCAAAGACTCATGTTGGTGGCTTGATTCTTAGTGTATGGGTGATGACACTTTCAATGTCATTGAGCCAAATGGGAGGTGATTATATTATCAGGGATATTACTCTTGAAAGGGACTAAGTCATTTTCAGAGGACTCTTGGTGGTCCCCACAAGAGACAGGCCTCTTTAGTTCTTCAGATTCCCACCATTCTACGTGATTTTTGCCTTCTTGCCTGTGCTCAGATCGTGAAAACTATATTGTGCAGTGATGTAGTGATGGAGCTCTTATGGGAATTGAGCAGAATGTCATGCTAAGTCTCCAAAGCTTCAAGCTAAACAAACCTTTATTCTTTATAAAGTACTGGCTTTGGGGATTTTATTATAGCAGAGAAAAATGGATTGATGTATTCTTTTAGTTTGTTCTTTTCATATATAAAATATGGCCCAAAAGAATCCTATATTTTTCTTTTTTGCATTAATTTATTTGTGTGTATGTCTCCATATTTGTGCACATATAGAGATCAGAGGACTATTTGTTAGAGTCAGTTCTCTCCTTGCATCATGTGGGTTCCTAAAATTGAACTCAGGTTGTTAGCTTGGTGGCAAGTACCTTTTCCAGTGAGCTGTTTTGCCAATTTTTTATTTTCCATTTTAATTTAATAATATTATGAACATATTCTCAGATCAATAAAAATTCTTTAAAGTATACCATAATGACTGACATTTAATATTTCTGAAATTATTAAACTATATGACACTTTAATAGAATTTGTTAATATCACCCTAAAATTGACTGCTTAGCTTTTGAGTATCCTTGAACTTTTTCAAATTCCTTTTCAGAAATACTTAACAAATTTACATTTGTAATAAACTACAGGTCAGTGTCTATTTCTGCCATATCTGAACCTGTACTGTGCATTTTCACTGGTAAAAGGAAATAATATTTATTCACCACTTTCAGCATCCAAAAGAACTTTTATATTTTAATTATTTCTGTGATCAGTATTTTCATATCAATGCTATTGAATTTATTCTGTGATCTATTTGTATCTTTGCTAATTATTTAAAATAACTGGATAGAAAAACTTTAGTATGTTATGGTTTAAATTTTTGACATAACATCTTATACTTTATAATATATGTCAATATGCAAGTATGCAAAATTCTTTATTATAATGCTTTAAAATTTTCTCAGACTATCACATCATTAGGAGTTGAGTTCAGTAAAAGTAGTGGCTTTGTTTTTAAGTTAATAGCCACAGATCCTATCTCTTGTTGGGCCCAAGCCACTCATTGGCACCATTATTCCAGTTTTGGAATGTCCCACTTTGTTTATTCACCTCCTTTCTAACAGAGAGAAGTTCAAGGAAACCATTAAAAAGGTGACTTATACCTAAGCTACCTCCAAGTTCCCTTTGAACCTACAAGAATAGGAATCCTCACTGTAAGAGCTGTCAGTATCTCCTCACTTTCTTCTAGACCTTGGTTGACATCTAGGGTCTGAATCAGAGGCCAGCAGAGAGCTCATGTTCTCCTGTGGATGGAGATATGGAACTGGACCTTTCTAGTTGGTCCACAGAGAGGAAGGGCATCCATTTTGCCAGTGGTATAGCCACATGACTTTGAAACAGCTGCCGAAGGTACTTCCAGAACCGCTCACCCACAAAGACATAAATGATTGGGTTGACACAACAGTGGGTGTAGGCAATCACCTCAGTCACCTGTATGGCCAGGTCCAGCTGCTTGCTCTGCTCACACTGATTGGTGAACAGAGCATCTTGGAAAGCAGAAACAAATATAGTCAGATTATAAGGGGTCCAGAGGAGGAAGAATAGAAATGTAATGGCAAATATCAGACGCACGGCTTTAGCCTTCTTCTCACTGGGTCGTCTGAGCAGAATTCTGATGATCCCTGCATAGCAGATTATCATAACTAACAGAGGCAAAACTAGTCCAAGGAGGTTTTGCTTTAGAGCCTGAAACCTCTTCCACTGCTTCAGGCTCTCGTAGGGGAAATGAGGGCTACAGGTATGGTGAGTGAATTCCCACTGGGCCTTGAAAAAGCATAAGGCAGGAGTAGAAGCTAAGATGGCTAGGCCCCAGGTGACAATACTGGTGATGATGCCAAAAGTGACAGTTCGGGCCCTCAGGGCAAACACTGCATGGACAATGGCCAGGTACCTGTCAATCGTCAGTAGGATGATAAAGAAGATCTCACTGTATAAGCCCAGGTAATAAAACCCAGAGAGAAGCTTGCACATGGCATCACCAAAAACCCAGTTGTCTTTCAACTTGTAGTCAATCCAGAAAGGTAATGTGAAAAGGAAGACCAGATCAGAGACAGCCAGGTTGAACAGGTAGATGCTGGTCATGCTTTGAAGCCTCCTATGCTGCATGAGCACCAGAATCACCAGGAGATTGCCTACCACTCCAATGATAAACACGAGGGAGTACAGCGGGGGCAGGAGTCCAGCCCCAAAGGCTCTTACAGCAGTTTTTTGGCATGGAGTGGAGTCCCCATAGTCATATTCTGTGGTTGTGGGGTAGGCTTCTGTGATATCTGAAATCTCCATCCTTTGGTGAGGAACCAATCAGGAACAATTGCTTCTGAATTTACTTTTCTGTTAAAAACACTGAGTCCTGGGCAACAAAGACAAGAAAATGGTTATATTTCTTTAATCAGTAAACTGCTGATTGATACTTAGTGATTACCAAATCCTAGGGATGAAATGGAGGGTAAGGAGTCTCACATGGCTCATATATTACTCACATAGACTTTGTAGACTAAGAGGGACACAGAACAAACAAATGAGTGTGTGTGTGATTCATTCAATTATTTCAAGAGTGACTATGTAAGGAGCTCATTGGATCAAACACAAAAGGAGAATTTATCTCGCTAACTAAAGATTTCATATCAACTCCAAACAGCTGAGTTTGGACTTAATGTTCAACGCCTATTAAGCGGACAAATTGTTCCCATTTAGAAGTGATGAAACAGGTACAAATTGCCACAGGATACTGCATTGTGGTGGGAGACCTTAGAAGCCATTACAGATTGCCTCAGATTACTGAAATGTAGCACAAAACACAGAATGAGAGCTGAAGTGAAATCTATGAGTGTGCTGTTCAGTCCCAGCTCTGAAATGATAGGACTGCCTTGCCTCTAACCACAGCACTGGCTGTGCCACTGTTGTGTCCATGAAAGCTCTTGGGAGAAGGGCAGTCATGGATAAGAACAAAAAGTTCATAGCTATGAAAAGTTACTAGATTTTTTTTTTGTTGTTCAAGAGTCTACAAGATTCTAATTTCAGTTGTAATGAAACAATGCATGTTAGTTAATGCAAAAATTATGGTACTCCAAGATCAGTACAGCTGATACAGCAAATTCCTAGTAGGATAACTCTCACTATAGGTTGAGACACAAGGTACCAGGTTGGTTGTTTGGTTTGGGTTGATCCCTATCACATAGCCTTTATGTGATATAGGTAGACTTACAGTTAACTCAGCAGCCCTAGTGAGCATCATGAGACAGCTAGGAGGAGGGCATGACCTGGAGACAGATATGGAAAATGGGCTCATGGAAGAAGAGATGCCTGGATCCAACCAGGTGACAGCACACAGGAGCTAGATAGAAACTGGGACTCTGCTGAAATGGGCTCTGAGTTATTGTTATTATTTATTATTATTATTATTATTATTATTATTATTATTATTATTATCATCTTAAATCAGGATTGCCTTGAGATAAACAAAGACCAATAGATAGCTTGGTCACTGTAGGACTTCTTCCATACCACGTATATTTGTATATGAATTCTTTCCCGTTAGCCCTTTGAAGAATCAAAAAGAGAAATATACCAGTGTGACCTTAGATGAATCAATCTGTTTTCTTGAGCCTATGTTCCTGATCTGGAAGAGGGGAGATTAATGAATGCTTACCTTGCAAAGATGCTATGAAGCAATGTGAAATGTATCCCTCTACCCTCAGACAGTGAATATCAGGGACCCTGCTGTCATGCAGTGGTCCTGTTCTAATGCCTGCCATTAGCAGAAGTTCTGACCGAAGTGTCTGTATTCCTTCTCTCCTTTCTGGTTTCTTCATAGGTTACATAGAAAGTGATTTTATTGTTTGTCAATGACAGTTCTTCCATGTGAATCATGCTATGAAATCTCGAGAAAGCTTGTCTCACAGAATTAGAAAGTCAAGTAGTGGTTACAGAGTCTGAGGAGTGTTTGGAAGGAGAGAGGACGGTAAGCGGGACAGGGCTGAAACCGGACAGCATGACTCTTCTCATGCTCTGTAGCACAGCAAGGTGACTATGGTTGATGAGACATATTCGACTATTTCAAAACAGCTAAGGCAGAGTTTTGAGGTATCCAGGGTAGACATCCCATTACTCTGGCTACTATTACACACTGCACATGTACTGAAATGTTACCTGTATCTTTTAAATATGCAGAAGTGGCATATGTGAAATAAAACCTAAAAAAAAAAAAAGTAAAACAAAGTAAAAATTTCAGTATGTTGTTACTGACTAGAGTTTTAGTATTTGACCCAAATTATCTATCAGTTAATTATATTGTACCTACTCCATCAATCCTGTGATCACCCTGGGTTTCTATTGCTCTCCCTTCTGGGGTCTTTAGTGAATGTTTCATGATTACAAAGTCTGTTCTGGAGCAGTGTTCTTTGAACATTAAAGCACATGGTAAAAGGGGGGAACTATTCTGCTGAAGTTTCAAGAGGGGTTCCTTCATTTTCTATTGGTTCTGTCCCTGTGGTTACTTCTCTATGTCTTCCCTGTTAGCTCTCACTGGGGAATCTTGGCTGGCAGTCAGAAATGATTGAGGCAGAGATTTCTGCTTCCTGCTGCTCATGCTAGTGCTGGAGAGGGCAGACATTCAGATTGGCAATCAAGATTTTTAGACAGCTGACAGCTCTAGTGCAGAGTCAGCAGAACTTGAGGAGCAATGTCACATGGGGCAAGGTGATCCTCAAGAGTTCCTGGGGCACTGTAGCCAAGGTGAAGGCAGGTTGATTTCAGCACTGTCAGATGCTGTGTTCAACTGCCACCTGCCTACTGAGAGACCCGAGCTCTATCTGTTCTCCCTAATTTGTCAGGTTGTAGCATTTCCAGAGTACACTGCTTATTGCTTAGGAGACATGATCTGGGCTATTGTTGGAGGAGAAACTGAAGGCCCATTTTACCATTGACCCTCCCAAGCCTGTGAATAGTTTCTTCTAGAAGTCTGCCCCAGGTACCTTGTACAGTGCTCATGTAGATCCCTAGAGCCTGGACTCTACTAGTGTCCTGTAACCTGCTCATTTATGAAGTGTCTGGGAAGATATGATAAGAAGTACCCAGGCCCAAGCCAGATGCTTATTGTGGCTCATAAGAGTCAGTTGTGTGCATCTGTTTCCTCTCCACACAACCTGTAGCCAACTTTCAACTGGCCACCAGAGAAATCAACAAACATTACCAACCATGATTCTCTGTTTTAGGGAGAAACCTGTTTTGTGCAGTTTCTAGCATTTCAGGCTATTTCAATCAGGCCTTCCTGATTAAATAACCCAGACCTGTCTCTCATGCATCCTAATATAAGGCCATTGCTACATATTTACTACAGAATCCTAGAGCTTCTTGCTGTTTGTTGTGCAGAGACAAACTGTCTATGAAAATCTAAGGGTTTCTTGTTGTTTGAAAATCTATAGTTGTCCCTTCTCTCTCCAACTCATGGAATGAAAGGCAAAATAGGTGTTTGTTAGTGTCAGTCCTACACATCTCTCTTCAGCACAAAAGCAACATACATCATGTTAGAATACAACAGTTGTATCCCCAAATTCCATCTATCTGCTACTTATTATTATTATTATTATTATTATTATTATTATTATTATTAATACTTTACTTACATTTCAAATGTTTCCCCCTTTCCAGGTCTCCCCTTTGGAAACACCCTATCCCATTTCCCCTTCCCCTGCCTCTATGAGGGTGTTCCCCCACCCACCCACTCACTCCCATCTTCCCTCCCTGGCTATCTGCTACTTCTTGAGTGTGACTTTTCTCTTCCTCCAAGACAGTAGTTCCATTTTTGCAATTCTAGTTCCAATTTCTTAAGAAATTGGTCCGGAATTTTGTCACTCTTGCATTTGCAATGATTTTCCTTACTAACATATATTCTCTTGCCATCATTTCTTTATATGTTGTATTTTTTGTTGCCCTTTGGGGAAGTTTCACAAGGATAACTTTAAAACTTTCAATGAAGGCATTTCTTGTCTCTTTCCACTGTTTTACTCTCTTAATTAATCACCAACAACAAATTCCTCAATATCACTGTCTAGAAAAAGTTTTATTCCTGAGCATCCAGCCTTAATATTATGTCCAGCATTGTCAGCATTTCCCAAGTATTATCAGCTTTACAGATGCAACAATTGGCTACATAAGTTCTGTCTGGTTCTCAAAGCAATGTTAAGGATCCCTGAACTTCACTCATGACTTAAGATTGCCTTTTACAGTAACTGACAGCATAGAAACGACAAACATCACTTACTGTGTTTCCGGAGTACTTTGTCCACACAGACTTTGTTTCTGGGCCTTTGAGGGTCTTTATGAATTCAAGGTTCAAGGTCTCAACCTAGTAGGAAGTTCTTGGATTCCTGTGTGAAGATGGAGATTGGACTCTGGTTTTATAGTCTTTCAGAATGACAAGAATGGTATAAAGTTCTTCTTTTTTATGGTTGGCTACCTATGAAGCACCACAGTGCTCACCGGTAGCCAATTCCTGGGGCCCAAGTTCATTAAAGGTGTTTTGTCTGTCCTCTCTGCTCCAGTTCCAGTAAAGTTCCAGTCTTCTCAGAGGTAGCTCTGACCTACAAGGATTGTGTAGGGAGGGGTTGGATGGAGTTGAGCTGAACTGTGTGTGTGATAATGAGCTGTTCCTAGGACTCATGGAGCAACTGATATGTGTGGGCGTGTAAATGTAGGGCTAGTCATAGAATTCTTGTGGTCAGTAAGGAGTTTCCCCCTTCTAAAGATTGCAAATGGAAATGTCTAAACCAGAACTCATATCCTGTTCCTCAAATTTATCTGGCTGATGAATGAAGACCTACAGAGGCATCTCCTCTCTTTGAGGTTCTATATCTAATTTATTTCCATTTGTACTCTAACTGCTCCTCATGCCTCTCTTCTGCTCCCAAATCCTTTCCCCACCAAACCTCAAGGAATGTTTTCTCTCAAGGATATCTGCATGAGAGAGCACAATATAGGCTGTTTCCCTTTCTTTTTCTGATATGTGTGGTGTTACATGTTTTTAATCTCAGCATTAAAGAGATGAAGGCAGAAGGATTTCTGTGAGATCTAGGACAGCCTGGTCTACATAGTAAGTTCCAGGACAGTCAGGACTACATAGTGACCCTTGTCTCAAAAAATGAACAAATAAAGAAATCACATTTAAAAAAAACCCTACTGGATATTTTCAGGATAATATGGCTGTAGACTCCCCTTTCCTTCTCGATACTTTTGGTTTATGTATGCACTGGCCAGACATGGTCACACAAGTACAAAGCCCAGCCACCTTTCTACATCTCTTTGAGTCTTGAGTCTAACTGTCAAATGAGAATACTGTCCACTTGGGCTGATGGCAGGAGCATAAGGTGAAGAGTACATGAAGAACATCAGAGGGTCTGGCTCAACAATAAAGAAGGCAGAAATATACATTGGGAAAAAGACAGCATCTTCAACAAATGGTGCTGGCCAAACTGAATGACTACATGTAGAAGAATGCAAATAGATCCATACTTATCACCCTGTATAAAACCCAACTTTAAATATTTCAAAGACCTCAACATCAGGCCAGATATGCTGTAATAGAAAAGTGGGAAATAAGTTGAACTCACTGGCACAGGAAAAAAATTTTCTGATCAGAAGCACAGGTACTAAGAACAACAATTAGTAAACAGGACTTCATTAAACTGAGAAGCGTCTATAAAGCAAAGGACTCCATCATTTTTTCAAAGTGGCAGGCTACAAAATTGGAATTATTTTTTCCTAATTACACATCCTACAGAGGTCTACTATCCAAAATATATAAAGAACTCAAAAAATGAGACACCAAGGAAACAACCCTGTTTAAAAATAGGATACAGATGTAAACAGAGAATTCTCTAAAGGAGAAACTCAAATGGATGAGAAACATTTAAAGGGATATATCTTTAGCCACCATTAGCCATCAGGAAAATGAAAATCAAAACTATTTTGAGATTTCATTTTACACCAGTCAGAATGGCCAAGATCAATAAAACAAATGACAACTCACGCTGCTGAGTACGTGAGTAAGGGGAACTCTCATCCATTGCTGGTGGAAGGGAAAACTTGTACAGCCACAATGGAAGTCAGTGTGGTGATTTCTCAGGAAGCTGGGAATCAATCTAGCTCAAGATTCAACTATATTACTCTTGGGCATATAACTAAAGAACTCTATGTCATATTACAGAGACACTTGCTCAACCATGTTTATTATTGCTCTATTCGTAATAGCCAGAAATAGAAACAACTTAGATGTTCTTCAACAGATAAATGGATAAAGAAAATGTGATAAATTTACACTATAGAATATTGTGTCAATC
Source organism: Rhynchomys soricoides (assembly GCA_019843965.1). NCBI lineage: Eukaryota > Metazoa > Chordata > Mammalia > Rodentia > Muridae > Rhynchomys > Rhynchomys soricoides. The sequence goes on along the minus strand of JADRCH010000127.1, from coordinate 195,798 downwards.
AGCCATTAAAATGAAAATTTCAGACAGAAGGATCTAGAAAAAAACATCATCCTGAGTGAGGTAACACAGACACACAAAGACAAATATGGTAGGCATTCACCTATATGAGGATCTAGCTGTTAAATTGTTGATAATCAGGCTATGATCCATATAACCACAGAGGTTTGTATAAAGTAAGGGACTTTGGGGAAAGGATGGATTACCCTAGGAAGAGGAAATAGAATGGATAGCTAAGGATGGATGAGGGCTGGGCTGGAATGGGAGGACCAAATGTGGAGAAAGGAGGGAGGATGGAATTGAGGGGTGATATGGAGATAGACATCAAAAACTAAGGGTCATTTGAGGGGTCATGTGGAAGCCTAATACAGTAGAATCTTCCTAAAATATATACACATATTAAGTTGATCTAAATAAAATTGCCAAATAATGGGAAGACAGAATCCCCGATGTACATCTCTTGTCACCAAATAAAGCTTCCAGTACCTGGAAAGTTTACATATAACTGAGTTGTTGACCAAAGGGGTCTCATGGAAACCCCCAAATAAACTAGTCTATTCCAAGGTTATTGTTTGCTATCTACAAACTGTCAGAAAGACTCTATTGCTCAAGACAACACCTACACAACTCACTGAATGTGGCTGGAGGCTGCCTAGATCCTTCACCCTAATGGACTAATACACCCCAATGTTCATGGTACTGGAAGATACCCTGCATGCTACCAAAGGAGAAAGGTAAAAACAAACACTGATACAAACCTTTAGATTTGCAATGGTGATGTGCCTGCAAGATCAATGGTGGTTGATTACTTGTGGGACATCTGATTTAATTTAAGGCTTACTCCACAAGATGGAACCCATACTTGACTTTGCTCTGGTGGTCAATAGACCCAAGATCTAGGGGAAAACTAAATACTAATGTTTTGCCAAAATAGTGGTTCTCAACCTGTAGGTTGTGACCCCTTTGGGTTTGAATGACCCTTTGACAGGGGATGCATACTAGATATCCTGTATATCCAGTATTTATATTGTAATTCACAACAGGAGCAAAGTTACAGTTATTAAATAGCAATGAAATAATTTTATGGGTTAGGGGTCACTACAACATAAGGAACTGTATTAAAAAACAATCACAGAATTAGAAAATTGAGAACCACTGTGCTAAAGGAACATAGCAATAAAATGACTTCTATTGACATTTTGCTATACTTATAGATCAGTGCTCAGCCATCTTCATTGAAACTCCCTCTTACACCAGATGAGAACAGCCAGATAATGTACAGAGAGTGGGAGATTTTAGAACACTCAGCCCTGAATGGGATGTTTTCATCAACTCCCTCTCCTCGGGGATCAGGGAACTCTGTAGAAGAGGAAGCAGAAAGAGTGTAAGCGTCAAGGAGATGGAAGACCACAAGTAAACAAAGCTTTCTAACCTCAGAATGACCAACATACATATGAACTTACAGAGACTGTGGTAACATGTACAAGACCTGCACAGGTCTTTGCCAGATGTGGTCCTAGAGGTGAAAGGTGAAGTGGACACATGACCTCACTCCTAACGCAGAAGCTGTTTCCAATTGGTAACCACTTGTAAATAAGGTTTTCTTCAAAGGAGTCTCATGGGGGAAACAAAGCTTTAAGGGTAGGTACTCATGCTCAGCAATAGACGATCAACTCAAAATGAACTCAATGACATCTTTGGAGGTTTGTTGTCTCATAATGTGTCGGGACATTTATTTAATCGTTTATTTACTTTGTAGGCCCTTTGTACATACATTTATAGCTTCTGATTTTGTCTTTTTATGGGATTCTTGTGTGCGTGAACATATGCGACTCCATATCCATGTGTTTCTTGCTGTGTTTCTTTGCCTCCTTTTCTTCTTTTCCTTTGTGTCCTTTTCTGACTTGTTTGGTTTTGTTTTATCTTATTTTATTTTTATTATTATTACTTAGATGCTTAATTTTTAGTAATGAAGGACAGAAAGAATGTAGATACATACAGGAGTGGAGGTAGGGAGCAACTGGGGAGAATTTGGGTAGGAGAAACTATAATCAGAATATATTATACAAAAATATTTTCAGTAAAAAAATTCAAACAGTAATGCCTCTGGTGATACCACCACAGTGTCCATCACTTCTCCCATTATTATATGTCTGCAAAGTGGGCATTCTCCTGACCTTTGTCACTGCAAAGTGTCATTTAGAAAGTGTAAATGTCCACTGGTCAGCGAAGTGGGGGTTATAATTCAACACTGTAGGTTATGCAGACTGAGGGCATTTTTCAGAGACTTCTATTTAGGTGAAACTGAGATCTTGAATAACTCACTGAAAAGAATTTCAGGATGAGTTCGTTTGAAACAGTTTGAATTTAAGAAAAAATTTTCACATAATGAGGACAGGCTGTGCCAGGTCTGGCTTCTATATGTTGTATCAACTTTCAGATAGTGCCTAGCCTTGAAAAAATGTCATTTTATACAGTATAGCTGTGACCAGAGTCACTCCATTTTGAGTATAAATACCAAGAAAAAATGGCTCCACATCTTGTTTATATAAGCAAGCAATCACTATTTGCCAGCATACTAGGAGGCACAAACTTATTATTTACTTATACCAATAAGTATTGACATGTGAGAACATACCACATCATATCAAAAACACCAGAAATGTGAGCTTCTCAACTACAGTAGATGCAATCCCCTTACCAGGGACAATAAAAGAAGGAACATCCGCAGACTGACAAGTGGCAAGCATGCTGACTGGTTACCTAGTCACTCATCTTGAGCCTGGTCCCAGAAAATTGCCACTGTGAAGGGCCCTTGATTTTGTTCTGGGTTCCAACTCAAGCTTAGTGACACTCTGCCCACTTTAAACTGAACCCCAATTGGCTTGCTATCCAGACCTCCATTTGATACCTCTGACCTTGAACAGGTTTGAGACTAAAGTGAAGACTTTTTTTATCTGGCCCCTATAGACTTTTCCTTGTACCTGTGTTCTCTACTTTGCTCTTTAAGATAGTGTCTCTGAACTCTGAAGCCTCTTTAATATTTTTATTGAAATTCTGTAACCTTCTTATTTGTATACTGTTATGCGATGTGTTCATTTGTGATCTGAGAGCTAATATTAATTAAAATGGAATTAAAATGCTGGGGTGAAAGCTCAGTTGGTAAATTGCTTACCTTGCAAACATGGGGACATGAGTTGATCCCTCAAAACCCATATTTAAAAAGCTGGCCTGTTGGCATGAATTTGTGATGCTAGTTCTGGAGAGGAGGAAACAGACCGATCCCTGTGGCTTGATAGCTAACCAGCTTAGCTTTGTGAGCTCTAGGTCAATGCGAGACCTTGTGTCAAAAATCAAGGCCAAATCTAGAAAGATAGCAAAGTGGTTTTCAGTCCTTAGAACCCACAATGGGTGGCTTACAATCACCTGTAAATCTAGCTCCAAGAAATGGTATACTCCTGGTCTCCATGGTCCTAGGTCCATGGAATTCATATACACAAAATAAGAAGAATTTTTTAAAAAGGTGGATGATATTGGAGGGTGTTGAGGCTATCTTCTAGCCTCCACATGTGGGTGTATGAACATGTGCACACACAAACACACAGGTACACATATGAACAGATATTATTGGAATAAAGGAGTCTGTTATTGATATTAAAGCAATATTGGGATTACTTGGCAACTTACAGTCAACAAACTGATATGGCTTGCAACTTTATTGATTATTTAATACATTTTGACACTGTATGGAGAGATAGAGGTATGTCTTTCTATTCCTGATATAAAATGCTCATGGCCTACAGAATTAAACACAGAGGAGGACAGACATATAACAGGACAGTAGGTCATTGCCTAGAGTGGGTATAGCTGCTCAAGAGAGGAAATTAATTACATTTAAGTATCTTTTGAAGAGACATTTTTGAGACAGGATTTTTGTTATATAGCTCAGGCAAGATTCAAACTCTTGCTATTCATGTCTGGTCCTCCTAATTTCTGGAATTATGGGATCACAGGTATGTTCCATATGCTCAGTCCAGTTAGCAATCACCATGGAAAATGTGGTATCATTAGTTTTTTTAATCTCCCTGGACTTGCTTGTATGTATGCACACACATGTTCAAGCACAAATGTACATGTGCAGGCTTTTGTGTGAATGTGGGTATTAGCCTGCCATTGCATGTGTGTCAGAGGACAATCTCTAGTTTTGGTCCTTGACTTCCACCTTGCTTGAGGCAGTGTCTTTTTTTTGTTGTTCACTACTGGATACATGAAGGTAACTGACTCAGGATCTTCCAGAGATTCTGTCTCTGCCTCCTGTCCTTCTTTAAGAAAACTGGTATTACAGATGCATCTTACAACCTCTGGATTTCTATGGGTTCTGGGGATTGGAAGTCATGTCCTTATGCTTGTGCAGCAAGCATTTTACCCAAGGAATCATTTCAGACTTACTATTTTTTGAGACATGTTTTCACATAGCTCATGTTGGTTTTGAACTCCTTATCTTCCTGACTTTGCATCCTCAGTGCTGGGATTATAAGCATGTAATACCATGTCATGTTCATGTGGCCCTAGGGATGAAACTGAAGGCTTTGTGCACACTGGGCAAGAACTTTCAGCCCCATAAAGTGTCTTGACAATAACTATATATAGGATTTTAGGTAGCTTTTTGAGTTACATTGTTCAGGGATTATAAAAGATTAAGCAAAAATGTTTTACTATATTTATCTAAGAAACTCTATCCTTATAAATTTTAAAAATTATTATTATTATTATTATTGTCGTTATTATTATTATTATTATTGTGTGTTTATGTTATATGTCTGTGTGGGTGTTGTGTGCACATGTCATAGCATGTGCAAGGACAACATCCAGGAGTTTGTTCTATCCTTCAACCATGAGTTCTGAATTCCAACTCAGTTTTATATAGCAAGTGCGTTTACCCACAGAACCATCTCACCTGCTCAGGAACTTTTCTTTAGTAAATGAAATCCTAAAGTGGTTTCTAAGGTACAGGTTAATAGGGTGATAAAAACCTAGATTAAAAAGGTCATCAAATAAATTCTTACTATACACATCACAAGGAACTCAGGGCACATAGTTCAAGATGTTGTAAGGTTTTCCTGAAAGATTAACCCACAGTCACCTCACACACTTATCATATGACTTCAAACTGTGAGCCAAATGAACCGTTTCTCCTTTAAGTTTCTGTTTGGCTGTGGGTATTCTGTCTTAGTAATGATAAAGTCACTATTTGCCCAAGGAAATGGAGGGACCAAGCTACTCCAAGAGGGCAAGACAGCTGGTGTGTCACTCCAGTTAAGGTGTTGCTTGATGGGATTGCCATTATGGAGATATACCAGGGGACATCTCATGGATGCCAGGAGATGCTAGGATGCAGATATACCAGCACCCTGAGCAATGCTTTTGGGAAGATAGTATTCAGAGGCAGCACAGAACAAGTCTACCAGCTCTTTTTAGATAGGAAGCTCTTGCTCTGGAAAGTGAGAATGGAAAGTGAAAAGACTAGAAGTAAATATTGGCCCATTTTTAGAGTACACAAAGCTATAAAGACCAAACCTTTGTACAGCATATAAACTCAACAGTGAAGAAAACAAAACCAGCCTACATTATGGCTTCTTAATGCTGACTTTGCCTTCTCATTCTGAAAAAAATAAAATAAAAATTCATTGTTTGGTTGGTATTTCTGAAGCTTTAATTATTAGAATCATCTTTCTGGCTTTTTTTTTGATTCATCTTCACATATTCTATGACTTACAGAAACATTAGAACTAAGTACATTTATTTTAACTCTACATTCACTTAAATGGTACTAAGTGTCAGATGTTCACATCAGTACTTTGTGTGTGCTGTCAGTTATTCTTCATGACAATCTCATCAGGAAAATGCCACTATTGTCTAATGCTTCAAAGATTGGAATAATTAATCTCTGAGATATTGAACAAATTGTTGCATGTCAGATTAAAGGTCTAAAAAAAGTGAAATATTACAGCAATGGAAGAAAATATTGAACAAATTAGAACATATGGGCTCATGAATCCTTTAAACAAGATTTTAAAAGCAGAAGCAAAGTATGAAGTTGATGAAATTTATTACACCAAAATTAAGGATTTCTATTCAACATAGAGTAAGACAAATTAATACATAGGTATCACAGGAACATCATGAGGAACATCATGAGGAACAAAGCACTAGAAAATAAAAGTCTATCACTTCCCAGCATGACATAAAATCAGTAAATGGAGTTATCAAACCTAGTAACGTCTCCCAAGGTGAGCAGATGGCAGCCACTGAAAATGGGACCATCAGGGAAACCAAGTTCCATAGTTGAGCATGATACAATGATTCCAGAGTGTGTTTCACACAACACATATTGACTCTGCTGTTAAGGAAAGACAAAGCACTAGAAAGTATTACTCCAGATTAGATACATAGAACCTGCAGGATTAGAAAGGTGAGATGGAGGTCAATGTAATATAATAAACATAATATAATATATGTAGTGCACATTAATATATTATATTAATTAATAATTAATAATTATTACTTAATAGTTAGATGCCTGATCCTTTAGGGAGAAGACTATAAACAAGGAAGGTGAATATCCTTCCCTATTTACTTGCTGGAAATCTTTGGTTTTAACAAATATAAAATTCTCTCTAAAGACTTTCCTACTCAAATGACAAAACAGTGCCTCAGTAGGTCTCAAATACTTTGACCTTGAGTTTCAGGGTTTTCAAGAGGTAGAGGAGGCATCTGTGAGCTGCCATTGACTTCCAGGTTCAGAGTACACACAACTGTGTACTCAACTGGTTCCATAATCACTGGGAGTGGGGTTCACTTTGTTTGCCAATGCACAAATCCTACCTCTGGCTGGGTCTAAGCCCTTCCCTGGAACCTATTGTCCCAGTCTCTGGAATGTCTCAGTTTGGTCATAAATTACCTTTTTGACAGGAAGAAGATCGCAGCAAACATTCTATCTAAGCTACCTGCAAGGTTCCTTTGTTTTACAAGACAATGAATCCTCAGTACATATCTGTCTTGGAGAGACACACAGTCTTTCACTCTCTTCTGGGCCTTTGTTGGCATCCAGAGGTCCGAATTATAAATCAGCAGAGACCTCAATTTCCCCTGTGGGTGGAGACGTGTCACTGGCCCTCTGTGCTCGGTCCACTCGGAGGAAAGGCAACCGTTTTGGCAGGGATACAGCTGTATACCTCCGAAACAGCTGCCAGAGGTACTTCCGGAACCGTTCACCCACGAAGACATAAATGACTGGGTTGACACAGCAGTGGGTGTAGGCAAGTGCTTCAGTTATCATCAAGGACAGGTCCACCTGTTGGCTTCTCACACAATTGGGGGTGAATAGGACGTCTTCAAAAGCAGAAACAAAGGCAGCCAGATAATAAGGGGTCAAGAGGAGGAAGAAGAGAAGAGTAATAACAAAAATCAGACGCATGACTTTGGCCTTCTTCTTATTGGGTCTTCTGTGTAGAACATTGATGATCCTTGTGTAGCAGATAATCATGGCCAACAGAGGCAAAATTAGTCCAAGGATGTTCATTGTGAGAGCTTGAAACCTCAAAAAATGTATCAGGCTCTTCTTGGGCAAAATTGCTCTGCAGGTATGGTAAGTGAACTCCATCTGGGTTTTGAAAACATACAAACAAGGAATAGAAACCAAGGTAGCTAGGACCCAGGTAATGATACTGCTGATGATGCCAAATGTGACAGTCCGGGCCCTCAGGGCAAACACGGCATGGACAACAGCTAGATATCTATCAATTGTAAGCAGGGTGATGAAAAACATGTCACTATACAAGCCTAGGTAATAAAATCCAGACAGAAACTTACACATGGCATTACCGAAAACCCAGTCTCCTTTCATGATATAGTCAACCCAGAAAGGTAATGTGGAGAGGAAGACCAGATCAGAGACAGCCAGGTTGAACAGGTAGATGCTGGTCATGTTTCGAAGCCTCTTGTGTTGTATGAGTACCAGAACCACCAGGACGTTGCCTATCACGCCAATGATGAACACCAGGGAGTACAGGGGAGTCAGCACTGTGATTCCAAATGCCCTCACATTTATACTGAAACATAAGAATCCAGACATGAAGTCATTCTTGGCAACTGTGTTGTAGGAGGGCTCTGTGACAGCTGGAATTTCCATTGTAAACTCTTCTACAGGACAGGGACAATGACCTTTATATTTGCTTTGTTATTCAACACGTAGGACTCTGGAAAACAAAAGACAAGGAAATGCTTATATTTCTTCAACCAATTGAACTATTAACTAATGTCTAGAGTTTACCAAACCCTGAAGCTGAAATGATGAAAAGAGTGCTCACATCCTTTCTACCCACATTAAACCAGTAATTTAATAGAGTCACAGGGGAAAAAAAGTGTGTAAATAGTTTCTCAGTGATTTCACCTGTGAGTGTGCAAGGAGAACACAAAAGGAGACTTCACAGCCCTCTGCAAACTAAAGATTCTTAAGTGATCTACTCCTGTCCAAGGGCTTTAGACATTGGACTTGGTATTTAAAACCTCGTGAGGATATACCTTATTCTCATTTTATAGGTGATATCTCAGAGGTGCAGAGTGTTTGGACCTGTGCTCCAGGACACAGAATGGTGAGAATGAGGGCTTGCATCGAAATGAGAAATGAGGGTGCTCAATCCCAGCCCTACAACTGTTATGGACTTTCCAACCTCTAATCAAAGTGCTGGGTTGGCTCCTGGAGTCTCCATAAAGGTTCTAGAAAGAGGGATAGTCTTGACAAAGAGTAATTATCCCAACAACCTCATGTATCAACAAATGTTCTTAGAGGACAAATGGGCTTGTTATCCCTTGAAAGGTTTCCTTTGTTCTTTCTTTCCTCCCTCTCTTTCACCTTCCCTCCTTCCTTTCTTTCTTCCTTCTTTTTTTTAAAAAAAAACAAATTACCTTTCTTTTTTGAGATTTATTTATTTATTATATGTAAGTATACTGTAGCTGTCTTCAGACACCTTTTCTTCTCTCTCTGGCCCCACTTGCTTTGGCCATGCTCACTGTAGCTGTCCTCTTCCACCATAGAAGAGGGCATCAGATCTCATTATGGATGGTTGTGAGCCACCATGTGGTTGCTGGGATTTGAACTCAGGATCTTCAGAAGAGCAGTCAGTGCTCTTAATCGCTGAGCCATTTCTCCAGCTCTCTTTCTTCTTTCCTTTCATTATTGTTGCTTAAAAAACTGAGACTACCACTGTCATTTAATAGACAGGGCCATGAATGTTGTGTAATGAAATCATTCCTTTTGTCACAGCTAAGACAGTGAATTCCTTGTAGAACAATCCATTATTTTACAGGTTAAGACTCAGGGTACCAGGTTGGTCATTTGGCTTAGACTGATCCATATTGAGTGGCCTTTATATGATATAGGTAGACTTACAGTTAACTCAGCAGCCCTAGTGAGCACCATGAGACAGCTAGGAGGAGGACATGACCTGGAGACAGAAATGAAAAATGGGCTCAGGAAAGAAGAGGTGCCTGGATCCAACCAGGTGACAGCACACAGGAGCTAGATAGAAACTGGGACTCTGCTGAAATGGGCTCTGAGTTATTGTTATTATTATTATTATTATTATTATTATTATTATTATTATCTTAAATCAGGATTGCCTTGAGATAAACAAAGACCAATAGATAGCTTGGTCACTGTAGGACTTCTTCCATACCACGTATATTTGCACATGAATTCTTTCCCGTTAGCCCTTTGAAGAATCAAAAAGAGAAATATACCAGTGTGACCTTAGATGAATCAATCTGTTTTCTTGAGCCTATGTTCCTGATCTTGAACAGGGAAGATTAATGAATGCTTACCTTGCAAAGATGCTATGAAGCAATGTGAAATGTATCCCTCTACCCTCAGACAGTGAATATCAGGGACCCTGCTGTCATGCAGTGGTCCTATTCTAATGCCTGCCATTAGCAGAAGTTCTGACCGAAGTGTCTGTATTCCTTCTCTCCTTTCTGGTTTCTTCATAGGTTACATAGAAAGTGATTTTATTGTTTGTCAATGACAGTTCTTCCATGTGAATCATGCTATGAAATCTCGAGAAAGCTTGTCTCACAGAATTAGAAAGTCAAGGAGTGGTTACAGAGTCTGAGGAGTGTTTGGAAGGAGAGAGGATGGTAAGCGGGACAGGGCTGAAACCGGACAGCATGACTCTTCTCATGCTCTGTAGCACAGCAAGGTGACTATGGTTGATGAGACATATTCAACTATTTCAAAACAGCTAAGGAAGAGTTTTGAGGTATCCAGGGTAGACATCCCATTTTGCCATTGACCCTCCCAGGCCTGTGAATAGTTTCTTCTAGAAGTCTGCCCCAAGTCCCTTGCACAGTGCTCATGTAGATTCCTAGAGTCTGGATTCTACTAGTGTCTTGCAACCTGCTCATTTATGAAGTGTCTGGGAAGATATGATAAGAAGTACCCAGGCCCAAGGTGAAGCCACATGCTTATTGTGGCTCATAAGAGTCAGTTGTGTGCATCTGTTTCCTCTCCACACAACCTGTAGCCAACTTTCAACTGGCCACCAGAGAAATCAACAAACATTACCAACCATGGTTCTCTGTTTTAGGGAGAGGACAGTTTTGTGTACTTTCTAGCATTTCATTATCCAGGCCTTCCTGATTGGATAACCCAGACCTGTGATGCATCCTAATGTGGAACTGAAGGAGCAAAAAATGATGTTTGTGAAAACCTCTATCTGTTCTTTGAAAATCTAACACTGATTCCAAAGACTTCTAAAGCATGCCTATATTTGGGTATTGCAAATATATACTTTCTCTGAGCCCTTTCCCCAGAAACCAAATTACTCTTTTTCTAGGATATCCAGACAGGTTCAGGAAGACCCTGCCATTTGGATTTTAGCTTGGTCAGCGTTAATTATCTTTTTCCCAAACTTATATCAAGTATTCTCCATATTTCAGGAGGGTAGTACAGGCCCAATCCTCCATGTATGTGTGCACATGCTCACTCCTTAGTTTTGCTATGGCGTGTATGTGTGTGTGTGTGTGTGTGTGTGTGTGTGTGTGTGTGTTAGATGAGAGAGAATCATGTAAACATCAATGTCTACTTAAGTAGGTGGGTAATTGTATAGCCCAGGCTGTGTCCTGCCCTAAGTCACTCTGATGGGCATGAAGGTAGACAGATCCTTGACAGGCAAGCAGGTAAGGAAAAAGACTTACAGATAGGTAGTAAATATGGCAAGTTTTGGTTTCTTCTTTACCCTGCTAATCTGAGACAAAGGCTAGCAGGGACTCCCTTCTAGCTGACTGGTCCAGACTGGTCAGATAAAGCCATTCATGTGCATGTGTACCTGAAGCTGTAGGCCTATCAGCCTCCCTTCTATATTTAAATTGACCAAGTCAACATGGGCAGGGATCCTAGGCCACCTAAAATGCTTATAACTCACATCCCTCCAGGGGCAAAACAGATTTTTGGTCCCCAGATCCCGTTCCTACTTTTTGAGGTATTCTACTCTCTGCTTTGCTATGTGTGAGGTGCCTCAACTTAACTCTTTGTGGATGTTGAGTTAGCCCATTTAGGATCTTTTTACATGGTGTCCTCAGGCTAGTTTAAGAGTCTGTGAAGGTACATTTCCACATGTCACTATCACTTCTTCTGCCTTCTAATACCAGAGAAGCTCACAAAGCCAAGCCACACCCCATGAAGAGCAACAGAGTTACCATGTAAAGGGCTGTACAATTGTTTTAAGACCATCATTTATCTTCTATTCCAATGCTCATGTTTATTTTAGGGCTAAGGAATTCCTTAAACTCCTTTAATGCAACCATCCCCATGATTAGTTGTAGTGAGAATTTTTGGTTTCCTTAAAAACACAGAAATGTTATGGAAATATGTTTTTGGTTTAATCCCGCATGTGGGATGTGGGGCTGCTTCAGATTGTCCACAGCAGCTGACTGATTTTCCTTGTGCTCTGGCAGCAGTGTGATTTTGCCAGCTGAAGATAGCTTACATTTGGAATTCTGGAGTCTTTTCAGAGGGTCTATCAATGCCAGAGCCCCAAGAGAAGTGGCATCTATTGTTCTCCCTCTGCTGCTGCCCCTGTCACCCCTACCCCTGTGGTGTTTGTTAGATTGATAGTTGGAGATATCCTAAAGATGAAGATCAAATTTACCCCTAAGAACTTGACACCCCTAATCAGCAGGAAGTAGTCTAATGATATGGTTCTTCCTGTTCCTTTCTAACCTTCTTTCTCTTCTACCCACTGTTGTGGGGGCTGTTGAAAGGGGTAGGGGTGGTGTACAGAGGTAAGAAAAAGAACCTGAGAATGTAGCCAAAAGTCCAGCTACAATTAGCTCCTGGATCTTTCTATTTCCAATATCTGCAGCATTTCACAGTCTCTATTCTAAGACTCCTAACCCCTGACCACCACTTTTTTCACTATCTGTATTTTGTAGTATCCTGATGCCAAAGGCCTTTGGCCTTATGGAACCTGAATGCCCATGATGTTCAATATTTCTACATATTTTCTGCTTCCCTATGTCTTTCTAATCCATCATCCTCAAACCCATGAGCAGATATGGTAAAACTCATGAGCAGATAATAAAAGCCATGAGCAGACAGTAGAGCACATGAGCAGACAGTAGAGCACATGAGCAGATAATAAAAACCATGAGCAGACAGTAAAGCATATGAGCAGACAGAATAGCACATGAGCAGACAGTAAAGTACATGAGCAGACAGTATAGTACATGAGCAGACAGTAAATCACATGAGCAGACATAAAGCACATGAGCAGACAGTAAAGCACATGAGCAGATAATAAAAGCCATGAGCAGACAGTAAAGCACATGAGCAGACAGAATAGCACATGAACAGACAGTAAAGCACATGAGAAGATAATAAACCCACCTCCTACATTCTCAACTGCTTTACCTTTTTATGATCTTGCCATGTTCAATGAGCAAAATCTCAGACTTTAGATCCATCTTCCTGCACCAATGAAGTTGAATATGATTGGGAAAACTTATATAACCATATATGGACTGGTGTCACTCTCTGAATGAGCCATACTTAAAGGGTCCGTTTAAAAGCTGTAATGCACAGAGAAGGGGGAGACAGAACCTATAGAGACCACCTCCAGTAGATAGGGATGGCCCCTGGCTGAGGGATGGGGCCACCCATCCATCTCAAAGTTTTTTAACCCAGAAATTTTCCTGTCCAAAGGAAGAACAGGGACAAAAAAATGGAATAGAGACTGAAGGAAGGGCCAACCAAAGAATAGCCCCACCTGTGGATACATCATGTCCGCAGACACCAAACCCATCACTGTTGCTGTGTTCAGGAGGCACATGCGGACAGGATCCAAGTGTGGCAGTTCCTGAGGAGGTCCTGACCAATACAAATGTAGATGCTTGGAGCCAACCATTAGACTGAACTCAGGGAACTTGGTGGGGGAGCTGGCAGGAGGACCAGAGGGGGATTGCAACCCCATTGGAAGAACAACATAGGCTGGCCTGACCATTCAGTTCTCCCAGAGACTAGACCACCAACCAAGGAGTGTACCTAGAGGGATCCATGGTTCCAGATACATATGTAGCAGAGGATGTTCTTGCCCGACAGCAACAGGAGGGGAGGCCCTTGGTTCTGGGGAGGTTTGATGCCCCAGAGTATGAGGATGCTGGAGCGGTGGGGTGGGAAAGTGTGGGTGGGTGGGGGAGCACTCTCATACAGGCAAAAGGGAGGGAGAGGGCAGATGTCCAATGGAGGGTGGGTGTGGCGGAGGGGTAACCGGGAAGTAGGATACCATGGGATGGGGGTTTGGTGGAGGGGGTGACTGGGAAGTGGAATATCATTTGAGATGTAAATGAATGGAATGAATAATAATAATAATAATAATAATAATAATAATAATAATAATGAGAGGAAGAAGAAGAAGAAGAAGAAGAAGAAGAAGAAGAAGAAGAAGAAGAAGAAGAAGAAGAAGAAGAAGAAGACAGCTACATTTAATATCTATCAGCTGCATTTATGTCCACAGGTCATTATTTAGAATTTTCTGGTTTTTCCTTAATTCTCCAATATCAACTCTGACCACCTTGCTTCCTATTTCACTGAGAAAATAGGATCTAAACTTCCAGTCTCTTTGCTATTGGTTCCTCTTTACTGCATCGTTCAACTCAGTCTTCAGTCCTATTTCATAGATTAACCCTATATACTCCAATCTAATTCCTGCTCATTTTGTGCAGGGTCCCAACCTGTCTCACCTATTCATGACCAATGTAATGGTTTTTCTGTCTTATTAGTTCTCACAGTGCCCTAATGGATTGTTCTTACGAGCACACACACACATATACATACTTATTTCTGTTTTAAGCAAGCACTAGGTGGTCCATTTCCCCACTCTTCTTTACAATAGTTACTTGAAAGAGTTGACTTTATTTTTGTTCACTCCCCTTGTTCCTGTTCTTTCTGAAACTGAATTTCTGCTGCTAGTTCCTGTTTAATGTCTTATCTTGAAGCCTTGTGTGCCCCAGGCACAGTCCTTGAGCCTGTGCCCTTACTTCCTTCAATTCTAAGGATATGCTGGTTTCTCTGTAAGGTAGTTTTTAAATGTCTTTTGTAAAATAGAATTTGTGGCCCCTTCCTTGCTTTATTTATCATTACTTAGCCTACAAAAATACAATTTAATTACTTGTTTACTGGTCTCCCATGAACATGAGCTGTGAGAAGTTGGAATGGTTTCCTGCTTATAATTGTAGCTCACATGATTATGTGTCAATAGACACATTTAAATGATTAAAAATCCCAAGTTGGAGATCTGGTTGTAGGCAGCTGTGCAGCTCCAGCTGAGACTCAGATTCCCTCTATACAGTCTTCCCACCTTGCCCTGTTCAGATAAGCTTCACTTGGGGCAGTCATATGGCTTTTTCTCTCATCAGCTGGTAGACATGAGGAAGCTTTAACAGACGCTGTGAGCAAACAATCACTTGGAAGGAAATTCTCTAAGTGGATGTAAGTCACACAGAAGTATAAGTGTATAAATCCATAGGAATAATCCACTGGAGCAGCGGTTCTCAACCTGTGGATTTTGACTCCTTTGGAGGTCAAATGACCACCCTTCCACAGATGTGGCATATCAGATATCTTGCATATCAGATATTTACATCACAATTCATAACAGTAGCAAAATTACAGTTATGAAGTAGCAATGAAAATAATTTTATGCTTGGGGGTCACCGCAATGTGAGGAACTGTAATAAAGGATTGAAGTATTAGGAAGGTTGAGAACCACTGCATTAAAGCATTTTAAAAACTAATAAGACAGGAAAAAAGTTAGGTAGTGAGTGGTCTTGAATGGGTGAAGTAGGCTGGGATCACGCACAGAATAGAAGAGAGGGATTTAGATTGGAATCAAGGACTGAGGAGGAAACTAATTTCCGAATTTTGGCCAAATTTATTTTCTGTGAGCCCTTTCCTTACCTATTTACCTGTCTAGCCTCTAGTCCCTCAGAGTAACTTTGGGTAGGGCACAGCCTGAGCTCTACAATTACCTACCTAACAAAGAAAATAGATGAATAGGCATTACTTATTACAGGTTTCTCTCTGCTCCAATAGACACTGTACACATATGTATGCTATGCTGTATCTGCCCTGGCTGTGTCCATTGCAGAACAATATTGAGTCTAGGACCAATTCCTCCTTTCAAGCCTCCAGCCACAGCAAGATGCACAAAGCAGACACAGGGGGGCAGAATCAGAGAGCTTATGAATATAGGAAGATCACAGTACTGGCTCTCAGCTTCCTTCCTTTCCTGCTTTGTGTGATGGCTCCCACTGGCAAAGGACACAGAGTAGAATGATGGAACAGCAAAGGTTTGAGCTTGAAACTACTTATCAGAACAGCAACACATTGTATGTAGTCTGAGCCCAGTGAACAGCAGGCAGGGAAAGAAGAGACTGATTAAATGGTCTTTTGTACCCCAAGATCAAGATTCAGACAGTCTAGTGTACGTACCTGAAAACTATCTGTGATATACCTGTATCCTGATGCAGCTGGTGTCTGCTTCCCTTTATCCCAAGTATGTCATATCTCTGAAGTACGTGTGTCCTCCATTGAGACTGGGGCAATATGAATCAGACAAAGCCAGGAACTAGTGTTAATCCAGGTGACGTTGTGGTTCAACAGTGTCATTGTCACCTGGGGGCTAGCTGGACATATGGGCTTCTGGGTCCAACCCCTCTCAGTGGGAGGAGCTGTCTTAATAAACTCACTGAGTGCTTCCTAGTTATACTATACATTGAGAATCCTCATCAGACTTTTGCTGTTCAGTGATGGCAAAACCAGAGGGCCAATCAGAAACACAGACTGTCCCATAGGCTACTGAATGGAAGTTTGCACTTTCACCTGATTCCCTGTGGACCTGTCTACACACTGCTATGTGCATGTATCATGGTCTAGTGAGATATAAGTCTGCACAGAGTTCACGAGACTCCTAGGAGAGATGGCTGGAGTAAAAGAGTATATTGTAAAGATGCATTTGCTCAGGGTCTAGTAAGACATGTTGGGGTCAGTCAGATGATCTGCGAGTAGAAGACAGCTACAGACTCTGAATAGGGTATCAGGTATAGCCAGATATGAGTGTTTATTAATAATTTATTATTGTTTGTGGTACCTAAGGACAGACCCATTATGCTGTCCAGATAGATAGCTACTTTTAGGGCCTATTCTGAGGTTTGTTGGGGGACCACTGGAGACCTGGAGTCAGTTCTGACTCCTGAGTGGTGTGTGTGTGTGTGTGTGTGTGTGTGTGTGTGTGTGTGTGTGTATGTGCGTGCGCACTCATGCATGCAGGAAATGGCACATCTCCCTTTTGCTGGTGAAAGTAGAACTAAAGTTTCCTGCCTCAGGGAATGTTTGATTATATCTATGATGCAGTGGGTACATATTTGTTCCAAAAAATTTATTTATAGGAATTTATCTCCTTCTTTTGTTTGTTTGTTTTTCAAAACAAGGTTTCCCTGTGTAACAGCCCTAGCTGTAAGTTACTCAGCAGATCAGGCTAGACTCAAACTCACAGAGATCTGCATGCCTCTGCCTGTGCTGAAATTAAAGGCTTTTACCACCACCACCTAGCTTCTAAGGATTTAGTTTACACATTACATGTTATAAGGAGAGGGTGTTTGCTGGCAGGGTGTGAGTGCTGGCTAACTTTACTTGAAACACTATACAATCTTATATCCAGACTCAAAACAGAACAAAAGGCTAGAAGAGTGCACAAATGCAATGGGATTCTTCAGTAGGTTTCTGTGCATGTTCCCTCCTTGAGGTATCTCTAGTATCTCTGGAAGAAACCTCAGTAAACTGCTAAAACTTATGGCCTTTGATGAGTGGAATCTAGTATCTGGGAAAGAGAGATAAAGACTTATTTATTATTTTGTACTATATGACTCTGGAACCAAGTTAACTGTTATCTAACTACAGTTCTCAAAATGTGTTCAAAGGATTCTTGGGGGAGGGGGTCTAAAAACGAAAGCAAGGTGTCCCAGTTACCTCCCTATTCCAATTATACATCTATATAAAGTTGGTTTTTCTTCATGAACTTCAGCCAAATCAACATCATAAGAGATCTGGAGAAGCAGCAGTGAGAAACCAGTTGACTTCTACTGTGCCAGGCAGTATAGAGCTTGCAAAAATGGAGAGCAATGCCATTCTGTTCACTAAAAGCCTTTCATTTTGTGAAAAATAATTATTGTCACTTCTGTTAGCAGGTAAATTTTTGTATTATTTTAAGAGAATTAATAGTTTTTTCTGATCTTCATTTTTCTCATCTATGGCTATTAATAAAATAACCCACAGGCAGGAGATATGGCTCAGTAACTAGAGCATTTACTGTTCTTGCAGAGAACCCAGGATTAATTCCCAGCACCCATATGGTGACTCACAACTGCCTGTAACTTTAGTTTCAAGCTTCTGTGGACTGTTTCATGCATGTGGTCTACACAAACTTATGCATATTCTCATAATACACATAAAAATAAATTAATGAATTAAAGAAAATAACTCATATAAAGCACTTAGCATGCCGTTTAAATAAAACCCAAGTCATCTAAAGTTTGAGGTACCTTTGTCAGCCTTTGGTGGTATTAAGTTGACAGCTTGATATTGGCCAAAGAGTGCACCAAGTTGACTGGAAGTAAATAAATGATATTGAGAAGTTGGCTTAGTGGGTACAAGCACCTGGATTTTCTGCAACAAGAGGATTTCTGGCTGTTGGCCTTGCTTCAGGTTAAACAAGAGAACCAGACTCAAGAGAATAAGCAGAGAGTGAAAGAGCAAGATACTCACATTATCATCTGACCTCTGTGTACACAAGTGCCTGTACACACACACACACACACACACACACACACACACACTTATCTCTCAGTTCTTTCTTTTTTGTCCCTTTGAGAGAAAGCCAGTCTTACACTGTTTGCAGTACATGCCTACAAGATTCCTCTAGGTGCTGCCTATGCCTGTGACTAACTCAGAGTTGTTACAGATGCCAGCCATGACTGTGGGCAGTTTTCTTTACCATTTTCTTGAGCCTCAGTTTTCCTACTGGGACCATGTTAGTTCCTCCTTAGAGTTGCTGGGGAAATTAAATGTGGTTTAATACATATGCCTTGCACTTAAAAGGTGTTCACTGAATGGGAGCTATGTGTTTATTTGTTTCCTCACCCAAAGCCTCGGTCAAACCTGTTAGTATCTGTTAAGTGCTTTCTATGTGTAAGCAGACAAGAATTCCCCTTCCTGAAAAGAGGAAGGAGAGAGTTTCTCAGGGAAGTGCTCTAGAAGTGTCTCCTCTTTTTTCAAGTTAACACCTTGAGGTGCTTCATGACAAGCTTTAAAACTGTTGAATCTACATTGATCCTTGTACTAGCTAATATACCATACTTTTGCTATATTATGTCATCTGCATTATATCTTTCATTCTATCTGGGCCCATTTCTAATACTTTATCATGTGTTTTCTGTAATTCCCATCATGGAGCAGAATGTGTGTATGAAAAAGAAAGGAAGAGTGTGGAGGGGATACAGAGAAAGACATAGAGGTAGAGGTAGAAGGAGAGGAAGAGGGAGAGGGAGAGGGAGAGGGAGAGGGAGAGGGAGAGGGAGAGGGAGAGGGAGAGGGAAGGTTAGGAGGAGAGCAGGAACTGAGGTAGGTACCAAGATGGAATGGTGCTTACTAGCTTATTCCCCATGGCTTACTTAGCCTGTTTTCTTACACAAGCCAAGATAATCGGCCCAGAGGTAGCATTGTGCACAGTGAGTTGGGCCCTCCCCCATCCATCATTAAGACAACACTCCGTAGACTTGCCTTCAAGTCAATCTTGGAGGTATTGGTTTTTTTTTTTTTTTCAATTAAGATTCTCTCTTCTTAGATATGTCTAGGTTTGTGTTAACAAAATTAACCAGCACAAAAGCATTCTTCTGAGAAAGAAAGGATACTTTAGATACCCTTGGCTGTTTGGCCAGGGTAATGTGCTGAGCCTGAGGCTCAGACAGAGGGTAGGTGACTTGAGTAGGGTTCAGACCCTTAACTATAGAAATATTTTTAAATAGAACCACATTCTGTTCTGTGACTTTTGATGTGAGCAAACAACTGATACCCCAATTGGGCACTGGAAGACAGACCAAAGACATTATTCTGTTTCCACCCTTCTCTAGAGAACCATTGAGTTTACTGGTTTACTGACTTATAGGAGCATGGATGGCTCAAAGGAAGCTGCACATCAGAATCCTCTTAGCATGGGTGATGACTCACAAAAACTGTATTTCTAGAGTTTTCTTCACAATTAGCCAACAGGTTGGTCAGTCAGACAGTGTTTTCTTCCCAGAAATTGTTACTGTGTACATGAGCCCGAGAAGGGCCCTGTGAAGCTTTTAACTTTCGAGAGCTTCCTGACATTGTAAGTTTTGTTTACTCTCTGAGTTTTATGAACCCCTCCCAAGGAAAGAGTGTTTCAATTTGGAGGAAATAGCTAAACAACAGGTCAGCACCAGGTTTGATGGGAATAGGAGTGCCAAGGACTGGTGTGTCTATGACCAGAAATAGGTCAGAGATAGCTTTTCTGATAAAAGATTTATATAGAAAATACATTAAAGCTTCTACAAGACATTAAGGAAATCTTCAAATAACTCTAAAGTTTTTTTTTTAATAAGCAAAAGTCTTGATTAGGTTCTACAAAAAAATGTATATTCAAATGGCCAATATGTATATGAATAGTACTCAAGATTATTAGTCATTCAAGAAATACAAAATTAAAATTACATTGAGAAAATAGTGCATACCCAGAAGAAAGGCTAATGTGATAAACTAATAATAAAACTCCACAAAAGCAAACCCTTATAGTAGACAATATCCAGTGCTGATAAATTCATGGAGCAACCAGAACTCTTATACACTGTTGGTACATGTATACACTGATAGAACTACTGAGAAAATTGCAAAACTGCCTTTTCCATGACCAGGCAAATCTACTGAAGGTAAACAGATGTATACAAACCCAAGATAGGCTCAAGAATATTTTCTATAACTTTATTAACAAAGTCTTGAACTAGAAATCCCAAATTCCTATTGCTGGGGCTTGGATATGATTCAGATGTGCCCCTCTCCCATGGTTCTACTTGCTGAAATATAATCTTTATTGTGAGGTACTACTAGGGTGGTAACAATATGGGTATAGTATTTAGAAGTGAGTTCATTGGGTGGTGATTAAAAATACTTAAAAAAATTAAGAAGACTAATAATTGAATAGTGACTTAGTAAGAGGAAGAGAGCCCAGAAAAGACTTCTTGAGAGTGCTGCAAAAACACTCTCAACTGTGAAACCAAAACAGGAGCCATGTTGTTGTTAAGGAGCCGTATTGTTGTACATTGCTATTATGTTTCCACACCTTACAAGAGTAAGTTTCTGTTTCCTAAACCTACTGTATCCTGCAAACCATGTTTTTCAACCTGTGCTGAACTTGTAACGCCATGATATCTGCCCACCCCATCATCTTGCTAAACTCCTGAACACCTGTGATGACTCCCTCTTCATATGTATTCTTGCTGGTGTCTAACTCACAGGCCTTCTTGAGCTGAGTTCCCCATTCTTCTGTCCAGGTGCTAACAACCAGTTATCTCAACAGCTGTTTTCTATTAACCTTAACCCTTGGCCATAAAATGGACCTCAAAACACAGTGAGGGATGCTTCTTGGAATGCTGATTTAGGGAGAGGCAATTGTCTGGCCAATTTAAATAAAGTTTGCTTAATCAGATCATTGTGGAAATGGTTTATTGTCCCCCCCTCAGGTCTAATACATGTGAGGCCTTGGACCATCTTTGCATTCTCTGAGCAAGAAAAGACATTAATAACAAAATAGATTGTGCTATATTTGTATGATGGAATACCATGCAGGAAAAATAAAATATTCCCATTCCATGTGTTTTATGAGCTCCTTTATATTAGTCAAAGATTATCTATCATCATAGACACCACAATCTATGGTGATAGAGATAAAAATAGCAGTGACTTCTATGTGTACTGATGGAGAAGAAGCACTAAAGGGTGTTCTGAGATTCTGGCAACGTTCTGACTGGTGATTATATGACTATATGCATATGCAAAATATTAAAGCTTAGCAAAGTGCATTTTAGGGATGCTACATTTTAATGTAAAAGTCTTAGGGCTGGGAAGATGGTTCATTTGGCAACTTACTTGTTGGAGGACACAGCAACATGTGTCTGTAATTCCAGTGTTAGGGAGATTGAGACACAAGGGTCCTTGGAGCTCACTGGCCAGTTAGCCTTGCTGAATTGGTGACCTCCAGGTTCATTTAGAAATGCTGTATCAAAAAACAAAACAAAACAAAAAACAACAAAACAACAAACAACAAACAGATGGGGAGCTACCAAGGAAGATACCTGATATTTACTTACCTCTGACTGCCAAGGGACTACCACCTACAGTACACACACACACACACACACACACACACACACACATTCACAAACCAATACACTGTATCCTAGTTTTCAGTCTGTTGCTGTGATAAAACCATGACCCAAAGCAACTTAGGAAAGGAAGGTTTAGGTTTATTTTAGCTTCCAGGTAACAATCTATCATTGAAGAATGTCAGGGCAGGGAACTAAGGCAAGTGTTTGAAGCAGAAATAATGGAGAAACGTTACTTATCAGCTCAATTAGTGGTTCATGGCAGCCTAACTTCTTATACAGCCTGGGACTACCTGCTCAGTGATGGCATAGCCCACAGTGTGCTCCCCTCTGTCTCAATCAACCAGCAATCACACTGACTCAGTGATTTTACGCTTCTCCACCTCTTCTTACTCTTCCTTTCTTCTCTATCCCTTTCTCCTCTTTTCAGTCTCTCTCCAACTCTTTCCCTCTCTCTATCAATCTCAGTATTCTAGAGGTTTTTTATTTAAGTTTTTTTTTTTTAAACTCAGCTGTTAGTTTCACTGATTTCCTGTATTCATTTTGTTTTCAGTTGGTTGCGTTTTTCTTTTCAGTTTTCCTTCTTTTTTGGTCTTCTTTTTCTCATTGTTGTTTACCAGAACTTTATTATAAGATCCTATTGCTGGCTGGGCAGTGGTGCCGCACGCCTTTAATCCCAGCACTTGGGAGGCAGAGACAGGCGGATTTCTGAGTTTGAGGCCAACCTGGTCTACAGAGTGAGTTCCAGGACAGCCAGGGCTACCCTGTCTCGAAAAACCAAAAAAAAAAAAAAAAAAAAGAAAAAGAAAAAAAAAAGAAAAAGAACCAGAAGATCCTATTGCTGAAGATACCATACACACTGGTCGCAGGAATGCAGAAGTCAAACTGGTACTGATCGGGAAACCTCCTCACTACTGCATAGCTTTCATACCTATGCTGGAAGGTATCATGACTGCTGCTGAGTGGGGAAGAAACTCATTAGCTGTCTTACTCAGCTGTGAACTTTGTGAAGTATAATGATGACCAGGATGGAAAGATATGCCCATTGGTCCCAAAGTGTCATGTATACTAAGAGAATAACCTGATTGGATTTAAGAGCTGCTCCACAGACAGGACACATTTCTGGTACTGTAAATCTGGCCCAAATCCCAAGGTTGGAGACAGCACAGGCCCCAGAGGTGAACCTATTACTAAAGGATATGGTGTCAAACTGCCCTGTAAATTTGCAGTATTTATCCATAGATTAGTGCATATCTCAGACCTCATCAGAAAAATATGCTTTTGTATAATGGATAGTGGTTGACACAAAAACTTACAACTGGTCAAAGTTGAGGAAATAACTGTCAGTGAAGTGCTCAGTCACAAACGGGACATGTAGATCACAGACCCTCCACAAGAAGAAGGAACCACTGAAGGGAAGTGGAAAGACCCTAAGAGTCAGAAGTTGGGGAGAGCTGAAGTAAAGCTGTATCTTCTAAACATAACAGGACCACTGCATTCATAGACTCATACCAGCCATGGTTATTTGCAAATAACCTGCACAAGATTAAGCTGGTCAACATTATATCATGGAGAGAATAGAGGTTTATGAGTCCCCACATCTATCTAAATGGCTGTGGACAGTTGGTGGCTTTTGTGGGTGGGATAGTCAGTTTCTTTTAATATTATGGCTTTGGTAGGTTACCACCTCCCATTGTTAGGCAGTACATGGGGTGACACAAATTAGAATCAATGGATAATTTTAAAAGTTTACTTTTATTTTCATATTTTTTGCTCTTTTTGTTGACTTTGGGTTGATTTTTATTTTTGCTTTACTTAGTCTTTTACTTAAGCTGTTCTTTTTTAAAAAAAGCATTTAATACTTCTGCATACTTCCTTGTATTTTAGCTACATGTAATATATCTTCAAAACTGTTAATTTTATGTTAATTGAATCCTGTGTATTTAAAATTATTTATTTTATGTATATAAGTGGTTTTGCCTGTATGTATGACTGTGCATCAGATGCATGCAGGTCTGGCCAGAAGAGAGTGTCAGATCCCCTGGAATGGAAGTTTCAGGCATCTTCCGCTGGGAATTGAACCCAGGTCCTATGGAAGAGCAATGAGTGCTTTTAACCACTGAGCCATCTTTCCAGCTCCATAGTTTTATGTATTTTTATTTCCTTTGATGTTTTCTTTGTTTGTTTGGTTGTTTGGTTGGTTGGTTTTTTTCAAGACAAGGTTCTGTGTAACCCCTTCTATCCTGGAACTCATTCTGTAGACCAGACTGGCTTCAAACTCAGAGATTCACCTACCTCTCCTCTGGAGTGCTGGGATTAAAGATGTGTACCAGTATTTCCTTTTTAACCTTTAGATTACTTAGAAAAGTGATTTTGAAATTTACAGAACATTTTTTCCATTTTTCTTTTGTTAAAAATGGATTTTTTTTTCATGCAACATATTCTGAATATGGTTTCTCCCCCACCAGAGCCTCTGCAATCGTCCCCATTTCCTCTCCTATCTAAATTCACCCCTTTTATGTCTTTAGTTTGAAAACAAATGGGCATCTAAAGATATTAGTAAAAATATAAAACAAAAACAAACAAATAGGAATAGGATCAAATGAATGGAAGAAAAAGAGCCGAAGATAAAGCACAAGTCGTACATATAGAAAAGACAAAACCATTCACAGAACATTTATTATCTTCCTGTTATTCAATTTTACTTGACTCCATTTTTTCATGAGAATACATTCTATATGATTTAATTTTAACTTGGGTGTAGTTTATTTTGGTGAATACCATGAAAAAGCCCAACAGACTGTGAAGTCACATATGACTTGAGTTATATATGGAGACCATTTCCTGCTTAACATATTCAGGGAAGAATTTTCATGACTAAACTCTAAATCATAGGGAAGTGACATGCACAGGACTCACTGAAAGTCTGTTGCTAGTATTTCTGTCATTGTTAACCAAAGGTCTTTCTTGCTGCCCAGTGTCTGAATCTATTTCTTCTCACAGTCCCCATAGTCTTTCAAGTATAACTGGTATTTCTTCTTCTCTGGGTCTTATATCTCATTCATACCTACCCCTCTTTCTTTATTCATTTTCTTTCATATAGATTTCCCCCCTGATTTTCAAATTTGCATTTTCGCATACCGTTTCAAAAAAAAGATTTTATTTGTGACACATGAAATAACCCCACTCTTTATCTGTGGTGCAATCTGCTCTAAGGTCTAAATCATGGTGAGTATTTTTTCTAGTCCTTCTAGAGTTCTTGAACAAAATGACATTATCTTGATATTCTAGTGACCTTTGAACTCTTCTGTAGATGTTTTGTATCTCTCACAGAGAGAGGAACTACTGCAATTGATTGTTTGATGTTATCATCACAGAATAAGGACTGAGCAAAGACCAAGGCACAGATCTATTCTTGCCCACTTGAAAACTGTATATACTTGGCAGGGTATGGCCATATGATTCCATACAGCTTCAGTTCCAATCTGTCTGCAGGAAAGTCATAGAGTTTGAATGATAAATGTGATATTGTATGATAAAAAAATTGGCACACAACAGTTGAATAGATAGTATTTCTTCTTTTATGTTTGTTTATAATTTTTATTGGTTATCTTATTTATTTACATTTCAAATGTTATCCCCCTTCCTGGTTCCCCTCCACAAACCTCATATCCCATCCCCCTACCCTCTTCAATGAGGGTGCCCCCCATCCCCACCTACTCCTGTCTCACTGTCCTAGCATTCCCCTACACTGGGGCATAAAGCCTTCACAGGACCAAAAGCCTCCCTCCCATTGATGCCAGATAAGGCCATCCTCTGCTACATATGCAGCTGGAGCAAAGGGTCCCTTAATAGCCAGAAGATAGAAGCAACCCAGATTTTTCTCATTAGAGGAATGGATACAGAAAATGTGGTACATTTACACAATGGAGTACTATTCAGCTATTAAAAACAATGACTTCATGAAATTCACAGGCAAATGGATGAAACTAGAAAATATCATCCTGAGTGAGGTAACCCAGTCACAAAAGAACACACATGGTGTGTACTCACTGATAAGTGGATATTAGGACAAAAGCTCGGAATACCCACAATACAACTCACAGACCATATGAAGCTCAAGAAGAAGAAAAACCAAAGTGTGTATGCTTCAGTCCTACTTAGAAGGGGAGACAAAATAATCATAAGAGGTAGAGGATGGGAGGGAGTTGGGAGGAAGAAAAGAGGGGGAGGGGAAAAAGGAGGCAGGATTAGGTGTGGGAGGAGAGGGGGAGGAGAAGTACAGAGGGTCAGGAAATTGAACAGAGGTGCGTAGCAATGGGGGATGGGGAACTGGGGATAGCTACCAGAAAGTTCCAGATGTCTTGTAAGCAAGAGGCTCCCAGGATGCAACAGGGATGACATTAGCTGAAATACCCAACAAAGGGGAGAGAGAACCTGTAGAGACCATATCCAGAGGTTAGGCATGGTTCCTGGTTGAGGGATGAGGCCACCCACCCATCTCAAAAATTTTAACCCAGAATTGTTCCTGTCTAAAAGAAATATGGGGACAAAGAGTAGAGCAGAGACTGAAGGAAAGGCCACCCAGAGACTGCCCCACCTGGGTATCTATCCCATTTGCAGCCACCAAACCCAGACACTTGCTTATGTTTGTTTTTATTATTGCTGTTTTATGAAAAAGTCTGTCTATGTAGCTCAAGCTGGAAAACCTCAAATCCAGTGTTTGCCTGCTGGGTGTGTGCCACTTGCACTGAGGATAATTATCTTTACCTATGGTTGGTTGTTTTATTGTTATGATGTTACATTATCAATGATGGTGATATTGGTATCTCCCTTCTCTTTCTAGATTTTCCTTTGCTGGCCATATAGCTATATGCCAAATGAGAGCATGTATATATGGTGCTTGGGCACATAGGTGGCTACATTTCTAGCTCATCTAACCTTGTATGTGGCTGTTTCACTGAATGAGGCAATGAAACAGACAGAAGTGAATGAGTAATTGATACAGTGGCCTATAAAACCATTCCACAAACATTTTTTTTTAAAGATATATTTCATTAGTTTTTTGAAATTTTTACACATCATTAACATTCTTTTACGCATTCCTTTTTTTCCTAAGGGTAGTTATATAAAATGTGGCTTCGCATGTTGACTTTTGTGATCCCACAATTACAAAATGAAAGATTCTTTGATCTTTGAATTAACACTTGAGGGATTAACTAGAAACCCTCATTAGTGCTACATGAGCACTCATGTCATTTTATATTTTGGAACTTATTTGCTATGGTACCTAGAATTTTCTTAACTAACCTAGAACCCTGGAGAGGGAGGCTGCCGCATAAAACTTGAAACAAATAACTGTTATAGGATATTTGAACCTGTTTCTCGTTGTGGTGTGCTCATGCCTTAGCACATACCTTTAGTTCCTCTGGATGCAATACAGACATGCCCTTACCTTTAATCCAAAACAATGAAGGTAAAGTTAACTTGTAGAAGGAAGCACCTTTATTTGGAAGTGATGTCTAATTGAGTGGTAGACAAAGTGATGAATCAGAGAAAGATTTGACAGAACTGGATATGCCCAACTCTCATTGAGAAGAGAGAGGAAAGGGAAGCTACTTAACGGAGAGACAGACAGTGCAGGAAGAAGAGAGTACAGTCCAGGAATACAGTAGAGTTCATGGAGAGCAGTGCAGTAGAGAGGGAGAGTTGAGAAGCACAGAGAGAGAGAAGGATGGATTTTATGGGGAGAGTTTTACAGAGACAGATTGAAGAGAGAGCAATCAAGACACAGGTGAAGACATAATGAGCCAGAGAATGAGGAACCGGAAGATTAGAACATATTGCCAGAATTAGTTTGAGACCAAGTGGAGGAATTCATTAAGATACTAAGAGAAGCTAGATTGAATCAGTTAGCTTGGAGAAAAGTTTGACACAGAACAGGTAAATTGAACCAGCTAGCCAGAGCTCAGAAAGTCCTAGGAAGGGGTAAGCTTATTCAGCGGTAAATCTCAGAGGCTGAAAACATTCTAGGCCTAGATAAGATTGTACGGAGACTAGAAGCATTCAGGACTAGGCCTAGGTTAGCAGACTGGAGAAGTTAGCCCCAGAGATGACAATTACATTAGGAGAATAAAAATTACTTGTACAAGAAGCATTCACTATATGTTAAGGAAACTTATCTTCAGGACTGGAAGTGGTAGTTATCTGAAGACTGAGGTGGAAAACAGAATGGGATATAAAGAAACATAGTGAATGTCCTAGGGTGATGAAAATATTCTTTGTTTATAGTAGGAATTGTTACAATTATGTAAACAATTATGTGCTAGTAATTTTAATGTCAACTTGATACAAGCTAGGGTCATTTGGGGAAAGGGAGCCCCAATTGAAGAAATGCCCCAATCAGTTTGGCCTGTGAAATATTTTCTTGAATGGTGTTTAGTGTGGGTGGGCACCCCACAGTGGGCAGTGCCATCACTGGTTGGATGGGAGGCAGAGGTAGGTGGATCTCTGTGAGGTCAAGGCCAGCCTGGTCTACATAGTTTCAGAACAACCAGTACTACACAGAGAGAGCCTGTGAGCAAGTGATGAGGAGTAAGCTAGTAGTACGTAGTACTCCTCCATAGCCTTTGATTAGTTCCTGCCTTGAGTTTTTGTCTTGATTTCCCTGTATGATGGACTAGAAGCTGTAAGATAAAAATAAACCTTTTTTCTCTTTAAGTTGCTTTTGGTCATGGTGTTTTATTAGAGCAATAGAAACTCAAACTAAGAGAAGCTGTCAAGAATTTTTTAAACTGTAGAAATTAAAGGTTTAGTGTGTATTCATTCTATTTTAATAATTTGTTTTTTAAAAAATAACATAGTAAGTTCCATGTTTTTGCTAGGATCCCAGTAATTCAGAGACCAATGCATCCACAAATGGATAGAGGGACTAGAGGTTGCTGCAGAGACTTGTCAGTGCTCACATTCTCTCCTTTGAAAAGAGGACTTATTCTTTGTTATAATGAAGTCACCACATGCAAATTTTCTTCATTAAAAAAGAAAAGAGAAATGTAGAATGAAAGCAGAGATGTTCTGACTTAAAAAATAATTGCTGGGGCGCTTGGTCTGGAACATTGGAAATTTGGAAGCCCATAGAAGCACTCTGTCATACACAGTCACATGACACATGTCACATTCATCCCTCCACCTGGTGCATGCTCAGAGCTGCATGGAGGCAGCAGGTGTGGCAGTCAGAAGGTAAGGACTGGTATCTGATAGACAGAACTGTCCCAAGTTGAGCTCCAGTCCCTTCTTAGTGTGTAATTGTTGGCTTGTTACTTAACAATTTGCTTCAGTTCCTTTTCTGATAAGTTGTAAAAAAAGCAAATGCACTTGCATCATAGGCTCACTGGGAGGCTTAACTAAGAAGGGGCAGGTAAATCTCTCAGCAGCATCTCTGGCAGGATGGCAACATAATCCCTACATTGTCCCTTCTTCAGGCTCTCATCTATTCTGGTCCTGTGTAGTTCCTTAGCTTGAATCCTTTAACACCCTTGTGACTCAAGACTGATATCCTTTTCCATTAAGTTTCACATTAGCTCTTTTCTTTTGTCTTTCAGTGTAGCTACTTTACCACATTTAAAAACTCATTTGTTATTTGCAATGCTCAGTCACTCCAAGTGAAATTAACTCTCTGAACTCCTTATCCTGTGTGGTCCTATTGTGAATCTACTAATAGATTAATCCATTGGTTATGCCAGTGCCCCATGATTCAATCACTTTCCCATCTTCTCATAAAGCCCTGCTTCTCAACATTGTATTGTGGACTCAGCTTTTACTATATGAGTATTTTGTTGAAAAGTTTCAGTCCAAACAATACTACTGAGAATCCCCTCCATGCTCAGTTACTGTTAGGCACAGGCATGAGTCTACCATCAAATCATAAGCAGCCCACAGCTTCTCCAAATAGTAGTTCAACTTCCACCTCAGTCTTTCTTGCAGAGTGGCTTACTTGTGGGAAACTGGTTTTTTATTTTAGTCTTGCAGCTGTTGATGTTTGGGTTTCATAGAGTCTAGAGTGTTTTGCACAGAAATATATTCAGTCACTTGGGGGAAGCATAGGAGGAAATGCATAAAATGTCCACTGATTTTCTCGGGAAAATTATAGTAAGTAGAAGTCTCCATTTGAGCCTAACATTTGTTTCAAGTAGTCACCAGACTCTTTATCTGTGTGAAAGAAAATGGACATAAGCAAAGGAAGCCTGTACTTCTCCCTGCTCTGTTTCTCTCCCTGCTGCTAGAAGTTACTTCCTTCCATGTGCTCAAAGTCACAGCTTGAACTGGGTTCTCCTGCAAGAGAGTTCTGCCTTTTTCATAGTTCTGAAGGGTGTTTAGAGACAGGGTCTCTATGTAGCCTAGAATAGCCTCAAACCCATCTTGAGTGCTGGGATTACAGGTATACTCCACCATACCAATAGTAAATGGCCTTCGTTTGCTTTTTCTTTGCACTCTCCTATAAATCTAATCTGTCTTTTATAGTGTTGTGATATGGGATTTCTTTCCCCCAGAGATGTTTCTGCTTTAGTGTAAAGTGACACAGAGAATCGGAAGGTTGGAGAATATAAAGATTTTGTTCAGGTTTTTCCATTTGCCCTAGTTTTTCCTGAGAGCTAAGAGCCCTAAGCACACAACTCCAGAATAGGTGTCCCAAATATTTTTCCCAGTTTAGAAAGAGCTTAGAGAGTACAAACTACTCTCAGTCTCAGAAAAGAACTTTGGGTTCTGCTTCCCTTTGTGTTTGCTCCCATCTTTAGTTGAAAGGTGACAGACACCTGTCTATACTAAAACAGTGCAGAAAAAGGAAAACAGTTCTCGCTCTGTGGCTGTTATGAAGTCTCTGAATCCCTTTTTCTTTATCTACAGGACAAAGCCAGCAGTATCATTGCTACTAACCCAGGAACTTGTAGGGAGATTTCTAACAATGTGAAGTAATAGGCCCAGAGAACTGTGTATGGTCTATGTGAACTAGGCAACTGGTCATCCAACCAGCACGGCCCAGAGGTTTGTTCCTAGGGAGCTTTGTCTTGAAGGGTATTGGGAATTATTTGAGATGAATGTATCTCCCCAGGTTTTAACAGGTTTATCATCACAAGGTTAACTCCTCTAATGGTATATAAGAGAATCTCCTCTAAATTTCATGAGTCCATGCCATATACTTATAGAAAGACCATCTTAGACAATATTATGGTTCTCGGATGGAGGACACAACTATTTAATTTGATGTCAGTTATGACAGTGATGCTTGGATCTTAAAAGAGTAAACATGGGTATGGATCCTTGGTTTATTCATTGGAGAAGCTTCATTCTCAAAGGTACAAAGACTCCTTGTCATCTGTGAGACTGACACAGTCTCTTAGAGCTATGACCCATCACTCAGAATTACATCTGGCTCCTGCACTGTTACATTCCATCAATAAGCATGTTTCTCAGAGACTTACTATTTCAGCTGATAGCCAACCATTGCCTTTACTATGGTTAGCAATTGCTATTATCTGAGATTTCCTTGTTTACATGTGGAGTGCACAGTGACTCCATTTCTCGGTCACTGCTGATGCCATTGGTTATTTTTATTTTTAGAATTATCTTGTGTTTTTGTATGTGATATGTGTGTATACCTATGCCTGTAGGTTGATTAACAAGACTCATTTTCTCACTATCTTCTCCATTGCTTAACTTGCTAAACATCTAGGCAATGACAAAGCCAAAAGCAGAGGGGAGCATTACTGTCTTCAGATGGTTGTCAAGTCCCAGAAGACTAGGTGGTGGAACCATTAGCAGCCAGGCTGGCCATACTCTACAACCCCTAATCCTGATTAGCACTACCATGGGGCACTTCCTACCAGCCAAGCATTCTCATGAGTTATTTCACCCAGTCCTCTCATTCCTGGGGATGCTGTGATCTCTTTTGTTAGTAAAATGTATATTACTTATGCATTGCTGCAACTGGACTCTAGTCTTTCTAAGCTGAAAAGATACATGTGCTGGTTGTTGTCACACATGCTTGTTATTTCAGTATTGGGGTAGCTGAGGCAAGAAGTTCTGTAGTTCAAGGATAGCCTAGCCTACATAATGAGATCCAGCTTAAAAGAAATCATAAAAAGTGCCAAAGAAGGATAGAAGGAAGGAAAGGAAGGACAGAAGGAGAGAAGGGGTGGGGTTGGGGTAGGGAGAAAGAGAGACTAGGGAGGGCAAGCCAGGAGGGCTTTGAATAAGAATGGCCTCCATAGTCTCCTATATTTGAATGCTTAGTCATCAGGAAGTGGCACTACTTGAGAAGGATTAGTGAGCCTCAATCAAATGCTTTCTTTTATAGGCTGCCTTGGGCATGGTGTCCCTTCACAGCAATAGAGCAGTAACTAAGACAATGTATTAATTGTACATAGTAAGTTTTATTTTGACATTTTTAGAAATTGTTTGAATCCCGCTATGTTTATTTATTTTTTTACAGTATATATGTACATGCATATTGAGGCTGGAAGACAACCTTGAATATCATCACCAGTAACAGTGCCTACTTTCTTTGACACCAGATCTCTAATTGGCCTTAAGTTTACCAATGAGGCTAGGTTGGCTGACTCAACAAGCCCCAGGGATCCTCCTCTCTACTTCTCTAGCACTGGAATTATAAGTATATGCTACTATGTGCAGCATTTTTTGTAGGTTCAGGTTATTAAATACAGGACCTTGTATTTGTGAGGAAAGCCCTTTACTTACTAAGCTATTTTCCCATCCCCGAATACTACATTTTAAAATCACCTTTTTTATATTGGTACAACAGTGGCACAAATATTACGAGTAACCTGTTGGTATCGGACCGCCAGGCCGGGGATGTCACACCCAGGCGACAGCTTGACCTGCCCACCTGTTGCCAAGGCAACAGCCACCATATTCCCAGAATCCACTTGGCCCACCGCCCACCTTTACTTGCTGCTACGTCACTCTCTCTATATAAACGGTCTGACCTTTTTCTCTCTCTCTCTCCCCTTTCTCTCACCACTACCTTGCCTCCCCCCTTCCAATAAACTCCCCACGTGGAACTGTTTGGCCTGGTGTAGTTTCTGGAGCCGTGAGATTCCCGCTGACCATCCCTGCCGATCGTAACACCGGTCATATCCGTAAGGAGATAACAGATTATATCTGTGAAAGCTTAGCTGTCAATGTTGTCAGAAGTCTGAGAAATAAACAATAATCTAGCAATTATATTTTTAAAAAATGACAGAGTCCACTAGTCAACAGTTCCCTGGTCTCTGTGGCAACTCCAGCAGAGTCAGTCTGGCTTTTAGGGGGAGAAGACGCGGGGCCCCCCCCCCCCCCCCACGCGCGCTGTGGAGTGGGACACGTGACTTGGGAAGTAAGCTTACCTTGGTTTAGTAGCCAAGCCCCTTGACCCAAAGTATCCGGTTTTGTCCACTGCGTTTTCAGTGACTGTCATATCACAACTTATGCAGCATCCTGTGGCTGTGTCCACATCTTCTGACACCAATTATTATCTTGGGCCAACTGTCAAGGACTTTGTGGGAATTCTGTCTGCCATAACTTAAGAATTAACAAACTTTTGATAGGATTGAGAACTGTATACATTGGTTATAACTGAATAGAGTTCAATAGCAGGAGCAAAGAGACATACGGCTGGGGCCAGAATAAGAAAGCGGGCGGCAGTGTCATGGGAAGAGAGGGAGAGAGAGGGAGAGTCCCTTGTGTGTTCTGGAAGGTGGAGAATCGATCAGGGATCAGGGACTAGCAGAGCAGGAGCCAGCTGAGGGAGCTGGGCAAGACAGACATAGAGGGGGGGTGGGGGGGGAGGCAGCAGAGTCCCTTGCAGGGGGTGGAGACAGAACTGGCTTGAGGCAAGGCCAAAGCCATTTGGCGGGCTGGCAGGTAGTCAAACTAATGGGAAAGCAAGTCTAAGGGAGGGGACCTCTGGCAGGACCCAAGGGGCAGAGTCAGACCCACCTTTCTGGCTGAGAATGGAACAGAGCCAAGGAGTAGAGGGGGGAAAGGCAGCAAGTGAGGCAGCAGGGAGCACTAAGCAGACTTGCTTCTCTGGCTAACTAGCTGAACCAGTGGTTTCAGTGAGCTGCAAGTGAAACTGGGAGAGGGAATTCTGTACTATGGGTCCTCAGCGAGAAAGTGCCAGTTTAGCAAGACGGAGAGAGAGATTGTTTTAGGCCAAGACATCCCATTAAATAGGGACAAAGGCGGCAAAGACAGACCCTTGTGTGAGACACATGGGGGTGGGGGTTAGTGCTCAGAGGCGTTGTTCCTGAGAGCAGTTGTCCAGGCCCAGCCTGGAATTCACAGCAGCATCGAGAAAGCAAAAGGAAAGAGGAATGTCTCACCTAAGGGAATAAGTCATAAAACGAGGGTCAGTAAAAGACTGAATGTCCCCCATCCTCAAGGACTACACAGGGTAGTTCTGAGCTCAAGAACTCTCCCCGGAGTCCATGTGGATGGTTAATCTGACCAGTGGGGGCTTACCGGTTCTTTTGAGGTAGCGAGCTTGGATCTCTCATGGTTACTGAGGTGGGATGCAAACCTGCAGAGTTTCTAATCCGAGTCACTGCACCAATGATGTGTTTATAAAAATATAAAGAGATATGTTTTATTAGAGGTATAGGGAGGTATGGGGGAAGGGTGTGCCTCAGCAGGCCCAAGTCCAGGCATCCCTTCCCCCTGAGGGACCAGCCACACTCGAAGGTATAGTATAGAAATAGAGTTTATTTAGGGCATGGGGAGGGGAGTTAGGAGGGTAGTAGAGGCAGAGAAAGGCAGAGAGAGGGAGAGAGTAGAGAAGTGGAGAGGCTGACCATGAACACGTGGATGGGGTGAGGGGGAAGGGGAGAGGTAAGGGATATGAGGTGCAAGGGAGAGGCAAGAGCAAGAGATAAGAGAGAGAGGAGAGGCAAGCAGCCCCTTTTATAGTGGGCCAGGTCCTCCTGGCTGTTGCCAGGCAACTGTGGGGAGGAGCATACCTGGCTATTGCCAGGTAACTGTGGGGTGGAGTTTAGACAGAAAGCTAACATAACCAACCACTCTCTGATTAGATTTCAGTCTCATTTTCTGAGATGAACCCATATCTGACACTGATTGAGTGGTCTTGAACCTTAGACTGGATTGATTTAGGGGAAATCCAAGTACTATTGTTCTGCTAAAGGAACATAACAATAAAATGATCCCTAATCTTGTTCTGCTGTTCTCATAGAACAGTGCCTCATTTAGCCATCATCAGAGACACTGCTTCTTACAGTATATGAGAACTAAAGCAGAGACCCACAACTGGACAATGTGCAGAGAGATCTTAGAATACTCAGTCCTAAATGGAATTTCTTCATTAAAACCCCTTCTCGGGGCTCAGGGAGCTATGTGGAAGAGAAGGGGGAAAGATTTTAAAAGCCAGAGGGGATAAATGACTCCAAGGAAACAGTGTCTTTTGGACACCACAAAACTGATGCAGATATGAATATAGAGACTGTGGCAGCATTTACAGGATCTACACAGATTCAAGCCAGATGGGGTTCTACCACTGAGAAGGGGAAGTAGACACAGACTTCCACCCCTAACCAAGAAATTATCTACAACTGACACCTGTTTACAAAGTCAAAACTATGTTCTCCAACGGCGTTTCACTGGGTATTCTAAGCATGCTTCAGGAAAGGAATTCAATGGCATTTTTGTAGATTTTTTAAAAGTTTCATTGCTTTGCTTGGACATTTTTTGTTTATGTTTTTGTCTAAATATGTTTCCAGTCTTTGCTTTTATGGACTTTGTTGTGTTTGTTTCTTGTGGTTTTAACTTTGAAAATTATATTTTGTTTGTTTGCTTTCTAAAGAAAAGGGAAGGTGAGAAAGGTCTGGGATAAGTGGGGGAGGGGAACTATGATCAGGATATTCTTTTCAATTAAAAAACAAGAACCATTTAAAACTTTTAAAAAAGCGTTCAAGGGTGGAGAGGAAAGAAACTGCCTTATTTTTAAAGCAGATCCATCATTTTTGCATTCCTGCTAGCTTAGCGTGAGAGATCCAGTGAGGATGGGGGAATCATAGTGCAAGGGCTGTGAGTGTTCGATATTTGATGAGGACAGCATTACAAGGGAGTATGTAGCTGTCACATTTACTGAATTGTACACCAAAATGGGTACACATGAAAAATAAAAACATTGAAATATGGCTAACTAAAGAACTGTTGGGAGCTAGGAATATAAAAAACAAAGAAAACAACATTGTTTTCAAGGAGCAGAAGATACTTTCCCCCCCAAGCCCCCATGTTTTTCTACAGGGTCTAGAAATCTAAGTGAAGACAATTTTTAAAGATGGTTTTTAAATTACCTTTTATTTTTCTTCAGGAAACTGCTGTTTTTATTTTTATTTTTCCTTTTTTTTGATACTTTATTTACATTTCAAATGTTTTCCCCTTTCCAGATCTCAAAATTTTGTGCAATAGTATCTTTACAGAAATCTTCCAATTGTTTTAAAATCTCTACAGCTTTCTAGGAAACACTACAATTTAATGATTTTCGATTCCTAGTTTCTTCTCTGCTAAGGCATCGTTTGGTAACTGGGGTTCCTTATCAAGTCTCTGCCCTGTGTTCCATTTTAGCTACAATTTCTACTGCACTGAGTATTCCATGCTGGTGCCTTGGGTGAAGCTGAGGCAAGTACACTTTTTGTCCGACTGGTTCTAAGCCTGTGGCATCTTCTCACATCAATGTGAGGAAGCAGTCTGAATTTTGGTCTCGCTATTTAGTCATGTGCAGATGTGGTTCCCTTACTTAGAGTTAGGAGACTACCAGAATATGCTTCTCCTTGTGGTGTTTTGCAGTTCCAGGAAGAAATGTTTATGGACATTATAGTGGTATCCATGGAGTCACTCACGGGAAGATAGTAATCCTAGTATAACAAGAGTTGGTATGGTTTTGTCATAAAATGTCCATAGAAATGCTTTAAAAGTTCTCAACCTAGACCTAAAGTAAGATGACAACCATTTGTTACTCAAAACCTTCAGTCGTTACTCAATTTCTATAGAATGTACTCAACCTGCTTTAACTCTTCATAATTTAGTTAAGGTCACTGTTCAATTTTATGTCTCTGCACTTCATTTCAAGCCCCTCTGTCTCTGCCAGGTTCATCTTGAGATTGATGTCTCACTGAATCTAGAGATAAAACCTCTCTGGAAGTGTATGGAGTGAAGTAGCAGCAGTGGTACCACAGAATTCCATCTTCTACGGAACAGACCTTCCAGTAGTTCTGAATTCTCTGAGAGATGGAGCTTCTGAATCAGCATCTTCCTAATAGATGGATGGATTAATGGATATATAGATAGGTAGACAAATGGATACATTTGTATATTTCACTGACTTTTGAGTCCCAGTATCAGGACCCATATATATTTGTTCCCTAGTGTCATTTGCATGTCTACCATATACAAGGACAAACCTTCTTAGCTCCTGGCTGTGGAGAGTCTATTTACCCTTTCCTGGAAAATTTCCCTCTCTCTAGCACATGAAGTTTTACGTATGAGACCCTTGCTTTGTTGTGAAAACTTTCCAGTTCTAGTGGCACACATGGACATGTTTTGTGAACTCCTCAGAACTTTCATTTGGTGTTCCACACATTCATTTAGAACACAGTACATTACACTAGAATTTAAGAATATGGCATGGGTCACTTGGTACACACAGGTTGGCACATAGTCCTAAGTCATTTATTTCTCATGAATAATGAGAAATATGAATCATGACTACAACGTATACATGTGTCATTTTAACAAAGAGACCTGAGGCACACAGAGACTTCATAGCTTAAAGTTCATGCTATTTTTTGACTGATGAAGAAGAGTGACTGAGAGGCTGAGGAGATGGATCAGCTGGCAAAGTGCTTATCATGTAACTGAGAGGACCTGAATTTGGAGCTTCTGCACCCAGATTTTAAAAAAACAAAACAAAACACAAAAACTAAAGCCCAAACAAACAAAAACCAGGCATGGTGTCATAATACCCGTAATCTCAGCACTAGGGAGACAGATCCCCATAGCTCACCTGCAAGTTAGTCTAGCCAATCCTGTGAACTTCAGGTTCAACAAAAATTCCTTTTAGAAAAAAAATAAGGCAGAGAGCAATTGAAAAAGACATAAATCAATCTCTAGTCTTCATATGTATACACAAATGTGCATAAACTCACACACACACACACACACACACACACACACACACACACACGATGGATTCTGAGTTCAGTCATCCATTGGTAAATTATAAACTTTTATTGCTATAAACTGAAGTTCCCAGAAAAAAAGCCACACCCATGTTAAAAACTCTATAAGACTGATTGGTTAGAACTTGATAATTATGGAGAGTTAGAATGTTCTAGATCCAGAGCCAAATCATCTTGGCCTATCCTTAGACCCTTTAATAATAATTAATTGCCAGTCTCTGTCTGAAGTAACTTTCTTGTTACTATCAGGTGAAACTTTTTGGACTTTATTAACAGATCACTAGCTACCACCAATCTACAATCTAAGTATGTCATCAGATAGTGCTCAAGACCTATAGCAGAGATTTCCACATTGTTATAACCTGCCTTCATGACATTCTCACCAATATATTATTAAAGTGCTTCTATTTATGAATTAACTTTGTTCTATAACTATATAAGCCTCATTAAATCAGTTACTCACTGGATCATCTTATTTATGACAACCTGAACCCATGATCCCAGGTCATGATCACTCATATTTGCCTGCAGAATAAATTATATCCAAGTCCCTTTGAGATTAAAATTGTGTTTTAGATTGAAATTGCCACAAAGGGAAAAGCTGTTTAGCCAGTGTGAACAGAGGGTTAGTCTGGTGCTGTTATGTATTCAGTTGCTAAATCCTGGGCCCTAAGATCTGGTTGTTCCCCAACTTGGAGAGCCTCACCCATACCAAATGATACTATGGAAACCTTGCCCTCTAAGTTATCCCTGATTGGTTAATAAAGGCTAAAGCCTATGATTGGGCAGTAGATAGAGGTAGGCAGGTTTTCAGTTACCCAGCTGGGTGTCATTGGTAGAGAAGAAAAATGAAGAGAGGAGACAGAGAGAGGAGGAAGCATCCATTAGAGGAGATAGAACCTGAGCACATGGCCAGGAGAAACAGCAAGTGACTAGGGATGTGTGGCTAGGGTGTTAAACTGGAATAGCTCCAAAATCCTCCCAATCTAGAATTACAATAAAAAAAAAAAAGCTGGATTGTATGTCTTTTATACCAGTTAGCTAGAATTTATAATTCCTTTGACATTTGGCATGCTATTTGGGGCACCAAAATGTGTCCAATGTGGGCACATTTATTCTGGAGGTTTGCTATACCCCTTTGTTGCCTTCAAATATATATTATGGATTTCTACTCCCACTTCAAACCATTTAGTTCCCAAATAAAAGGCACAGACCTTTTAGATTTATAACAAGCCTTATAACACACTACAACTGGGCAGATATCAGTCCTTTAAACTATCTTGCCCTGCCAAAATCCCCATAAGTACTTGCATCTGTTTCATTTACACTGCTCCTGCTTCATCAGATCAGCCCTCACAGCCATATATGCATGGTCCATGCTACCCCATGGCGACTCCTTCTTCCTTCTCCCCACCTCTCCTCATGGTCCCTACCTGGGAACCTTTGCTCTATCCTCTTTCTTCTGCTCTGCCCAGGCTGTAGACATCTTTATTAACCAATCAGGGATAACGAGGGGGGAAGGTTTACGTACTATCATTTGGTGTACATGAGGATCTCCTTGTCAGGGGAAACCAGATCTTGGGGGTCAGTATGTAGCATTTGAATACATAGCAGCACCAGACCAATCCCCCAAACAGTGTATTATTAGTCAGGTATTAGAGCAGACCCTTAGGGTTAAATCAGCTTACATTAGAATAGTAATAGTTGCCTCACAGTTGAGAGTGCTTTGAACATTGCATTTTCTTAGCCCATGAGTCTTTAAGCAGGTTCTGGGAGAGCTGCTGGTTCTTAGTCAACAATAGAAGCCTTGAAATGCTGCTTCTGATATCAACAAAGGAATCCGCACCAGTTAGAGTAGTTCAAGTGTTTGTCTAAATCCTGGAGAGGCCATCAACCTGTTAGCTGCTCAGTCCACAGGTCTCAATCTGACACTGAAAAGCTGGAAGGTTTCTAGAGAGCCACTGACCCTTAGTCAATGTTATAGAAGCCTGGGAAAACTGGTTCTGATATCAGCTGTAGCAACAGGCTTAATTACTTCAGCAGAAAAAGGGAAGGTCAAGAGAGCAAAGTCAGATGATCTTCCTTCTGCTATGTTCTTTTAAAATAATTGAGTTGCTACCAAGAGGCTTTGGCCACACTTGGGGTTAGTCTTCTTCCCGCATCAATTAAGGAAGTCAGAACACTAAACTAAACTAAAGCTGCCTACTCGGTGATGCTAATTTTCGGCAAGTTTATGTTAGAAGAAACTATCACAAATAGTTAAGTGTCTGGTTAGCTATTATTAACACTACTTTTGTCCTCTTGGCATTTTATTAGATATTGATCTCCAAGTCATGGTTTGAATCTGAATCCCTCACAGGCTCATTTGTTTGAACACATGGTCTTTAGCTGGTGGTGCTGTTTTGGGAAGCTGTGGAGCCCTTTGGGACTAGGTGGCACCAGTGGGTTGCTGGGGATGGATCTGGAAGGTCATATTTCCCTCTAGCTCCATTCAAGTTCTGTTTCCTGATTGGAAATGTGAATTCTGCTATGCCTTCTTCACTATGAGATAGAAGAAATCCTTCAGCTTTTAAAAAGTTCCTGTCAGGTATTTTATCACAGGAATAAAAAAAGTCTAAAACATCCAATAACTCAATAGATCCCTTATGATAAAAATTAAGTTCTCTTATTTCTATCTTTTTTCTTCCTCTCTATTCATTTTTCTTTCTCTTCCCCTTCTGAATATCTAACAAGAACTTGGTAAATTCATTGACCTATCCAGTTAGTCAGTATATCAGAGATTATACCATATATTTATCACTATTCCCATCAACATTAGGTGAATGGGTCTAGTGTCCATTATCACACTAGGTCCATGGGGATATCAGCACATAGGCAAGTTATGTTCCTAGCTTTGGGATGCTATGTCACAGTGGAATTCAACCTACACGTTAGATTGGTTGAGATCTGCACATTACATAGAAACTTCCAGGTTTGTCTTACTTGACTTCATGGCATCTTTAGGAAATAAATATCTGTTACAATTATAGAGGAGAAAACTAGGTGTCC
Organism: Rhynchomys soricoides; assembly: GCA_019843965.1. Lineage (NCBI taxonomy): Eukaryota > Metazoa > Chordata > Mammalia > Rodentia > Muridae > Rhynchomys > Rhynchomys soricoides. The sequence continues at coordinate 154,492 of JADRCH010000127.1, read as the reverse complement.
AGTAAGGTTGGCTCAGTGATTACCCTGAGATCATGTAGCTATAGAACCACAGCGGAAATGTAAACTCATGTCTTCATGAATTGTCTTTACTGATGTGCTTGTCTTCAATTGTTGCCAGCAAATTTGCTGTCTCATCCTTTCTTTAAGAGGAAATTCCCACATTGTTCTTCCACAGTCTGCCCAAGAGTCAATGATTATTGGGAAGTTGTTACCCGTACCTCACATAAAAAATGAGCAGTGCCAAATAGGTGAAGAGCCTGCAAGATAGTTGCTGAGTGTCAGCAATATCCATCCATAGATAACTCAACTGAGAGCCGCGTATGTGCAGTAAATAACAAAACGGAAGAACTGTAACAAGTTGGTATCTCTCTGAAAACTTGCAAAACCTGAGAAGCTAGCCTTTTAAAACAGGAAGCTATGTTGTTTACTACCTGACTGGTGTATGTGATCAAATGTTATCTCTGTTTCTTTAGCAGTGAAACCTAAGTTACTACTGGACTCATAAAGGACTTAGCAAAAATCACCAGGTATCGTTTCTTCTTTTTATTCTCTTTTGGACAAGGACATATTGAAATTCAACAGATGTTTCTTAGAAGATATTTCCAGGTAGGCTTTCAGAACTCTAGGAAAGGAAAAATGGATATATTAGTCCATGTAGGCAGAAGAAATACCTTCCACAAGCCCTCTTGGTTCCAAGAGAGAGATGGTGTATAATAATTTAAAGGTAATATAAGGTAGACTTAGAAAATATTTCGCAATGTATTTCCATTTTCTTCTTCCTTTCCTCATCCTATCCTTCTGTTCTCCCATCTATACTATGACACAACATGAACTTTATAACCACTCAAGCTACATTATCTGTTACCAGTCTATACTTCTTATAAATCATAAACCATGAAGAATGGCATCATTCCAAAAGTGTTACACTAGTAGTTACTGTTTATTGATACTGACTTGTAAGATCATCATAAAAATGTAATCTATTGTATGTATATATATTGGCATGAAAATAGATGTATCTGTGTATATACTAAGTAATGATATGTTTAAATGCATAATTAAAGTTTTTGTTGTAATTCAACTCTAAGTCAGACTATTAGATGGATTGGTTGATGATTGCCATGGTGTCTCTGTCTGGGTTAGATTGGCTGGCTGCCTTTGGTAGATCTATCTCTGTTAGAGGATTGAGACAAAAAAAAAATTCATTTAGTGTTTTGAAAAAGTCTAGTTTGGCTGGGGTTAGAAGTAAACTGCTTTTGGTGAGTGCTTTGAGAGACGGTGGTAGTCTTCAGTTACAAGTAGGTTGGGGCTCTAGCCCAAACCTGTTTTCAACCTGTGGATCACTACCCTTTTAGGGGTGGCATATCAGCTATCTTGCATATTAGATATTTATATTACAATTAATAACAGTAGGAAAATTACAGTTATGAAGTAGCAATGAAATAATTTTATGTTTGGGGGTCATCACAACATGAGGAGGGGTATTAAAGGGTTGCAGCATTAGCAAGGCTGAAAACCACTAGGACAGGATCTTCTTATTCCTTTCAAAAGATGGTAATGATTACACTGAAGCTAGTCACTGAGTAATTTCTCCTGGAATAAGAAATGAGAGTACTTTATGACTCAACAAGAAAGAAGCAGATATGCTCAGAATAAATTAAAGAGCATACTCAGAGCACAGAAGAGAGAATATGGTGACTAATAATTACAATTTAAAAACCCTCAGAAATCCCTCAACAGAATAGTAATAAAAACAGTAAGACAATTCTATATTCACCTAACTGGCCTGGTAAAAAATTTTTTGTTTTAGATCTTTTACATGTTGATGGATGCTTTCTAAAGCTGGGACCATCACCTACAGTGCTAAGAATTTATTGTTGTTATACATTTCCTGGAAGCAAATTGACAAAATGCATCAAGAGTTTTGGAAATATTAGAGTTTGAAAAAGTGTCTTGGGGTATATAGTTTAAGGAAATAAGTTTTAAAAGACAGAGATGTTTGTTGCTGTATTATTTATAAATTGTGTTTAATGTAAGTAACAGAAGGCAAGTTCATGTGTGTTGTCAATTATAATGTACATAGCACCTAGTAGAGGCACATAGTGTTTCTTGGTATGCTTACTAGAATAACTTGGGCTTAGCAAGCTGAACATACTGGTCATGCTTGGTATTGCTGATTACATTACTTTGCCAGCACAGATACTTTTCCCTATGAAAACATATTCTTCATAACCATCTCATTCAGCTAAATAGCATCAGCCTGTATTCAAAGCTGTCCACTACATTCGAAACACCTGCTATTAAAAGACAATGACCAACTTTAATCTTCAGGAAAGAGGGTTGGTAAAAGTCCTTGGCAGGTGCATGAAGCCAAGTCTCTCAAGATGAACTGACTACACTTTGAGACTTAGAACACTTGACTGAACAGTGTCCATGTCACTGAAGCAATATTTAACTATCCATCTAGCTCAAATAACAATTGGAAATTCTAAAACAAATCTACAAAGTTGCATAGATGAAAAAGACTTGCTTCTTATAACAAGGATGATTTAAATTTCTTAAGTAATCAAAGACCTTGAGAAAATCAACATGAAACAACAAAAAATAAATAAAATTTTTGTTCTTTTAAACAACAAAGAAGAAGAAATGTAAGAAGAAACTCAGAATAGATATTCTAACTACGTAGCAGTTTGTTGAGATATAAAGATTATAGATCTGTATAATTTTAGTGTGATATTTATTTGTAAACTTTTTATAACAAAGTTTATAAAATAAATAAGATGGAGATCCTTTTAAAATTAATTTTTTGAGAACAGACATAGTTTTAAAGGACAAAAAAGAAGAAAAAAAAAGACCAAAATCATCTACATTTTGCATTTATATTGCATTTGTATGACTTTTATATTAAGGCATAAAGTTTCCTAAAATCAATCCAACTTTAGGAAACTTGAGTCTCTGTCTCTGACCCCTCTTGTCCCTGTCTTGCTTTCTCATTTTCTTCTCAACTCCATTTAGATCCATAAAATTTTTGTCCTCTTTACTCCTCATTTTGAAATAATCTTCAAATAAGCTCCAAGACAACAAGATGATTAGTTTTCTCCACAAAAATACATTCTCAAACCGTACCATTTTCCTTACCCAAAACGTACCTTATTTTCCTGACACATGTGCAAATCTGTATCCATTATTATTTCTTGGGATTTTAGTTTTTAAAAAATGAAGTAGACTTATTAAACTTGGCTAAGAATGTAGTTCAGTGGTAGAGTCTTTGCTTATCATAGTCTAGATCCTAAGTTTCACTCCCAACACTGAACAAAAATCCGTTACCTTTACATTTATTTCCAGAAAAATGAGGATGCTCACCATTGCATTTACTTCTTTCTATTCTAATTTTCAATATAACACAGGGCATGTTTGTAGATGGACTCCAACATTTATCTGTATGGGAGCAGAATTTATCTCTAACTGTTCACACCTTTCAAATAATCACAGGACTCAATAATTTGTGTAGTTTTCCTTAATTTTCCATTCTTGAGGATAAAAATATTAAAATCATCAAGTATACAATATTCTTTAACAGGGGAGATTTACATCTTGTTTTTAAGAAATAAGAGAAAAGGCAGAGTTACTCTTTACTTGAAGGAAGACTGTTTTGTTTTGATTGGATGTTTTACACTATGTAGTCATGCCTAGTATATTGACATTTTAGTCAGTGATGACAGCATGTACAACTGTAGTCTCACAAGATGGTGACAGACATGAAAATTTCTATGTTGTAGCAATGTCACAACATTTATAACACCATAGCACTGTGTACTTCCAGTGTGCACAGAGATTCTGTGTAAAGAAACCTACTGTGTTGCCGGTTCTCTAGAAGGCTAGCACAGGGTTGAGGATGTAGCTCTGTGTCATGGTATTTGCCTAACACTGAACGTCTTGCATTCAGTCTCCAGAACCACATAACTAAACAAACAAATTGCAAATTTACTTTTTAAAGTATAGCACATACAAACATGAACTACATACACTATTTGATGTAGCTGACTAGGTAAGTGGTTTGTATAGTTTCTATACTATGTTTTAATTGTTATTTTAGAGTAGGCATTTAAAAGTATGCTTACATTGTATACTGGCATTGTGAAATACATTGTATTCCTTGTTTCAGCTGAAAGTCAGACTTCTAAAAGAACACAGTAAAGATTGCTTAGAGCTATGGAGGGAATAATCAGATCAACGGTCAGATAACAGATGATAATAAATTCATTAAAACCTTTAAAATCTTCGAGCTTCTTAAAAACATATTTTATGGGGCTAGAGATATGGATCAGCATTTAATAGTGCTTCCTGATCTTACAGAAGACCTGGGTTTGGTTTCTAGTACCCATGTGGCAAGTCACAACTACCTGTAACTTTAGTTCCAGGGGACTTGATGTCCTCTTTTGACCTCCTTGGGTTCTTGTACACATGAGGTACACATAAATTCATGAAAGTACACACACATATACAATAATAACATATAAATACATGTAAAAAAGAACATGTATCTTGTGTATTTTCATCTGCATGTGTATATGTATGTTATGTTTATACTACATTATGCTTATACTTCATGTTGTGTGCATGGCAGCTGTAGGTGAGTGCCATGCACATAAACTAAAACTAGTAAATGAACTCAAATCCTTTTAATTCAAATGAATTAAATAAATACATACATTTAATAAATAAATTTGTGTGTAAGATAGATATCTTAGTTTTAATTATTAGTATGTATTTTGCAAAGGCTGTAACAAGCCAGTCTTGATTGATCTTACCTGTTAGATATTTAACTTACAATGTGTATTATTTTCCATATATCAGGTATATCAACTTTCAGATTTTTCCTTTGGCAAGGAAATACATTAAAATACTGACTATATTTGTATACTCTGCAAAGTCTGCTTGCTTTGTAGACTCCATATGTAATTTTATGTATTGTAGACATATAAGTAATGTAGACATTGTATATAGGCAAAGTCTAAAATAGTTGTTAAAATAAACAAACTAGATAAATTTAAAATGTGAAGTTTTTAAGTGTACTTTTTGTAATTTAAAATTTAAAGTCATTAACATTTAAGTTATTTTAAGTAAGTTAAAATACAAGATAATTCCTAAATATGAATTAAAAATTCTAACAAAAGAACATATTTTTGGGTCTATTAATAAATATGACTGATGCTAAATTAGGGATATATGGCACATAATTTAAAATTAGTTTCTTCCTGAATTTTTATTACAATTTGGAATTGCTAGCAGTTTAAAATTTTTCTTAATATTAGCACTTTCATGTTCAAAAAATGAAACCATGTGATTTTAATTGAAACGCAAGTTTTAAAGGATATGAATATGTATTTTTATTAAAAAATGATTTTGTTTATTTTAGAGATTTTTTTTCCAAGACAGGGTTTCTCTGTGTAGTCCTGGTTGTCTTGGAACTCACTCTGTAGACCAGGCTGGCCTCAAACTCAGAAATCCACCTGCCTCTGCCTCTCAAGTGCTGGGATTAAAGGTGTGTGCCCGGCATTTTGGAGATTTTTTTTTTTTTTGTATATGTGTGTGTACCTTCATGAATTTATGTGTACCTCATGTGTACAAGAACCCAAGGATGTCAAAAGAGGACATCAAGTCCCTTGGAAATAAAGTTACAGGTAGTTGTGACAGGGTTTCTCTGTGTAGTCTGTAGGAAAGCAGACACTCATCCTCCACTTCTAGTCTAATAAAGTACATTGTATTAGAAAATCTACTTCTCATACCCTCCAGCTCATCATCATCTTTTTTTATGCAAAAGAAGCTCTTGTGCTATCATTGCTTACCTTAGCACTACTAAAAGCCAGAGAGAAAAGAAGAGTCACCAAAGAAAATGCTGCTTAAAATTATACTAATTTCAAAGTTTAACAACAACAACAATAGCTAAATCATCAATAGCTAAATTTAAAATGTTTATATTTAAATCACTGACAAACAGATTGTATATAGATATAAATTAAAACTCTACTAAACTTTAACCTACTTATTAGAGAATTTCAGTAAATTACTGTCTCAATAAGCATCAGTTTCCCCATTAAGTATTTTGGGCATGTTCATCAAAGGGCCTAAGAGAGGTGGTAATCATTACTAGTACCAGAAATTTATATGAAGATTATGATTTTGAAACACATCATACACAAAATAGATATTCTCAAATGCCTTAAAGTATGCATTAGTAATAACAATTACATATTATGCATGGATCATATAACTATTATCATTCTTTTCACTCTTCAGTTAAAAATGTTGAATTCCCTCCTTCAAACACTTTCAGAACTTAATATTTCCGTGCTTTACCACCACCCACAGTGTTTCTGTTTCCTTTTCTATTATGTATGAATCATGATGACTTTTTGAAAGCTAAGGAACTTTTTTTTTTTTCTGACCCCTACTCATAGCATTTCAGATATATCTTGAAATTTGTATTTAAAAAATTCTAACTTGAGTCTCTTAATGAATAATCAAGTGATGTGTTTCATATGGTTAATTGTTTGTTTCTTTTCTAATTTTTTTCTATCACAGAAACAAGTAGAATGGCATTCAACGTAGATGAAACCAAGATTGTGTTTGAAAGCTTTGAGACCACACCCTATGAATATGAGTGGGCACCACCTTGTGAAAAAGTCAGTATTAAAGAGCTGGGGTCATGGCTCCTGCCTCCACTGTACTCCTTGGTGTTCATCATTGGCATCCTGGGCAACATGATGGTTGTGTTGATCCTCATAAAGTACAGGAAGCTACAAATTATGACTAATATCTACCTGCTCAACTTGACAATTTCTGACCTGCTCTTTCTCTTCACTGTCCCATTCTGGATTCACTATGTTTTGTGGAATGAGTGGGGTTTTGGCCAGTACATGTGTAAAGTGCTCTCTGGGTTTTATTACCTGGCTTTGTACAGTGAGATCTTTTTCATCATCCTGCTGACAATTGATAGGTACCTGGCTATTGTCCATGCTGTGTTTGCCCTTCGAGCCCGAACTGTGACTTTTGCTGTTATTACCAGCATCATCACCTGGGGCCTGGCAGGACTGGCAGCATTGCCTGAATTTATCTTCCATGAGTCTCAAGACAACTTTGGAGAGCTTTCCTGCAGTCCTCGCTACCCAGAGGGCAAAGAAGACAGCTGGAAGCGTTTTCATGCTCTAAGAATGAATATCTTTGGTCTAGCTCTTCCTCTCCTCATTATGGTTATCTGCTACTCAGGAATCATTAAAACTCTGCTGAGATGCCCCAGTAAAAAAAAACACAAGGCCATCCGGCTTATTTTTGTTGTTATGATAGTCTTTTTTATTTTTTGGACTCCATACAACCTGGTTCTCCTTTTTTCTGCTTTTCACAGCACATTTTTGGAGACCAGCTGTCAGCAGAGCAAACACCTGGACCTGGCCATGCAGGTGACTGAGGTGATTACCCACACCCACTGCTGTATCAATCCAGTAATCTATGCCTTTGTTGGTGAGAGGTTCCAGAAACACCTTCGGCTCTTTTTCCACAGAAATGTAGCAATCTACCTGGGAAAATATATTCCATTTCTTCCTGGTGAAAAATTGGAAAGAACAAGCTCTGTCTCCCCATCAACTGGGGAGCAAGAAATCTCTGTGGTGTTTTAGTTGGGCAGGGAAAACTGTCCCTCATTCTAAGGACTGAAAGATGAAGCAAACACATTAAGTCAGTCACAATGACCTCTAGCTGAGTCATTTCAACTTTCCATGTAGTGCTGATGGTCTCAAAGACCTGAAAACACGCACAATGACTGCAGAATATCTTCATGTACCCCAAGGTCATTACTAGAGGTCATGTGTTGGCCAGTTGACAATTCATCAAACATGAAAAGGACAGCTTTTCTTGATTCTCTAGAGAGTTACATATGTTCTGATTGACTTAAATGTTAAGTCATCCATTTGGGACAAGTAGGAAGGTTTAAGAAATATTTAAACTTCTACTTTAGCCATTTTTTGACATCAATGGAATGTTTCACAAAATGCATTTACTTCATTTCCTAACATAAGCAGTTTTTTTTTTCTTGATGAATGGCTTTTTTTTCCTCTTTTATTATTATTATTTGTATATGGACTATTGCTCCTGCAGGAGACTGTATATTATATCTTGTTTAATTTTTCTTAAAAGTCAAATGAAATAATATTTTCTATTAGTGACTGAGAGCATCTTGGAAGGAACACATTGTCCTCCTAAATGCCAGTTTTATGTTGAAAAATAGGCTGGGGCCATCTGTATTGAGACGTCCAGGTGTGGTGCTGTCATTATTCCTTCTTAGACTTGACATCATAAGTACCTGGAGGGTCTATTGACACATGCACAGATGACTCCTATTAAAGGAGAAGAGTTGAAATTTGGAGATAGACATGAAGATTAACAGATAAAGCAAGACTGGAAACCCTTTTTCACTTGCCCTCACATATCAAATAAAGTATGTACAAGAAAAGTCCATGACATCACACAGGAAGAAGTTGGCACTATGCAAATTACTCATGAATGATAAGAATTTATATGATACAGTGCTTTCGGGTGTCTGTCTTTTCCCAGATCATTAGCCTACTTCTATTTTCAGGAATTTCTTTTTATCTTTCTTAATAAACTGCTTGTATGTCTATCATCATATGTTCATTATTCTGGCACACAAGACTCTAGAAATCTCAGAGGGTGCTCTCTGGACTCAAATGTGGAATCAGAGTACTACCCCAGAGCTTATGATTTATGTTTGAGGTGAGGGGTGAGCATCAACAATAGGTTCTCAGGTGAAGGCCATGATACTTGTCCCAAGATCACAGTTTTAGAATTATGCTGTAACTGTGATGCTTTCAGAGACTCAACAATTGAAACTGAGGATTTCACAAGTGTTGTGGAAGGAGTATACAAGCCCTTTAGATGTTTATGATAAGGTTGTCATTGTGCTCAGCTGATAATATATGTTAGTCCATCTGAAACATTACTATAGGAGGAACTTACAATTCTATCAGTCTATCAGTTTTATACAGTTGAGCTTTTCTTGTGTATACGTATTTAGTACTCTGAACTAGAAGCTGTGAGAGACACAAAGATGAATGAGGAAAAAATGGAGTGGATATGGTGCAAATCCCTTTCTCTCATTCCTTTTCTTCCTCCTGATTATAGCTTCTTAGAGATGTAACTTCTAAGCTTTTACTGAACTTGTGTTTGTAATATGGCACTTTTCTTCTGAGTATAACATGGTCATCTCATTGTTATTTTGAAGTAGAGATTACCTTGGTCTAGTAACCGTGACAGCTATTTGAGCAGAACAATATAGAGGTAAGTTAGTCAGTAGTGATGCTATTGGAGCTACTGATACTCCATAGTAGACGGAAATCTAGGGTCACAATACCCTCATCTTGTATTCCAACTATTACTCTCTCCTGCCCTAATTTGCACATGATCTTGGGAGATGATAAAGGTATATAAGATTGGAAGAGTCACTTGAAAGTTTGACTCCATGATTGAAGTTTTATGAGGTTATTATCCATGATGGGATGAAATTTTGTGATGAGACAGCTGTTTGGGGGTAACTCACTCTCTTAAGTATCCCTTCAATAATGCTCATTAAGTAGGCTCAATAAACTCATTGGTTTGCTTAGTTGAATTTTGGTGGAATCATTGCTTTGGTTTATAATTTTGTCCTTATCTGAGGTGAATCCATTATTTGTTCAAGATAAGCTAGTGGAACAATTTGACATTTTTTCGAGAACATGTAGACAATGTGACATAAACCTAACAGCTGCTCATCTAACTAACACCTGCCTGTTAAGTTTCAGGGATGGGATTTAAGAACACTGCTTTGGGTTATGTGAGGAATCCAATGTGTGAGAAAAAACACATGAACCTTGTTCTCAGAAGACCCCAGACAAACAGGATAAAGAGAAAAGAAACAAAAGAATCCAGTGCAAAGTGGCTCCTCTTCTCTGGGAAGAAGGGAAGAGGCAATGGAAGAAAGAATTTATAAGAGTGGGAATGGGAGGAAAGGAATGGGTGGGGCTGTGATCAGGATGTAAAGTGTATGACAAAATAAATTATTGAAAAAAAGAGAAAAGATTTGTAGAATGCTCAATTCAGTGGGAAGAGGGTAAGGGCACACCATGAGAGGAAAGAAATATGGGATGGACAGATCAGGATGGGCCATGAATTTCAGTCATAAGATTTCAAGCTTTGTTTAGAAGGCAAAAAAGTCTATTGAAGAGTTCAGGGAGATAAGACACTCAACCCTACGCATTAAGAAGATAGTCCGGCTCCTGGAGACTGATCCACCAACCAAAGAATACACATGGAGGGACCCATGGTGCTGGCCACATATGCGGCAGAGGAGGGTCTTGTCAGCCATCAGTGGGAGGAGCAGCCCTTGAGCCTGAGAGTGTTAGATCCCCCAGTAGAGGAGAATGCCAAGGAGGGAAGACGAGAGTGGTGGGTGGGTGGGTGGGAGAATACCCCCATAGTGGCAAGGGAGGAGGGAGGAAATGGGGAGGTTCCAAAGGGGAGATCTGGAAAGGGGGAAGCATTTGAAATGTAAATAAAGTATGAAAAAAATGATAGAAATATAAAAGTAAAAAAAAAAAAAAAAGAAGATGGTCCAGAAGCTCCATAACTACCCAAGGTGGCGAGTTAGGAAGTGAGTCAAGAATGGAGGAAAGGTAAGATTAGCAGGTGGTAACAAGTGTGAGAAACGCCCCAAGGAGAATCTGACCAAGGGACAGCATGAAGAAAGAGTTGAAGCAGTAAAAGAAATCTATGTCTGAAAAAATTAGTATATTGGGTCAGCTTTGCATTGCTACTGTGAAATATCTGCAGTAATTTATCAAAAGAAGAGGTAAATTAAGATTATGCATCTGGAGATTTCAGGAAAAAATTCAACAGCTTTAAATTTTGGGCCTCTGGGAACAGTGGAGAGCATGTGTTGGAGAAAACCACTTACAGTATAATCTAAGAAGATGACTGGGTCCCACAATCCCTATGGAAACAGACATTCACTGACTGAAAGACATTCCCCCTAACTCAACTTCCTAAATGCCTGCCTTTCAATAGTTCCATTCTGGGGCTCAAGCTGTCAACATATGGACTTTGGAAAACACACACACACACACACACACACACACAAATACACACACACACATCCCCACAAGTGCACAAACACTGTTACTTTTAGATGCATGTGCCATTCTCCTATAAAAAACATATGAAACCATTGCCAGTGGCTAGCTTTAAGAGGAATACAGTTAAAGAATAGAAGAAGTGGGGTGGCCTTTTGTATCTTTTGGATTTTGAGTCATGGAAACACATTTCTTATTAAAAATAAATAAAGTCTTAGAAGTACACTAGAATATAAATAGTTATGTTTCTGTTTGGATGTTATGACCCAGGCGGCCTAATGAAATTAGAAGTTTCCTGCCATAAATTTACCCTCTGACCTGGAACAGCTTATTTCACTTCTTTTAGTCCCAGTGCCTCTCTGGATAATGAAGGAATTGGGAGAGAACACATTTAGGCTCCTCATACCCCAAGTAGACTCAGACTTTGTTAAATAATCAGAGAGGAGGAGGAACTGACAGCTCAAGTTCTGTAAAGATGATTGCAGAAAGAAAGGGAGAGTAGAGTGGTAGAGAGGCATTACCCCCATCAGCAGTGGGACCAGGCATGCTCCCCATTGTTTGCTAAGGGGAATTAAGGGTGTCATTGCCTTTATATTCATTTGCTCATTTGCCATCTATTCTCTCACCCAGCGGATATTTACTTAATGCTTACCATGTTCTCAGCCAAGTCTCAAGGAAACAATATTGCACACCCTGGAGCCTTTCTCAGAAGTTGAAATTGTTTTGTGACTTCAGGTAACCATGAAACTTTTGCACCTCAATGTGATAAAAAAAAAAAAAGTTATAAGACTGCCTAAGTATTGTTTTTTTTTTTAAATTGGATATTTTTTTTATTTACATTTCAAATATTATCCCTCTTTCCTGGTTTCCCCTCCTCCAGGAAACCTCCTATCCCCTCCCGCTCCCACTGCTTCTATGAGGGTGTTCCCCCAACCACCCACCCATTCCCTGCCCTCCATTCTCCTACACTGGGGTATCTATTGAGCCTTCAGAGGACCAAGGACCTCTCCTCCCATTGATGCCTCACAAGGCCATCCTATTCAGAGATTTTGGGCTAATATCCACTTATCAGTGAGTGCATACCATGTGTGTTCCTTTGCAATTGGGTTACCTCACTCAGGTTGATATTTGCTAATTCCATCCATTTGGCTAAGAATTTCATGAATTCATCATTTTTAATAGCTGAATAGTACTCCATTGTGTAAATGTACCACATTTTCTGTATCTATTCATCTGTTGAAGGACATCTGGGCTCTTTCCAACTTCTAGCTATAAATAAGGCTGCTATGAACATACTGGAGCATGTGTCCTTGTTATATGTTGGGGAATCTTTTGGTTATATGCCCAGGAGTGGTATAGCTGGATCCTCAGGTAGTACTGTGTCCAATTTTCTGAGGAACCGCCAGACTGATTTCCAGAGTGATTGTACCAGCTTGCAACCCCACCAACAATGGAAGAGTGTTCCTCTTTCTCCACATACTCACCAGCATCTGCTGTCACCTGAGTTTTTGATCTTAGCCATTCTGACTGGTGTGAGGTGGAATCTCAGGGTTGTTTTGATTTGCAGTTCCTTGATGACTAAGGATGCTGAATATTTCTTTAGGTGCTTCTCAGCCCTTCGAGTTTCCTCAGTTGAGAATTCTTTGTTTAGCTCTGTTCCCCATTTTTAATTAGGGTTATTTGGTTCTCTGAAGTCTACCTTCATGAGTTCTTTGTATATATTGGATATTAGCCCTCTATCGGATGTAAGATTGGTAAAGATCTTTTCCCAATCTGTTGGTTGCTGTTTTGTCCTATTGACAGAGTCCTTTGCCTTACAGAAGCTTTGCAATTTTATGAGGTCCCATTTGTTGACTCTTGCTCTTAGAGCAAAAGCCATTGGTGTTCTGTTCAAGAAATTTCCCCCTGTGCCCATGTGTTCGAGGCTCTTCCCCACTTTCTCCTCTATACATTTCAGTGTATCTGGTTTTATGTGGAGGTCCTTGATACACTTGGACTTGAGCTTTGTATAAGGAGATAAGAATGGGTCGATTTGTATCTTTCTACATGCTGACTGCCAATTGAACCAGCACCATTTGTTGAAAATGCTGTCTTTTTTCCCACTGGATAGTTTTAGCTCCCTAAATATTCTTTTAGATCTAGAGAACAGTCTCCAGTTGTAGTTAAAGGGACAGTGAGGAATCAATGTAAAGTTTATATGCTGTGAACTCTGTTGATTTAAATCACTGTGCCCAAACCCTAGCTCTCTGAGATCAGGTAGAACGATCAGTAGGACTTACATAGGTAGTAGAGAACCAGAACTTGTTTAAGAAATGGTACAAAGGAAAAAAAATCCCATGATTTAATATGTATATATAAGGCAGACATGAATGTCATGTCTAGCACAGCTCCAGGAACTGACCTGTTTGGGATGGTAAGGGACTGAAGAACAAATTGACAAACAGATGTATGGGCACAGAAAAGCTGGAGTCAGGTGGGCTGGAGTCTCAAATGAAGAAGACACAGTAATTCAGAAGCTCAATTAGAGCTGCTGACAAATTGACTCCAACCTTATCAGATCAAGTTTTTTCCTTCCCACCATCTTTCACTACAAGTGCAGTAGAAGATGGTAACACTAGAGGGCACCAACCAATGGCAATGCCTTGGCCACAGTGAGCCCCATGCAGTGTCATCATGTGCCAGGAAAGGTGGGCTTTTGATGATATTACAAGACAAAACACTAGGAGGTGCCATTTTATCCCCAGGAATTGTGTGATACAGTGACAGCAGAAAAGAGTGACAGCAAGCAGGAAGTTCTTGTTTATTATCTGGGTCAATATCTACTGTCCTGTTAGACAGGGCTTTGGTAAGGCTGGTTATAGCTCAAGACCTATGAAAGAGAAAGAAAGAGACCATGAAGACAGCCATCCTCATTCTATTTTCTGCTGCTTGAGGATGGATGGAGCCTGGACTTGCCAGTGTATGCATGAAACTTTGTAATATGCCGGGGTTGTAGCCTCTAATGAACATGGCCCAATTCATATTCTGAAATCTAACACTGTGACCAACAGCTTCTTGGACTAGAGGTACTGGAAGTGGGCAGAGAGGCAAGGAAGATCTATTACTCAATTCTATAGGTCATATTTCTCGTGTACAGAGCTCCTTCTAACCTTCCTCCTTTTGAGACACTCCATCCAGTACCTCAAAGTAATATATTTTCCCATCTCCCTGCTATCTTCTTGTAAACTCTCCTCAAATTGCCCAATTTGAGTATGTCAATTGTTTCCTGCTGTGAATTTGGGTGGCACAAGGAGACAACATTAAGCATAGGAAGGAAATTAGTCATAAAAGAAAAAATATGATAAATGTGAAGTTGAGTGTTCAGGGAAGACTGCCTGGAGGGCCACATCTTAAAGGAAGGATGCTAAACCTTGTGAAAGACAGGGATATGGATTAAGCAGAGGCAAGTTAGAAGTAGACAGGGGGCACTCAGAGAGAAATAGTTAGCATAAAACAGAGCAGATGAGCTAGTTGTGGGAGAGGTCTAGAAGCAAGGGCTCTCTCTGTCTATTACCTTGTGGCCATGGGGTGTGGCCCTGGCTCATCACAAATGCTGTGGCATCACTAAGCCTCCCAGACATCCAGGACCTGTTTAATCCAATGGTGATGATTCCATCTTGCTCTAAAGTAGGTCAATTAGAAGAATTGCTGTGGAGATCATACAAGTCTGGTCCAAATGCTGGTCATACAAGATGGGTATGAAAGACCAGGAGTTCCTTGAAGTAATCAGGATAGGGACACTGTGTTTTTTACTTGTACTTTATTCTTTTATAGTTGATAAAAATGATAAAAAGTTATCTCAAAGAAAAGGAATTGATTGACAAAAAATAATACACAAATGTTTTATGACATGATATAGAACATAAATGGATTGTGAATGGTAACTCAGGGTCAAGAAATTTCAGGAAATGGAAGACAGCATTTGGGTGCTGATGGCAAAAGGACTCATGAATGATGGAGTCAACTCTGTGTGGCCCTGAAGGCAAATAGGGAGCTCTACAGCAGTCTGGTCAAGTTCCATGTCTGTCTAGAGGACTTTGAAAGAGATTGAACACATAGAAAGGGAAGGAGCTACAGCTTTCAACAGTTTAACATATAAAGAAAATGTAGTTTATATGTACAGTGGAGTTTACTTTGGTAAAAAGTAGAATGGCATCTTATTATTTGCAGGAAAATGGATGAAGCACCATGTTAAGTAAAACATATTTAAGGTAAACAAAAATCCCATGTTTTCTCTCATAGACAGAATCTATGATTCTGGAATCTATTGGAATCTAGATTCAAATATAATATACATTATATAAATGTATACACACATAGACATGAAACTAGTCTGGAAACTATGACAGGGAAGGAAGAGGTCTAAAGGAAAGAGGGAGGGGTGAACAAGAGAAGGTAATGGAACAAAGAAAGACAAAATATTGCATGTTTTCTCATACACAAAATATTGATTTAACACATCTCTCTCACTGTCTCTGTCTCTGTCTCTGACTTTCTCTCTCTCTTTCTCTCTCTCTCTCTCTCTCTCTCTCTCTCTCTCTCTCTCTCTCTCTGTGTGTGTGTCAAGAGCAGAATTACTGGGTGGATGGAGGACAAGGGAGAGCAGAGACCAGCAAGAAGAAGATGTAATGTTATATATGTATGATAGTCTCACAATGAAACCCATTATTTTGTATTTTAATTAAAAATTAACATTAAAAACATACAACTACAAATTTGAGAACTGCCTGGATGCCAGGTGTAATTTGTAGTAATTCCAATGGATGTAGAAGATCATTTGATCAGTCTCAGGGCTGTCATTCTTGAGAGGCTAGTAA
The DNA here is from genome assembly GCA_019843965.1 of Rhynchomys soricoides. Lineage (NCBI taxonomy): Eukaryota > Metazoa > Chordata > Mammalia > Rodentia > Muridae > Rhynchomys > Rhynchomys soricoides. Next base: position 138,456 of record JADRCH010000127.1, on the reverse strand, counting down.
TAGAGTTTTGATGGAACTTTATATCGTTGTAAACTGAATCTAACTTTGAGCTCACCTTATTTTTCATCAGCCTTCAAGTGTAGTGTGATGATGGATGTTCTTACATTCCTAAACTGACTTCAGTATAGGATTATTGTTAGGAGAGAAAGGATTCAGAGGAGGCCTATTTGAAAGACAATGTAGAAAGCAATCCACTGCTTTTCCTGTGAGGAAAACAGAAAATAAGAAAGACATAGATATGTTGATTCTCACCATACTTTCATTTAATTGTCAAATGTTAAGGCAAAGAAGTCAAAATACAACAAGAGAACTGATATGATGATTCTTATTCTTAGAGAACAGTGGATAGTGTGACTGAATCTGATGGTGACTTAACTGTATGCTTGTTTACATTGCTTTTCCTGATGAAGTATATCATTATAGTTATATTTGGTGCACACATATTAATCTAAATGAGTGCTGGCAAGCTTTTTTTTTAACATGTCAGGCAGTAACCATTTCAGAATTTCAATCCAGGTTGTTTCTGTTGTTATTGAACTCTGTAATTATGGTGAGAAAGAAACTATAGATAAGGTATTAGTGAAGGGGAGGGTGTCTCCTCATGAAGGTCCTGATGTGGTTGGAGTTTGTTGCCCTTTAATCAGGAAATTATTTTATTTATTTGTTTATTTGTTTGTTTTGTTTAATTTTATGCATTGGGTATATGTAGGAGGCCATCTGAAGAAGTAGCTTGTTTTGCACTACTGGGACAGATTTTTATTGTTTTTCCTTTCCTTTTCTTTTCTTTTCTTTTCTTTTCTTTTCTTTCCTCTCCTTCCTTCCTTCTTTCCTTCCTTCCTTCCTTCCTTCCTTCCTTCCTTCCTCCCTCCCTCCCTCCCTTTTTGTCTCCCCCTCCATTCCTCCCTTTCCATCTGTAGTTTCACTGAATTCAGGGCCTTGCACATGCTAGGCAATTTTTCTATTATCAGGCTACATGCACTGATCTGGAGAGCACCTTGCTGTCTTGTGGCAGGAGGAGGATATTTCTATATGTTTTGCTTCATTCTGGTCTACAGGGACCTCACTATTTCAGTTTCTAATGGGACACTGCAATGGGTCATATTGTCATCAGAACTGTACTGAGAGAACCTGGGAAGTAAGAGTAACAAAAATCCTAAATGTGGTGATGAATACATGTCTGACAATGTCAAATAAATCCAGAGAAAATACCAGTCTCCTGTTTTAGGTAAGATCATAAAGTCTGATGATCTAGGGACTTAGAAGACAATCTCTTCAAAGCTAAGGACTGGAGGTGGAGATGGAATAGTACAGGTAATCTATGGTTGCATAACTGTATATGCAAACTGGCTTAAAACAACTGCATTTATTTTATTTCTTTTCTATTGTTCTTGAGGGCTGCCACAGAGAAGGGCTATGAATGATAATCTATAAGAGGTTGACAAAGGCAAAAAAACATAGCTCTTGGGGTAGGCAAGATGAATACATCCTCAGGTAGATCATTCCTGTGAGCATACAAACCTGAGGATGGCAGGATATTGGGATCAGGCTAAAGCTGGTATGAACGGTCTGCCATGGTGCCTTCATAAAGCTTTATGGATTTGATTCTTGTACTGTTTTCCTCTATGAGTCTGTGGTGTTTGACTGCTTATGGGGCAAGTGGAACTGTGCACCAGACAAAAACTTGGTAAGGTTGAGTGGATTAAGAAACCCTGGTACCCTCATACCTGAGGATGGTAGGAGATTCATCTGCTCCTGCCCAGGTTTCTATCCTGGAACACATGACCATGACACCCCATGGAGAGGACTATGATAATCAGGAGAGGACTATGATAATCAGTCATGTAGGGGAAGCACTCAAAGCCCCTTCCACATGCAGATGAGGCATCCCTAACATCTCAGACCAAGCCAGTAGACAGCATCTGCCTTTAGACCCCACCACACCCAAAATATATGTAAGACCCTATCCACAAGGAATAAAGCATACATGATGTATTTCATCAAAGACAATCTCAGGGCGTCTGTCATATAGAGCTGTAATACTTTGGGGAAGAGAAATTCTCTCCCTTGCCACTGGAAGCTGCTGGAGCCTACCGCAGTCACTTCCCATTCAGTGGCCGGAAGTTGGCCCCCAGCTGCCAGCTGCGGCTGCAGAAGAGACTTGGCAGCATGCCTAGATTGATACCCCCTTCCCTTTTGAGAGCACAGCTCTTTAGCTGCTCTGGCCAGGCCAGAACCCTGCAGATCTTCCTATAGTGTCCAGTACACAGACAGACCAGCAACTGCTCTATTTATTAATTATTATTATTATTATTATTATTATTATTAATTTGTAAAGTAAGTCAGAAGGTTGTCAGTTCATAATAAACAACTGACTGTTATGGTAATCTGGTGGCTCATACATAGTCAAACAGTTTCCCTGGAGTCTAGTAACAGCCTAAGAATTCTTTCTTGTAGAAGAGAGCATAGTATCCATCTGGAGGCATGCAATGGAATTTGAAGCTAGGATTTGGCATCAGAGCCCATGTCTTAACTATTGTGCAATATTGTCATTTTCAGAAGACTCTCTACAGGGAGATGTGGAAAAAATTAGTGGTCATAAAATTAGATGGTTTAAAATTTTTTACTAAGAGTCTTGAAAATATTAAAAATAGTGTTGGTGAGGGTGTTATCACAAAGCAGTAGGAGGAGTGACACAGAGAAAGTTTCTAGAACGTGACGTAGTCAAGGGTCTTTATAATGAACAGGATCCTGATGCCATGCAAGATAAATGAACATAGAGATAGCTCCCTCAGAACTGATGAGAGTTGTTAAAGAAAAAGACAGACATTAGGAGACATGAACAGAGGCATGTTGGTGGATTTTCAATAGCACTTTGGATGGTAAAGGATGGTGGCTCATCTGTGTTACCTTTAGAGCCAAATTATTAGATATGAACAGAATATGGACATATTTAGAAACGTAAGGATTTAAAATTTTACCTTCAGTTTACATTTTCTTGGGAAGAGAAAAAATACACACTTCAGCAGAACAGAGGTCATGTTTTTTGTTACTGTTGTTATTATTTTGTTTTTCCATACAGAAGCATGGCAGAGAGGCATCCAAAGTCCCTAAGAAACCAGTAAGGGCAAACAAGGAACTGGGAATTTTGAGTATTTTGAAAGATTATTATCTGGTCCATGACAGATTAAACTGAAGATATTTAGAAAATCTGTAGTAAATATGAAAATAGAAGCTAATTAAATGTGGGGAAAATCCACCATTAATGAACATGAAACAGCAAGTCAAAGGAGCTTGATATTTATGCAATTGCAATAGCATGAACTAAAATTAGTGATTAACCAGAAACCGTCAAATAACAGTATTGAGAGGATGTGGGGAAGAGTAGGAAGTGTGATGAGTTTAACACTAAGCTCATCATTGACAGGAAGTCACTAAGTACTGGTTAAAACGAACCTCACTATCACCACATTTGGCAAGCACCAGAACAGCAGTGGACAGACAGGAGAATGGCCGCCTAGGGGAGTGGGCAGGTGGAGAAGAGCTGTCTCTAATGTCTTAATAAAGAATCATTAAAATTTTCTATAAAGAATAAATTTAAAATGTTATGTTATCAGATCAGGGAATAAAAGTAGGAGAGAATGATATTACAAGTGAAATTCTGAACTGTATTCAGTACCCTGGACGTTAAAAGATGGGCAAACCAGAACAAAGAACAAGCCCTGTTCAGTGTAGTCACCAAAGTCCTATTAGGTTATTAAAACAATACTAAATTATAGGACAGTTCACTATGCAGGTGAGACAAATACCAAATGACCCAATGCCGAATGATCACAACTCTCTGCTGTGATAAGGTGGTTTGTTTGTGTTTTGCCTTTGATGTCACAGTTAAGACACAATCACTCCTCTACGGTAACTGTGGTCACTCTTTGGCAAGTAAAGGGTGCTAAGGAGCTGCTTGTTTCCAGATGAGGTTGATTGGGAGTTAGGTTTAGTGTTTCCTGTATCATCTGAGGTATGTGTTCATGGTGATGCTGTCACCAGGTTATTATCCTGTATCACTTGTGATCATCAGCTAAGTTAGCAGCTTCTCTGTTCTTCAGCTCCTGGAATTAAAGATAGCATCTTGTGATGATGCAACCTTATTGGGCACTGCTTGAAGATTTCAAGGTATTTTTAGAGGTGTTTTTTGGACATGTTACTGCACCATGTCCAACTGCTGTCCTCTCCACTGGGATCCAGTAAGCCTCACACAGATGAGGTTCAAAGATGCCCAGCCTAGGCCTGGTTCTTGTCTCTTACTGCCTGTCCCAGGACTTATCCACAACTCTTTTCACCCACAGAGCTGGCCTTGCTGAGGACTTGCTGCTCAGTGAGACAAAACTTTTCTTAGGAGTGGGCAAGAGATTATGAAGAAATATATATTCTCCATCCACCCTCTAGGTCCTGGGAAGCACCTCATTGCTTTTTAGCAAATCTGGAGACATCTTACAAGGTGCATCTCTGGCCTGTTTTCCTTTCTTGCTTTCTTTCCCTGCCCTTTGCTTTTGCTACCTGAAGATTATAGACCCTCCATTGCATATACCTTCTTGGGAACCCAACCCATATCTAATAGACTTCCATGTACTTAAGTTTCCAAAGACACTTTTGAGTAAAGTTTGTTCTCAATCCTGAATCTAATAACTGACCAGCAGCAATGTGGTTGACATTATTGTTACTGTTATTATTTTTGGTAAAAGCCCCCAAATTCTAAGCATCTTTTAGATTTCCTTTCATGTATGCCTCTCAACAGGGAAAATGGTGGGCTATCCATAACACTTTGGAGTCATAAGGATATGCTGTCAGGATGGCCTCCTCAGCAGTTCCAGCAGCTGGGCCATCTTCTCACAACTACCTATTGGTTGTCAGAAAGTACCATTATGCTGATATAATCTTCTATAAAGTTTACCATTATTATTTGTTTGGATCTAATGGCCTTCCTAACACCATAGATGCTATTATATTTGTTTGAGAGTTCTGGATAAATGTGCATTAAGCAATTTTACTATCTTGTTAATGTCACATCATTTACTGTGAGCTATAAAACAATGGGACACATGAGATATATAATTAATACATTAATCAGAAAAGTATGGTGAAGGAATGTAGCTGTTTTCACTTACTATAAATAAAAATTCTTTTTTTCCTAAACAGAAAATCATTATTAGGGAGGATCTTACCATAGACCAGGCTGGCCTCAACCTCTTAATCTTCCTACTTCAACCCCCTAAGTGATGGATTTATGGCACAAACCACAGTTCATAGATTATTTATGATGATTCCAAATAAAAATCCATGAAGTATAGAACTGAAGAGATGGCTCAGTGGTTAAGAGCACTGACTGCTCTTCCAGAAGTCCTGAGTTCAATTCCCAGCAACCACATGGTGGCTCACAACCATCTGTGATGGGATCTGATGCCCTCTTCTGGTATGTCTGAAGACAGAAGCAGTGTACTCACATACATAAAATAAATAATTCTTTAAAAGGTATATTCTTTAAAAAATCATGAGTTGGGTTGATACAAATTTTAACAATCCATGTGAACTCCAACAATTAGCTTTGAGAAATGTTATAATGAAAGTTAGTAAGAAAAAGAATAGTCAAGAGCACGGTGCACAATTATATTTTTTGCTTACAACGCCACATTCTGCTAAGTTCTTCTCACTTTCTTATAACACACATGAAAGATGTAAGCAAAATACTGCACCTTTGAGACCCCTGCATTATTCGCAGGTTAACTGTGTATTTCCTAGTAGACAACTTTAGAATATTTTCTTTTGTTGTTTTTCCATTTAGTGACAATTTGTTCTTTAGACTCTCTATGCTGATTGCTCTCTATTTGAGACCCATATGTCTTACCACCAGCAGAGATGCCAGAGCATTGTAGAATTGGTGTTATTACAGCATGCTGTCACACAGATGGCACAAATAGATACCCAGTTGTCTTTGAATATTTAAATGACAGGTGCATGACAGGACACAGTATTTTATATATGATCACGACTCAGTCAAATGTTTTCTGTGTGGATCACTGAACCTATAATTCATAGCCTGGACACATCTCAAAATCCAGCTTTGAAGATTATTAGAAACTCTGGCAATTTTTTTGATAAAATTTTCACTGGAATTTTAGCTTCCATGTTATCAGTTGTCATTTGAAAGCAAGGATTGTGTCTGTAAAACATTCTATGAAATACCTTGTTTCTAAATTTGATTTGTGACATAAAAATATGTGAGGGTTTCTTTTTCTCTGGTACCTTTCTTCTTTTGACATATTATTGTTATTATTATTATTATTATTATTATTATTATTATTATTAATTCTTTATTATACTGTTTTTATATTCCTATATATTTATTTTGCTATAGTAGCAATCAAACTGGGGGCTTTCAAGTATGCTTCTACCATGTGTTCCTTTTTAGTATTTTCTATCTTAATTGTCAACTTATTTCTAGTTATTTTACCATTTTAAAAATCTCATTTTATATATAAAGTTAACATATTTTCATTATTGTTACAGCATTATACCTTGCTGGTTTCAATATATGCTTACAGTTTAATGCCTAATAGATTTTCAACATGTGAAGATCAAAGGGTGTTTTTTTCATTTATGTTACATCTAAATGTTCAGTCTTATTTGGGATTATCCATTAATTGTTATAATAAGCCCTCACTTCTGTTTTACTTATTGATATCATTGCAGCCTTCACAATCACAAAGTCCCTGATATCACAAGAGTTAAAAAGTCTCAAAGAGTCACTGATATAGGCTTCTGGCTCTTTGGTCTTCCAAAAGGCAAGGTCAGCAGTAAAGCCCAAACCAGAGGCTTTCGACTGTTTTAAAAAATTTGTTATTTTGTATTTTATGACTTATGAAGAATTGAAGCAGAAAAGAGAAAGCTGTACTTGTGTACTTAATTCAAGGACTGTAGATGCTTCACAAAGTTTTACTAGAAACCTGATGGCCCATTGATTTTTTTCTCTGTGTCTGGAATGTCACTAGACTATTTTTAAAAATTATACAAATGTTTAGCCAAATTGCCCTCTGAAACAAGATCTTAAAGGTTGAGATGATCTAGTCTCTGCACTGGAAAGCACAGATTGGGGTTTTTGAGGTAGAAATGGAATGGGGGAATTGTAGGCTTGACCAACTTGGGTTTACATCTAACAATCCACTGTCTTCCTGTTCACACATCCCAGGGTTCTACTTGTTTAAGGATAATGAATGTTTAAGGAAGTGCCCAAGTGAAAATGCTTCTATAAGTGAACCTAACGTGTGCTATCTAACTGAAAACGGAGGGTGCCACCAAGCCCCAATAGTTCCTTAGACCGAAGGAGCATGGCTCTGGGAAAGTCTATATAATTTGGGAAGTAAGATCCCCTTATACAAGAAGATCCAAAAACAAAAGTTAGTGGAAACTAATGTAGACCTGTATATATAGATTGTTGAAGAATGACAGATTGGGCCATTTTCCGAAGATGCCACCCTGAGAAATAGTGGCCAGAAGAAATGGAAAACATTAGTTGAGTGATGGAGATGTCTGAAATACTTACTGCTTACACAGATGAGTATTCCTGTTTCACCTACTACTGTTCTTGTCTCTTTTTCTCTTGTTATTGCTGTGAATGAGTTATGTTGGCAAAACTTCCCTTTTGCTCATTAGTTGCAGATGACCAATTTGGGATCACTATGAAAGTCCTGTGGAAACTGACACTTCAGGAAAAGTATGGGCAGAATGGCAGTGAACTCAGATCACTTCCAGCTGTAACCCGTAGATGACTGTGCCAGTGTCATATGCTGTCATCTAGCCTTGGGGCTGACTTCAGTACCATCTGTTTTGAAACGCTTTTTACAGAAAAAAAAAAAGCAATAGTTACTGTTCACTTTATATTCTACTATTCCTTTCTGATGTGTTTCAGGTTAGAAAAATAATGCATTATAACAAGTGATGTATTGATATTTAAGTATATATTAAGACAAGAGAAGACATTTTCCCTTTCCTTTAAAAGAGGTACAAGCATATCCCTACCATGTATCTCTACTTCCTCTCAATTGTGTTTCTTCTAATTTGCTAGTTTTTCACTTTATTATGGGAATACTGCCATCCAGTAGATTTAAAACTCTTCATCTTTTCCTCTAAATTATTTATGCAAAATACAAAATTACATATACAATTTTTCTTTTGAGTTATTCATGCTAAGGTGTCTTTTCTTTTAATAGATTTTTGTTTCTCTTTTTTCACATTCCCTTACATCTCCAAATCACACATCTGATCCATACTCTCAGTGCTTCCATAGCCATATTATTTATGACACACCATGCACAGGTCTTTACATCTCTTTAATCCTAAGAATGCTCCCAAAGCAGCTGTTACAACTCCTTCTTAACGAGTGTAATAATATTGTAGGAGATAGATGGGAAGGGACTCATTGACTCTTTTAATATTTTAGATTAATAGTTCCAGGCCCCCTTCACTTAAATATCTCTATGCACCAGTTATTGGTACATCTATTTTCGTATCATACATTACCAGAAGTGGAATACATGTTGTGTTTTATTATTGTTTTAGATTGATTAGTTTGATTTTTATACAGTTTCTCTTTATGTGGTTCAGGGTAACCTTGAACTCTCAAGGCTCTTGTCTCAGCCTTTTTGTACTGGATTGCAATCATATACCTCTATTTCAGTAGAAAGTGATGTGTTTTACTTATTTAAATTATATTACCTGATTTATTTTGATGTGTGTGTGCATGCACACATATGCACTCATGTGTTTAGTATTCACACATGCTATGTTGCACATGTGGAGGTCACAGAAAGGTAGAAAGTCCTTTTTTACTTCCATGTGGGTTCTGATATCTAACTCTGGTCCTCAGATGTGGCAGCAAGTGCCTTTACTGGCTAAGCCACCTTACTGCCCCAAGGTATGTATTTTAAATTTTAAAAAGGTCTTGTAAGATTTCTTGATGAAACAATTACAGCAATTGGCTTTTTCTTTTCCACTTTCAACATATGAGGAAACATCTCACTTCTTTCTGCTTTACTAACCAATCAAGCACATCCAACTCTTCCAAATGTTATGAGATGAAGAATTTCACTTTTAACTTATCTTTCATAGTGAAAATGCTCATGTTTGCTATCCATTTGAATTTTCTTTCTGTGAGATAACCATTCATTAGGGATGAGAAGGAGATAATCATGAACAAAGAAATTGTGAACAAATTATTGATAGATTACAGAGTTCTGTGTCAAAATATTAGAAAGCTTGAAGGAATAGGAAATATACAGTAAAATCTAAGTCATCAAAATAATACAAGGAATAAGAAATATAGGTTGACTAACAGAAAAGCTGAAAAGGTAAGCTAATATATATATATATATATATATATATATATATATATATATATATATA
>JADRCH010000127.1:117299-128996 GCA_019843965.1 Rhynchomys soricoides | reverse complement strand
ATATGTCACAATCATATATTTTCATGTGTGTGTTTTGCCTAAACTTTGAATAAGATTTTTGGCTACATGTGGTGGCATGCACCTGTAATTGTAATACGCAAGAGACTGAGTCGAGGGGATCATGACTTCCAGGGAAGCCTGAGCTACAGTGAGAACCTGTCTCAAAAATACACATGACATTAGAAAACTTATTTCAGATCGTATGGTGATATAGAAAATTTTGTTCAATTTTTAGAACCTATTTAGTTCAAAGGCATGTTACATGTCAATCTCACTTATAAAACATAAGGAGTCATCAAAACATTAATAAATAAAATCTATCAGTTTATCAAGAGGATAATTCACTTTTGGCAAGTGATGTGATTCAACCATGAGAAGGAGGTTAGATTAGAAACTCTATTTGCTTGATGCGGTAGATTAACAAATAAAAAACAGAATTCTAAATGATTACATTTGGTGTTACAGAGAAGTATTTGACAGAAGTTTATAATTATTCTCAATAATAAATATAAATAAAATAAAACTTTTAAAATTATTTGCAATAATGTTTGTTATCAGTATATTTTAAAGTCATTATCCAAAATGGTCAAATACTAACACTAAACCAACTAATCTGATTAGAATTATCTGTGGATGTCTGTCTCTGCTTTGAAAAATAATGTTATCTAGGTCTATAAGATCTGATACAATGAAGATCACAAAGATATCAACTGGCAAAAACTTGAATGTCAGTATTTTTTAGAATATACTCCTCCTACACAAGAGTCACTCACAGGAGACTTGTGGGATATGTGAAAATCAGTAGCCACAATAACACAAGAACTCAAAAAGTTATAAAAGAAAGAATCTGTGGTTATACAACACTTTCAACATTTTTGTATAAGGAGTAGGCCAGAGAAAAAGTTAATATAATATAAAAATAATAGTTTAGGGGTTTGCAGGAGGAAAGACTTGCAATAAGATGGCCAATTGTGTGTTTAACTTCTTAAGGTCTGTAGGGTATATCATTGGTATTCTGAACTTTATGGCTAATATCCACCTATCAGTGAGTACATACCACAGATGTCCTTCTGGGTCTATGTTACCTCATTCAGGATGATAGTTTCTGTTTCCATCCATTTGTTTGCAAGATTCATGATGCCCTTGCTTTTGATAGCTGAATAGTATTCCATTGTGTAAATGAACCACATTTTCTGTATCAATTTTTCAGTTGAAGGACATCTGAGTTGCACAAATGGTTCTGGTACTAGTGGTCTGTGTGTAGAAGAATGCAAATTGATCCATATTTATTACCTTGCACAAACATAAAAGCAGACACACTGAATCTAATAGAAGAGAAAATGGGAAGTAGCCTTGAATGCACTGGCACAGTGGAAAGTTTCCTGAACAGAACACCAACAGTTCAAGTGCTAAGATCAACAATTGATAAATGGAACCTCTTGAAACTGAACAGCTTCTATAATGCAAAGGAAACTGTCAATAGGACAAAACAGCAACCTACAGATTGGGAAAAGATCTTGACCAACCCTATATCCAATAGAGGGCTGTTATCCAAAATATATAAAGAACTCAAGAAGTTATACTACAAAAAAAACCAAATAACCCAATTAAAAAGTAGGGTACAGAGCTAAACAGAAAATTCTCAACAGAGGAAATTTGAATGGCCAAGAAGTACTTAAAGAAATGCTCAAACATCCTTAGTCATCAGGGAAATGCAAATCAAAATGACCCTGAGATGCCACCTTATATCAATCAAAATGTCTAAGGTAAAAAACTCAAGTAACACCACATGCTGGTGAGGATGTGGTGAAAGGGCAACACTCTTCCATAGCTTGTGGGGTTGCAAAACACTCTGGAAATCAATCTGGCAGTTCCTCAAAAAATTGGAAATAGTTCTACTTGAAGACACAGCTATACCACTCCTGGGCATATATCCAAAAGATGTTCCACCATACCACAAGGACATGTACTTTACTACGTTCATAGCAGTTTCACTTGAAATATCCAGCACACTTTTTAAACTGTCATAAAGAGGAACAAATATGTGTTTTTTAAAAAAGCTTATCACTATCTACATTAATAGGCCACCTAATTCATTCTTATACTTGCAGTGCTGTCTTTACTGTGGAGAAAAAAGCAAACTGTAATGATTCGTTTTCTATCAGTAATTATTGCCTGACAACAGAGCTAATGCCTCACTCACTGTGGAGAGTATAGTTTCTTGGTTCTAGATTGTTTCAGCCTCCTTGAGACTCTCCCTTCGAAGTATGGTTCTAAAGAATAGAACCTGAAATTTGGATGCAGATTTAGATGATGTCTGTATTTTGGCCACTGAGTCAAACTTCCTGGGCTGTGAGCTGCTTGACTAGAATCAAGAACCAAGGTCATAACATTCAACTGAACCCTTTAGGTGCTACTTCTGCTACCATGGTCCAACCTGATCTTCACTTCCTTATCTTCCTATAATAAATACTTGAACATTACCCAGTGACTTGAGTAAGGAGATCAGCAATGAAAAAACCTGGGGTGCATCCTACCCCATGTCAGTAACTTCTATGACTCTCCAGCCTGTGCCTTAAAGGTGACTGAATCTTCTACAGACAGCACACTGACACAAAGCAACCACTGAGGCAGTTTGCAGCAATTATAGGAAAGTAATAATGTATTAATGAGATAGCATTCACAGTTTCTCTGCAACAGAGAGAAGTCTGTTGTAGAAACAAGAAGGGGGATCTCCCAGAGAAGCTGAGAAATCAACCTAATACATCCTAGTAATAAGTGTGTATGGGGGTGGACTGAGGACCGGGAGAGAAAGTCTTTCAAAAACCTAAGAGATGAGTCAAGTAAACCATAATGGCCTATGAGAAGGAAATTACTCTCAGTGCTTAAACTCAAAAGTTGTTAGTTTCAACCTTTCTACAGACACAAAGAGGAAACTGACATAACAGGTGAAGAGGGGAGTTCAGCTCAGAAATTGAAACTCAGGCAGCCTAGGACCAAGAGGGAAATTTCTTTCTCCTCATCTGCTTCCTCTTTCTCCATTCTCTTCCTCCCTCATGCCTCTCTATTCTCCATCCCTTCTATAACCCATAACCCTGAATTCAGCCCCTGAAACTCTGAGGACAGGCTGTTTGTGTTTGTTTGGTTTGGTTTTGTGTTTTGTCTGTGTGTGTGTCTGTGTGTGTGTGTGTGTGTGTGTGTGTGTGTGTGTGAGTGATTTTTCAAGAAAGCAATCCAAGGAACCAGTATTGATGAATAACAATTGGAAGTCAGTGAACAGCTGTGTCAAGAGTTTTCTGTGGAACCTTGGTGCTTGCAGTAAGGTGTATAGGCTAACACAGCAACATCATCATGTGCTTATTATTAAGACATGGACTCTAACCTCATCCAGACCTACTGAACCAAAGTCTGCATTTTCACTGAGCTCCCCAGAGAATGGTAGGCTGTTTAAATTTGAGAAATGCTCATGTGGATAGAGAGACAGAGTGGTGAGGCTGGAGGTGAGATTGTTATAGAAAGTGTCATGGACAAGTTAGATGTAGGATAAACTCTGCCCTTTTCTTCTTTCTACCACATAAACTTTCTTTGGGACAGGAAAGTTATGTATTCAGTTGCAAGTTATCTGTTTCCTCTAGAGTCCAGAGACATTACTTTTGTCTCAGAAATACCACAAAAAAGCAATTTCAAGTCATATAATCAGGAAATAAAGGAAGATCTTACAAACTAAAAAAATGGACTTGATCTCTTAGCAAAGAGCTGCTCTTTGCATTCAGAAGAGGAGATTCCCTTACACACATTATAGAATGCCTAATTTGAGCCAGATGCCATCCTAGCTACCTCTCTCCAACCAGACACTCTATTAACTATGATGTGTCACCATCAGTCTATATTGAGGACTATTTTATTTCAGAACTGTCCATTAAGTGCACTGCCATTTATACTCCATGAGACTTGTGAAAGACTGCCATTAATTTGCCCTAGTTGCTTCCAAAAGCTTTATAATAGTTCAGTTAAAAGCAGCAGAGAAAAATGTGACCGAGAAGGGAAAAGTCGTTGCATGCTTAGGAGCCCTGGAAGATGTTCTCCTTTAGTCAGTTGACCCTCTAGCACTAATATGGGACTCTTTGTAGAGGCACTTGATAGAAGGGGCTTTCTAAATTTATTTGTTACTTTTAAGATGATCTTGTGTGAAATATGTTGATATAGACTACATTATTTCTATCCCTTTTAAAGACAATTTTACATTTGAATCCAGTATCAAGAATGGCTTGTGTTTAAGTCTCATTTGCTGGTCCTGAAGCAAGAAGGTCTGTCTTGAATGTAATCATGGCTATGAAGAGAGGTGATTTGGGTTAGCTTGTGGGACCTCAGATATTTAGACTAAACAAAAGGTGCAGAGAATAGGCAGTAGGACCTGAGCAAGATTGCAGCGTGCTCAAAGGAGTGGAAATACTCATGTAAGCATACACAAGAGTCAGATATTGTACTTTTTAACTTCCTTTCAGAGCTGAAGGGTTCGCCTATTCCTGGTTCTGTGATGTTTTTTGTTGCTTGCTCAGTTATCATCCTCCTTTGGAACTCATGTTAACAGAGAAGAGTCTCTTTAAGTTATACCTCTTTCTAGGGTGACATTTATCCTCTGTAGGTTCTTCCTAGATCCAAAGTGTCCCAAGAAACCTTGTCAAGATAAAATCCACTTTTTCCTCCTTCCCCATTTTTGCAATTTAACTTCCCAGGCACTGTGTAGTTTTGAGAGACTATACTACATTCTGGGAATAGAGGAGGCAAGTTGAAACTACCACAAACAAGCATCCTCTTTAGAGATCTGGTAGTTTTTGCAATAGAGCTATAGAGACAAGTGACCTCAAAATGTAAAATACAGTAAGACTAATAAGAAGGGTCACATCTGCTCAAAGGAGGAAGCTGTTATAAACAGTTTGGACAGGAAGTAGGGATTAGGAAATCTGTGGGTTCTGTAGGAAAGTTTGGGCAAAGCATGCAGAGAGGCTCCAGGGATGACCAGTGTGAACAGGAACACAGAAAGCCATGTCTAGGGCATGGTGATGAATCCCGGAGTTTATGACAAATCTAGAGTGGTTGGTGGAATGAAAAGTGAGATGGAACACAAGTGAAAAAAGTAAGCTCCCAAGTCAAAGCATTCTGGCCTTTTAATTCCTGGCTCTGTCATCTTTGCAACAGGAAAGTTGGACATGTTACTTAGATCTCTCACAGTTTTCTTGTCTGTAAAGTAGAATTACAACATCCTTCCCCCTCAGGGTGTCATTGCAGAGAGTGGATCACTACAATATATAAACCAGTTTATCTGGAAGAGAGTGAGGAACAACCTGTTCTCAGGTTACTGTTATATAAATAGAAATAAAGAGGAGAGTAATTTCAAAGCCAGTGACTTTCCAAGTGAGGTCCTGGACTAATAGTATCCTAGTAAATGGGAACTCTTTAATTGTCACCTACCAAGGTACACGAGGGGCCTAGAAATGTGAAAGACAATAATTTAAGACAACAAATTTAAAAGAATGTATTTGAAGTATACAGGGTACTTTGTGATATTTGAAGACAGGCATATAAAAGAAGCTCAAAAGTGGTAAGCTGACAGATGGGAGGGACCCTTGGGAATCAGGAGGTTGCTTCACCTGACTTCTCTACTTCTCTGTTAGTTTGAGTCTCTCCCATGATTACATGTAGCTTCTAATATCTAAAGGATGCCAGACCAAGAGTCTAAAACTTCTTTGTCGTAGCTCTGTTACTCTAGGAATTGCTCAGGCCCACACACTTGGGGTGATGCATTCATTGTGAAGCCTGAGACATTTGTCTCTACTGAGGTGCCCTTTCCTGAATCATGGGAATGGAAGTGAGACTTTTCTCATGCGTAACATCAGGATCTTGGGAAAGTGCAGAGTCTGGCATTAGGGAATTTGCTAGCTTTGAGTCAAGGCCCAAAACCAGTGCTTCTCAAAATTAGATTCCTAAACCAACATACTGCCAGCAAAGCAGTCTTGTCCTCCTCCTCCTTACCTTGTAGAAACTCTCTGAATGTCATTAACAAGAGCAAGTGTGAGGAACTAGGTAGGACTCAAAAACACTTTAAACACTTCACTGTACTTGAGAGAGACCATTTTGTGTATTCTCAGTTATCTTT
Organism: Rhynchomys soricoides; assembly: GCA_019843965.1. Classification (NCBI taxonomy): domain Eukaryota; kingdom Metazoa; phylum Chordata; class Mammalia; order Rodentia; family Muridae; genus Rhynchomys; species Rhynchomys soricoides. Next base: position 122,839 of record JADRCH010000127.1, on the reverse strand, counting down.
AATGCCACTTGTTTAGAGTCATAATGAAATAGGTGATGCCAAAACTGCAAGCATCTGGGTGGTGGCAGTCTCTGGATGGCCTTTCCTTCATTCTCTGCTCCATTCCCTCTCCTTGTATTTCCTTTAGACAGGAGCCATTCTGGGTTAAAATTTTGAGAAGGGAGGGTGGCCCCATCCCTCAACCAGGGACTGTGCCTAACCTCTGGATATGGTCTCTACAGGTTCTCTCTCTCCTTTGCTGGGTATTTCAGCTAATGTCATCCACATGAAGGGAGCCAGGACTCCACTTGCATATGTAGCAGATGATTGCCTTGTCTGGCATCAAAGGGAGGGGAGGTCCTTGGTCCTATGAAGGCTTGATGCCCCAGTATAGGGGAATGCTAGGGTGGTGGGGTGGGAGTAGGCAGGTGGGTGGGAGAGCACCCTTGTTGAGGCAGCGGAAGGGAGAGTGGGATAGGGGGTTTTCAGGGAGGAAACTGGGAAGGAGAATAACATTTGAAATGTAAATAAACAAAATAACCAATAAAAAATTAAAAAGAAAAATAGAACTTTTTAAGTCAAAGAAAAATAATAACAGTAGACTAAAATGAAGTCAGATGAGACCTTTATGAAAATTTAAGAGCCAGTGAGATGGGCCAATAGCATTAATTGCCTTTCTAGTGACTTTTGGTGGAATCACAAACCAAAATCACCTACTTGGACTTGCGTGATCAAGCCTCAAATTCCTTCATTATAGTGAGTGCTTCACTGACCACAAACAAGGTAGATCTAAAACCACAACCATGTCAATATTAGGGTATTGGAGGCTTTAACAAGAAAAGAAATGAGGAAGAGAGAAAGCAGACATTTTGTAGCAATGTTGCACAAGAAAATGTTAGCTCACTGGTTCTTAAGTTTCACAAGATTTATGAAGTGTTTAGCAGGGGAAAACCAGCTAAAACTTTAGACACTACACTGTGAAAATATCTACTTTCAAGTCTTAATTCTAAACTGCAAAGAAAGGAATGCTATTGGCAGGGAATGTGTGTGCTTTGATAAAGGGAAGTGGCAAGTTCAGACCTGATGGATTGGGTCAGTCTGAGTGACATAGGATATAAAGCGGTCAGCAATGAGTAGATCCAAAAGAGGAACATATCTAAACCAAAATGCAGATATGTTTGTTTTCTGCTGTGGCTTTTACTAAGATGTAGAGCAGAGGGGTGGATTGTCAAGGACAGTTGAACAGATTAAGCCTTAAATGAAGCATTACCACCCCTGTGAATGGGGCACTGTAACCTGGAATCTATCTAGGGAGTTGGTTACTAAGTTGTACTTAGACTAGGAAAGGATTCTGCATGATCCCAACCTACCAGGACCCTTACAGGGCTCTGAATAACAGTCACACTACTGGGTTCATTTGAGTATACATATATTCATACTGACTGTTGGCAACCAGTATTATTTACAGAATGACTTGATTTTTTTCAAGTAATTCTTTTATATTTTTTATAAAGTTTCAAACTGTGAAGATACAGTCGGTGTCAATGCCTTTATACTCATCCAGGACACAGTGGGAATCTGCCTTCACAGAAGGACATAGAGGCAAGTATCCTCCTCAGATAGGAGGCAGCTATGTTACTTCTGAAGACAGTCTGATGAATAAATCCTTCAATATTCTAATTGTAATCTTACAGGGTTTTTTTGTTTGTTTGTTTGTTTTTTGTGCTCACTATGTGGTCCCATGCTAGCTTCAAATTTATGGCTGGTGTGCTTCAGCTTCCCAAGTGCTGGGATCAGAGACATGAACTACCACACCCAGATCTTACTGTTTGGGTTTGAAACTACTTATTTTAAGAGCTTCAGAGAGTTCAGGGCATGCCTTCCTTACTCCATTCCTTGGTATTCCTGTGTTAGGTATAAAGCATTGGTCAGGACCCCTTGCTCTAGCATCCTTCTCTAACATGCACTCTTTAAACGTTCAGAATTATGGAAACATAGCCAGACATGGAACTTTGCACCTGTGAATACAGTATCAGGAGGCCGAGTCTGGAGGTCATGAGTTATGCCACAGTGTAAGACCTTGTCCAAAAAAACAAAAGCAAAAGAACTGAACCACTAAACACAATAGCAGTAGCTTCCTCTTAACAACACAGAACAGGAGAGATTGGCTGCTTACAGGAGAAGAAGCTAGCTTTAAGCAAGTTCACACTGATAGAGATTACTTGGCTGCTGTTTGGAACCAAAAACCCACTTGTGCTGATGGTGCATAATAATGTGGCTGGTGCCACATGTGGTTAGTATCAGACTGTGCCTGGAGCTGTCTCCTCCATCTGGCTACATACTCTATGGCCACTCTTCCTGCCTTCACCAGGCTACTGTGGTGAATGGACCTTTAGAATAAACTTGTCTCCCTGCTTTGCTCTCCTTTTAACAGCCTATGCTCAGAGAAAGACTTGAGGGATGGTGTTGAAAATACCAGTCCCTCCTCTAGCCTGGGACACTTTCCAAGGAGGGACCAATCACGGCCCCCTCCCCTGCTGTGAATCTCAGCACACTCTTTGTTCTTCCTGTACCAATTTGATTGGTCTTTTTGTTTTGGGAGGCACAGATGTTGAAATTTGTCTAGGCTGATGTAAATACAAAGTGTTAGATCAGGGCATCTTGTGTTTTAGATATTGCTATGTTTCTATGAAGGGGTTTTCTAAACTAATGTACAACCCACGGTAGAACAAGGTGAATTTTACTCATCTCTAAAACTTGGTATATATAGACTTATAAAATTTACTTACCAGAAGGTAGTGAAATGTTAACACAGTATACAACTTTACCAGATCTTCCCTCCCCCACTCCCTCCCGTGTGTATGTGTGTGTGTGTGTGTGTGTGTGTGTGTGTGTGTATGTTTTGGAGGTGGTACCTAGGAGCTAGTGCATGCTAAGCATGTATTTTACCACTGAATTACAACCTGCCATCTGTCCCACACATTTGATTAATTTTTAGGAAATTTAGTGTATCTTTATGGCCATCTGTATTTCTTTTGTTGGAAATCTGCTGAGGTGATAAAAAATAATTAAATTTCTTTACAAGTTTATTTTACTTTTCTATATTTTATCAATTAGAAGGTAAATCTGGAAAGTTATCTATTGTCCACAGTTTCACATGCATTGGTACAGAGTTGCAGGTATTCTCTTGGAATTTATGACTACTATTCTACTTAATTGTGTTGTTGTTGTTGCTTCTAAGGCACTATTTTTATTTGTGCATTTTCTTACTTTTTTCTTTGTCATCCTTGATAGAAGTCACATTCTTAAAACTGAGTACTCTTAGGCCTGGATTATCACCAAAGGATCTGTGGTAAAAAGGACAAGTATTCTGAGTCTTTTAGCTTTCAGAACTGGATTATGGATCTACTCTTTTATTTTTATTCTGTTTTAAATATTTTGTAGTTTTTGTTCTGCTTTCATTTTAACTCACAAAGCATTTAGAAATTTAGATTTTAGTTTCCAAAACTAGTTCTTTTTCTTTTGTAATTTAATAATCTATATGGTATTATTTTTTTCCAATTTGCTTGCAATTCTGTGATGAACTTGTACACAGTCAACTATTACAACAACTCCAATATGTATTCGCTGTGCTAGAACTTCTCAACTGGAAATACATAAGTGGATTGTGGCATATTGTGATGTCACTTTCCTCTGTCCTAAGAATAGCTAGATGGGGTCTTGCTATGACTAGCCACACATGAGCAGCTCCCTGTATGCTCAGGAAGCTTGTCAAGAGCCCTGAGCAGTAGGCACAGGTGTTTATTCAGCCTTTGCTGTTTCATGGTGATGTGTAAGAACCATGAACCCTCTGGGTAAATGTTTATAATCAGCAAGAGCTAGAGGTCCAGTAACTCATAAAGGACAAGGCACTGAGGACTCTCAGGAAACTGTGCTCTTGTTCCTTACTCCTAAGAACATGAGGTATGCCAAAGGCCTCCAGCTTAGCTGAGGGTCTGCAAAGCTCCAGGCAGACAAGAGTGTCAATTTTGCTTTACATATTTAGAACTCTTCTGTAGATTTGTGTCTGATGTGTCCTTTCTGCAGTTTTAAAGCCAACTGCAGGTGACCATTCTAAGAATTTATGCATAATCTGTCTGTACTGAGCCCACTGGCATAAAGTCAAACAGCCTCTGAGAGGGGAATGAGGACAATTATAGAAAAGACAGAAAGAAGACTTGGAGACAAGGGTTAGAATCAGAAGGGCTGCAGGTCAATACCACACCAGCCTTGAGTTTATTTTTCTTTTAATACTTCACATTGCCATGGGAAGCCAAGTCACAAGCTAGCAGAAACAATGGCTGGTATACACACAGGATATCTGTTCCTATCTGGAGACTTCCCTGTTCCTTCCACCAAGATTAATAGAACGTTCAGCCCCTTGCCTTGAACCTCAAGTGTATTCCCTCCTATTGGTCCATGTGTCAGCAGGCCAGTAAATCTGCCTTTACTCTGCTTGACAGGCAGGCTTTCACAGAAGCAGACAACATGGCTCCCAACATCTGTCTGAGTTGTATCAGTTTGAATTTCTTAATTTAAGACATTTTGCATTTTGATATTCATTTGCCTTTTATGTTGCAAAAGGATTACATTTGTTAGTGAAAGATGAACCAATTTTTGAATGTGATTTTTAAGTGCTACAAATTTTTGAGTATTTATAAATATTGAATTTTATTTTTTACTAATTATGCAAATAAATTTTCTCATTGATTATGATTATCAATAAATTAATTGTTTTCATTAAAAATATTGATGGGGAATGTGCACAGTAATTCAAACATAAAATATAATAAAGGTCTATGGGAGAAACTTCTCCCATTTAAAAACTGGGAACTATTTTATATGTAAAGTTTCTTAAAAGGGCAGTATTTAACATTTTTGTATTGTAGTAAGTGCAATATCTTATTGCCATGGGTAGTATATAGTCTGTCCTCAAAGGTTCACATGCTGGGAAAACTGGTCTGAAAGTGATGTGGACGTGGTGGAACTTCCCCAGTTATTGGCCTCAGAAGACATTTTCATTAGAACTGACGTCTTACGTGCCTAATTTATGTCAAAGTTAAGAACAGCAATTTTACTTCTTAAAATTTTAAGCAGAAAATTGCTATGCATACAAAAGTGGAAACTACTGTATCTCATCTTTATTATTCCAAGCAGTAATGCAGTCTGAATTTGGATTCCTCAGCTAGTGCTTCCAACTTTACTCGATTGTTATTACAATAAATTACGAGCCTTAAATGTTCATAGTCTCCCATACTTTCATTGTGTTTTCTTTTTCCCTCTTTTCCTCCCTTCCTCTCTCCCTTCCTACCTTCTTGCCTTCCTTCCCTTTTTTTTTCCTGCAGCCCAGCTTGTCTGGAATTTATGTGGCCTCCCTAATGCTTTGCTTATAAGCACGAGTCAATATACCCAGATTAAATGTTTTATATTTAGGATCTAAAATGTATCTCAAAGGCTCTTGTGTTAAAGGCTTTGTCTTCCCTATAGTGCTCCTTGGAGGTGGCTAAACCTTTGAGAAATAG
>JADRCH010000127.1:17500-117289 GCA_019843965.1 Rhynchomys soricoides | reverse complement strand
CAGCTTAATATGACCTAGCCTGGAAATCATGGAATGAAACTGAGACTGCTAACCAAAATAAATCTTTCTTCCTTTTAATCAGATCATTCTAGGTATTTTGTCATAGCAGCAGGAAGCCAGCTAATATCTATTCTAGGTTGTGTTTTTAATTTTATGTCTTTTTTATAATTAAAATATATTTATATAGCACAAAAAGATAGAGAAAAAAAGTAAGTGCCATGGTACACCTGTGGAGATCAGAGGACAACTTGTGAGACTCAGTTTTCTTCTTTCACTTGTAGGTTCTGAGATTTGAACTCAAGACATAAGTATCAGGCTTGGTGGCAATACCTTTACTCACTAAGCTCTTTTACTAGCCCTTGATTTTTTTCAAAATTAAAACTGATTTAATTTTTGCTTTCTATCATATAGCATATATCAAAATAACTGATTCTTAAAGTTCATTTTTTAATTGAAACCTTGTTTAACTATAGTGTCAAGATCTGCAAATAATGACAACTTATTTCTTATTTTCTTACTCAAGTTTTTAAATTTTCTTTTTCTTGTACAGTTGCAGTCACTTGAAGAATCCATTGATGAATAAAGTTTGAGAAAGTGTGCTTTTGTTTGCTCCTTATCTATGTGGGAAGTATTATGACATTCACCAGCACATGCAATATGAGCTGTAGGTTTTCTAGGAATGGATTTTTATCAATTGAGAAAATTTCTCTGTATTTCTTGTGCTCTGAGATTCTTTTTGCCATTAATATACATTGGCTTTAAATGCCTTTTAACGATTAATTGATATGATCATATATATGATCATAATATGATAGCATGAACAAGAATTCCTGAAGAGAAACTGTGTCTGCAGAGACCAACTAATTAAAACTAATCAGTCTAAATACAATTATGTTGACAATCTTTAGCCTACTGAAAAGGCACTTCTTACCTCATCCCCATCTTCTACATCAGATTTAACATTTTTGCTACAACATAAATCTTTTGAAATGTATTGACAGCAATGTATTAACAGGTTTTTCACTAATCAAAGGGCTAAGAGTACTGTCAGATAGCATCAAAGCCTATGGCAAATTCTTCCCATTTTACTTCATAACCTGTTTCTCTGATGTTTCCACCAGTGTGTCTTAAGAGTAGCTTGATTTATAGCTTCCTTAGTTCTTTTACTATAAAATTTCCATGAACCTGCTTCCACTTTAGAACAATAGAACTTGGGGTAATCTAAACCCATGTTTCTGGGCCAATGACATTTAAATTTGCATCTAGTATAAACTATCTTGTATCCCTTTTGAGATGATAACTGATTTTTCATTGAAAGTATATTGATTTTCAAATACTTACCAAGTATTGCATCCCCGGAAACTCTTCATGGTATGCAATCATTTTTTTAAAATATTGCTAAATTCTGTTTTGTTAAGGATTTTGTGTATGTATTCAGGTTGCTTTTGAATTGAATTGATTTTTTTTGTTGTTGTGCAGACCTTCTCTGGCTTGGGTATTAAGGTAATTCTAGCTACATAGAATAGAAAATTCTCCCTTTTGCATTTTCTTAGGGAGATTGTTTATAATTTTCCATGATTTCTTTAATTTTCTATAATTTCTTTAATAGTTCTTTTTGGAGGATTTTAAGAAGTTATTAATTTAATTTCTTTACTAGTCATAAGGGATAATGAAATTGCATCTTATTTTGTATAATATGGTTTGTGTTTTCCAAGGAATTGGCTCATTTCAGTGATGTTATGAAATTTATATGCTAGAATTTCAAAGTATTTCTTCTCTTTTTGATTCTGTAAGGTCTATAGGTAATAACTCTGAATTTCCCCCAATATAGATAATCTGTGTTTTGATTTTCTCTGGTCTGTGTTAATAAGGGACAGCAATAAGACTGAGCTTTTAAAATTTTGTCTTTGTTGTTTGTGTGAGCTGAGGACCAAACCCAGGGTTTTGCCCATACTAATCAAGCTCTCCACCACTGAGCTAAATCCTCATCTCCTACTGTCCTTTTAGAAGTATAAAATTTGTGTTTCATTTGGTATTATTATTATCATTATTATTATTAGCTTTTGTAACATTATTAATTTTTCTTGTTCCTATTCTTAGTAACTTTTTATTTATCTTACTTTGGGCATATTTAGCTTCTTTTTCTCTAACTCTTGGGGGAGCAGGATATTCTGAAGTTCCTCCTCTATTTTAATGTAAATATTTCGTGCTATATGTTTTTCTCTCTTTCATTTAGGAGTGTTAGATTATGTGGTTATTTTCTTTTTCATTCAATTCATCATATTTAAATTTTTTCCCTTGATGCCAGATCTTACATAAAATTATAAATTCAATGTATTCTAATAGTTTTCTTTAAAAATTGGACAAAGTAATTCTAATTCTAATTTTGCATGGAAAATAAAATGTAAGACACCAAGTCATAACATTTAAAACAGGATAATAAATTTGAACTTTCCAGTTATCAAACCACATTATAAAAAAAAACCAAAAAACAAGAAGCAAACAAAAATTTAAAATGAAAGTTACTAGTATAGAAATAAATGATAAAAGAATGAAGTAAAATAAGCAAAATAATTTTATGGCTTTAGAAGATTAGTATATAATAGTAGCAGTACTCTAGATTGTTGAATAAATTAATTATTCCTCAAATGACATTGGGGAAATTAGCAATACATCGCACATACAAAAAGTAAAGTTCTTACTTTGTTTCACATGTGAAAAAACTAAATTCTAGATAGGTGTAAAGTATTAATAAAAATAAAATAAAATCAATTCTAAAGGTATTACAGCACATAGAATGGTGTGTGTGTGTGTGTGTGTGTGTGTGTGTGTGTGTTTTCTTTCTTTCTTTCTTTCTTTCTTTTTTTTTTTGGTTTTTCGAGACAGGGTTTCTCTGTGTGTCCTGGCTGTCCTGGAACTCACTCTGTAGACCAGGCTGGCCTCGAACTCAGAAATCAGCCTGTCTCTGCCTCCCAAGTGCTGGGATTAAAGGCGTGTGCCACCACTGCCCGGCATGTGTGTTTTCATGCATGTGCGGAGAGTGCATGTCCCCTCTGCCATGTGTGTTCAGAGACCAGAAGCATACAGAGATGTTTTCCTCTTGTATTCTCTATCTTAATTTTGAGGCAAGTTCTCTCACCAAACCCAGAATAGCCGCTTTGGTTGGATTGACTGGCCACCAAGCTGGCACAGTCCTCCTTCTCCTACACTCAGCAGAGCTGGGGTATGGCCTGTACAGCCATGCTCAGCTTTTACATGAGTGTTGAGGTTCAAAGCTCAAGCCCTCTTGCTTGTGCAGCAAACACTTTATCCATTCTGCTACTGATCTAGCCTCAGAAGAATATATTTTTAATACTGTGTGACAAGAAAGGCCCAACTAAGCAAAATACAAACATAATAAATGAGAACAATCAGACATGGTAAATCAACAACAACAACAGCAATAACAACAACAAACTTGAGGAAAATATTTACCATTATTCAGCCTTATATTATAGAAGAAATTCAGAATAAAGGTATTTCCTTTGTTCCACAAAGCTCCTCAGCAGGAGCCCACTCTTCTTGAGCCTAGAAAGAAAGGCAATCATTTCTTAATAACTAAGGAGAAGCAACTACAGAATGTAATGTTCAGCAAATTATGTGTTTTCTCTACATCGGGCTTGGTAGCTAGAGTGAAGACTGTGTTCTAGACTCTTCTAACACTCCTACTGCATAGATATTCTTTTTCTTTTTTCTTTTTCTTGATATTTATTTATTTATCTATTCACTCCAGATTTTATCCTCCCCCTGTCCACACTCTGACCATTCCACGTCCCACACCTCCTCTCTCCACCCCTGTCTCCACCAGGATGTCCCAACCACCCACCACTCACTCAAACAGACTTCTAAACTAACTCCCTGGGGCCCCCAGTCTCTTGAGGGTTAGGTGCATCTTCTTTGACTGAATCCAGACATGGCAGTCCTCTGCTGTATATGTGTTAGGGGCCTCATATCAGCTGGTGTATGCTGCCTGGTTAGTGGTCCAGTGTTTGAGAGATCTCAGGGGTCCAGGTTAAACTGAGACTGCTGGTCCTCCCACAGGGTGGCCCTCCTTCTCAGCTTCTTTCAGCCCCTCCCCAATTCAACCACAGGGGCCTGTCCATTGGTTGGGTGCAAATACCTACATCTGACTCTTTCAGCTGCTTGTTGGGTTTTAGAGGTCCTTTTTTGTGACCTCTCCACAGCCTCAGTAACAGTGTTAGACCTTGGGACCTCCCCTTGAGCTGGATCCCTCTTTGGGCCTGTTGCTGGACCTTCTTTTCCTAAGGCTCCTCTCCATTTCCCTCCCTGCAGTTCTTTCAGACAGGAACAACTATGGGTCAGAGTTTTGACTATAGGACGGCAACCCCCTCCCTCACTTGATGCCCTTTCTTCCTGCTGGAGGTGGGCTATATAAGTTCCCTCTCCCTACTGGCGGGCATTTTGTCCAAGGTCCCTCCCTTTGAGTCCTGAGAGTCTCTCACCTCCCAGGTCTCTGGTGCATTCTGGAGGGTCCCCCTAACCTCCTACCTCCCGAGGTTGCCTGTTTCCATTCTTTCTGCTGGCCCTCAGTGCTTCAGTCCTTTTCCCTCACCCAATAAATGAAGGAACACTACTTAATTCATTCTATGAAGCCACAATTACTCTGATACCTAAACCACACAAGGACCCAACCAAAAAAGAGAACTTCAGACCAATCTTGCTTATGAATATCAATACGAAAACAGTCAATAAAAGTCTTGCAAATCAAATCCAAGAACACATCAAAACCATCTTTCACCACAATCAAGTAGGCTTGCACCCCAGGGGTGCAAGGTTGGTTCAATATATGAAAATCCATTCATGTAATCCACCAGATAAACAAACTCAAAAAATATCACATGATCATCTCTTTAGATGAAGAAAAAGTATAATACAATACCCCTTCATGTTAAAAGTATTGGAGAGATTAGGAATTCAAGGCCAATATTTAAACATAATAAAAGCAATTTATGGTAAACCAAGAGCCAATATCAAATTAAATACTTGAAATAATCCCACTAAACTAGGGTACAAGACAAGGATGACCACTCTGCTCATATCTATTCAATATAGTACTCTAAGTGCTAGATAGAACAATAAGACAACAAAAAGAGATCAAAGTGACACAAATTGGCAAAGAAATAAAGGTATCGCTATTTGTAGATGATATGATAGTATACAAAAGCAACCCCCAAAATTCTGCCAGAGAACTTCTCCAGTTGATAAACAACTTCAGCAAAGTGGCTGGATATAAAAGTAACTCAAATAAATCAGTAACCTTCCTTTATACAAATGATAAACAGGCTGAGAAAGAAATTAGGGAAACAATTCCTTTCACAATAGCCACAAATAATATAAAATACCTTGGGATAACTCTAACCAAAGAAGTGAAAGACCTGTATGACAATAATTTCAAGTCTCTCAAGAAAAAAATCGAAGAAGATCTCAGAAAATGGAGAGATCTCCCATGCTCCCATGATTGGCAGAATTAATGTAGTAAAAATGGCCATCCTAACAAAGGCAATCTACAGATTCAATGCAATCCCCATCAAAATCCCAACACAATTCTTCAAAGACATGAAAAGAGCAATTCTCAAATTTATCTGAAAAGGCAAAAACCCCAGAATAGCAAAATCAATTCTTAACAATAAAAGAATGGTTGGGAGAATCACCATTCCTGACCTCAAGCTTTACTACAGAGCAATAGTGATAAAAACTGCATAGTATTGGTACAGAGATAGACATGTTGTTCAATGGAATAGAATTGAAGATCCAGAAATAAAACCACACACTTACAGACACTTGATCTTTGACAAGGATGCACAACTATTCTTTAAAGTCCCGAAAGACTGTGTTGTATTATCTGACAGACGTTTATCATTCTAAGGATTCCCTAGGGTAGTATGCATTTTTTGTTTTGCTTTAGTTCAAATTGAAATCTATTTTGTGGAAAATGTAAAGCAATATTTTGGGGAAACTTATAGTAACAAATTTTGTATTATGAAAGAAAAAGGTTTCCACCTAAAATTACAAAAACAAGTCAAACCAAATCCAATATGAACAGAAAAAAAGAAATGATAAAGATCTGAAGTCAGTGAGCTGAAAAACAAACCTCAAAATAAAAGTTGGGAAAACAAAAAGTTGATTTTCTGAGATAATCAATGATACGGACAATATTTTTGATAAACTGATCAATAAACTACATACAAGCAGAAGTACAGGAATTAAGAATAAAAGCAGCAACATCACTTTAGATCCTTCAGTATAAAGGGTTTACTAGTGGGAAGCTGTGAGCAACTTTGGAACAAATTAGATAACTTAATGATAAGTTAAGTTCTTGAAAGATACCAAAACCAAAACTCACAAAAAAGAAATTAATGGACTAAATAGCTCCAAATATATAAAATAAATCAAAAGTTATTTTAAAAACCTTTCTGTGAACAAGCTATATTAACAAATTATTTTAAAGAAAACACTAAGCTTTCACAAAGTCTTTTAAAAATTCAGGAGTAGAGAGGCACTTCTAACTCATTCTATGAGACCTTGTAGGAAAAAGAAAAATCACATGAGCATAGTACAGAAAAATAGAATCAATAACCTTTCTGGATGTGACTGAAGTATAATTCAAACTTGTGCATGAATAGAAACTTCATTGTCTTACAAATGGTGTAATATAGCACTGTTGCTATCCCTTCACACGTAAAGCCTACTTTTTTTCATAAAAAACCCCCATACTTTATGCAGGGTGATAAATAGGGATTGCATTCTTCTACATGTAGACATCCAGTTAGATGAGTGTTATTTGTTGAAGATTTGCAAGCAAATGGATATAACTTGAGAATATCATGCTGAGTGAAGTAACCCAGTCCCAGACGGACATGCATGGTATGTACTCACTTATAAGTGGATATTAGACATAAAATACAGGATACCCATGCTACACTCCACAGACCCAAAGAAGCTAAACAAGAAGGAAGGCACAATTGAGGATGCTTAAATCTCTGAAGGGGGAATAAAATAGTCATAAGAAACAGATGGAGGAAGGGATCTGGGTGAGAGAGGAGATGGGAAAGGGAATGTGGGAGTCAGGATCAGGTGTGGGAAGGGACAGAAAAGGTTGCCAGATGGCCATGAGAATGAATGGAACTCTGCAACTGATGGGGTGGGGAGGTTAGGGCATTGCCAGGATTTGACAGAGACCAGGAATAAGGAAGGTGCCCAAGAATCAATTAGGTTGACCTTAGCTGTGACCCACAGCATTGAGGATATGGAATCTGAAGAACCTACCTCTTCGGTAGCCAGGCAGGAACCCCAGTGGAGTGATAGGGACATCAACCCACCCACAAAACTTTTGACCCCAATTTATCTGGTGTACAAGAAATGCAAGGACAGGGGATGGAGCAGAAACTGAGGAAATGGCCAACCAATAACTGCCCCAACTTGAGACACATCCCATGGGCAAGCACCAATCCTGACACTTTTAATGATACTCTGTTATGCTTGCAGACAGGAGTCTAGCATGGCTGTCCTCTGAAAGGCTTCACCCAGAAGCCAACTCAGACAGATTCAGACACCCACAGCCAAACAGTGGATAGAGCTTGGGGGACTTTTATGGAAGAATAGGGGGAAGGATTGTAGGCCTGAAGGGGACAGGACTCCACAGGAAAACGAACAGAGTCAACTAATCTCGACCCTTGGGGCTTTCAGAGACTGGACCACCAACCAAAGAGCATACATAAGCTAGTCCTAGGCCTCCCTAAAAATATGTATCAGATGTGTGTTCCAAACAACTGGAGTTGTTGCCTGTCTATGGAATATGTTTTTCTAGTTGGACTGCCTTGTCTGACCTCAGTGGAAGAGGATGCACCTAGCCCCTCAGAGACTTGATGTGCCATGGTTTGGGATGGGGGGATATCCGATGGGGCATCACCTGGTCAGAGGAGGAGAGGGGGTGGAGAAAAGTTTTGTGTGAGGAGTGAAAGGAGAGAGGCAGTGGATGGAATGTAAAGTGAACAAGTAAAAAATAAATTAAAAAAGAAAAGAAAAACATACTTTTTGAGACTAGGCAGTTTTAACATCTCTTTCTTTGTAGTGTTTCAGTTCTCAACATGACTAAATCCATTACTGAAAGAGATACAAATTGGGTAATTTCATGATTTTAGAACAAGAGAAAAAAATAGATGTTGGATACATTACTAAATGTATGCTACAAACCAGTTCCTTATTCCTGGTATTAGATTTATAACTTCCTTTTTTCGTTTGATTATGTTTGGTGAAACAAAGCAAAGGCTGAGGTCTAAACACATTCTACTTCAGGTGGGATACCTTACTAGTAGACTCATCCCAGGAGTGTTTATAGATGAAAATATCAGAGTCAGATAGCAAACTGTTCTCATAATTCTGATTATTCTGATGGTTTAGATTAAGTCCTTGACATCAAAGGAGTGGGAGGCCAGAGGAAGTGAGTCATTTCTGCTCAAAGCAAGTTGTGGCTTCTAGTAAGAAAAGGCAAAATGAACACCTCCCTTCTGTAGTATGTAAGATGTATAGATTTGAGGACATAGAACTCACAGACATTGGAATATAATGGGACTAAAGAAGGAGAGGTTTGTGTTATGGATAGGGAGAGACATTCCTCTTCTCCAAATTCCCTCTCATCCCAATCACAACAGCAGCCTTGGGTCTTGTTCCCTGAATAAAGAATCCATGTGGGCCACAGGTAGAGTAAGCAAGTAATCAAAGTTATTTTGGCAGCTGAGAAAGCAAAAGCAAAGTACAGTCCCCCAACAAGAAGGCAGACTCAGCTGAGCAGCAATGAGTAGACCTGGCTGTGTAAGTCTTGGTCCATCATTTCTATTCCCCTTGTTCATTCCTTGGGCTGTTGGTGGTGGTTTCCTTCCTAGAATAGGTGGAGACTTTCTTAGAAGCCAATTTACTCACAATTCAGTATGTTACAATTGGATGTAGTAGTATGTATAAAGGTGTAACTATCTATAAAGTAAAAAGTTTCCTTCAGAAAGTACAACAATGTTCCTGGCAGGTATTCCTCAAAGGTCTTTCATGGGAGCTGGAGCCTGATGAGACCAACTTTGCTGTTTTTATTGGAGTCCTAGTTTTCACCTTCCCTCTTTTCTTGTCAGCATGGCTATTATACCCAGGTATAAGCCAACTTATTTATCTTCCTTGGTGTTTCCAATATTTTGGTTTTACCCTAAAATCTGGTTTTACCTCAATAGTTGGGGATGATACTGCTGTGCTATATAGGCCATGGCACATGTGGTGGTTTGAATATGCTTGGCCCAGGGAGTGGCACTATGAGGAGGTATGGCCTTGTTGGAATAAATGTGTCATTGTGAGTGTGGGCTTTAAGACCCTCATCCAGTTATGCCTGGAAGCCAGTCTTCTCCTGTTTGCCTTGGGAATGAGATGTAGAACTCTCCGATCCTCCAACATCATGCCTGCCTGGACGTAGCTATGCTCAAGCCTTGATGATAATGAACTGAAACTCTGAACCTGTACACCAGCCCCAACCAGATGTTGTTCTTTATAAGAGTTGCCTTGGTCATGGTGTCTGTTCACAGCAGTAAAACACTAAGACAATATGTCAAAGGAAGATGAATTTCTCTTTTGATTAAAGAACACATGGGTATGCTTTGCACACCAGTAATATTAGTTCCTTTGAAGATAAGACAGGAAGATATGAGTTCAAGGCCAATCAAGGATACCCTATCTTAACAGAAAATAAACAACAACAACAAAAAGATTATATATCAAAACTTTTCCTCTTTGTTTCCTTTGAGTTGTGGATTATGATCATGGAAAAAGCATAAAAGATGGATCTGGGGAAAGTATCAACTAGGCATTTAAAAATATTTGTGAAAATTTGAATGGAGACTCATTCTGTTTTCCATGGTGATTTAACAGATATTGATATCAATAAATCTTTTATATGAATCTATGAGTGAGAAAAACCTGTGTTTTCTTTGAGTTGCCATTCAAGACTCCCATCAACATTGACATGCTAACCTATTCAATCACATTATCTTTTTATCTAAAAGTTTCTCCGGGATGGAAACTATCATACTCTGACTCTGAGTACCTGACTCAGAGTAACTAGTCCACAAAGAGTACATTACAAAAATATGTGTTGTATTATTTCTGTGAGAGTGTGAACTCCAGGTAATTTATCCCAATTACCCCCTTATTATTTCTTGAACAAGCTTTGAGTTTTACTTGGCAGGAATCCATGACCAACTTAGCATTGTGCACCTATATCACTAGTGTTCAAACCACAGATCACACATAGCCCTGTTTGATTGTGGAGAAAAATCAGCCTTACTGCCTTTCACAGTGGATTAAGAGCTTTACCACATTTCTGAGGGCTACTGCTTAGTTCCTGAGGCATCTAAAATTACCCAATTTGTGCAGTGGTTTTTAGACCTTAATATGGATCAGAATCATGGTGTTACTAAACTTGAGGTCACAGTCTGTGTTCCAAGAAGCCACATAGGCCACCAATCTTCAATAAAACAACCATAACTACCAAATTAATAGCAAAAGTATTAAAATTAAAACTAGAAAAAGTTATATTCTATTGGCTATACTGGGAAGCAGGACAAAGAGATCCAGTGACCTCCAGTAAAATCCATCTTTAAGGTCTTAAAGTAACATTAAAATTTAGAGGGCCAGGTATATTCATATCTAAAGTAGTCCCAGTAATGTTTGGTCTTGCTCACAGGGCTGACCTTCATTCTCTCTTGTAAGTTGGCCTGAAAAGTGGTCAGCAGTATATGTAATCTCTTTTCTGGTAGGCAAGTGCCTCCTCTGGCTGGCATCAGGTTTTAGTGTCAGCAGTGTATGTAATCTCTTTTCTGGTAGGCAGGTGCCTCTTCTAGCTAGCACCAGGTTTTAGGTTTTCTCTTTCCTAGCATGAAGTTGCTAGAAGAATTGTAGGTTTTTTGGAGTCTGTTATTTTAATAGTCTGACAGTCAAATAAAGGGTACAAGTGTCTTCAAAATTTATTTGTTCCCAACAGGCTGGTTACAATAGAGAACTACAGATTTATACTCTTTGAAAGTAGTAGGGCCTGGGCCTCTTTATTCTTCAGACAAATCTTATATCTACCCAAATTAAAGTACCTTTTGGTGCAGAACTCAGCCTTTTTCATATAATTCTATCATGAAAAAAGTATTTCTAAGTATATTGCTATAAATAAGACAAAGCTACTTGCAGGAAACAGCCTCTATTCCCTGAGAAGACAAGTAGGTCCTGCAAAAATTCAGTGTTGTTCCAAAGGCCAGGAGTTCTAGCATTAGCCAAGAGCTCATTAAACTTTGCAAATCTCAGGCTGGGGATACAGCTCAGTGGTAGAGAATTTGTCTGCTATGTACAAGGCTGTGGGTTTGATCCTTGACACTGCAAAATAAATGAATAAATCTTAAAAATAAAATTGAAATTTAAGGCTCAGGTTCCTTCTAGTGCAGCAGAGTTAGCTTTTGAAGGAGATTTCTGGGCGATCCTTATGCAGATGAAGATTGAGAAGCATTGGTTATAACAACCCCAGCCTTAAAACTCTGCATCCCCTCTTGATCTCACCAAACTTTATGTGCACCCAGAAAAAGGCCTGACTTTGCTAGAGTTGACTCAGAGAAGCAAGGGAAGTGAATCTGAAATGTGCTGCGCTCAGCTACCCGCCACTGCTGTTTACACTTGAGGGTGTGTGTGTGTGTGTGTGTGTGTGTGTGTGTACTCCTCTGCTGATAATTATACACATCACCTCAATTAAGACATGACATTTCTTTGTACTTCAGTCTTTCCAACTGTAGGTAGATTGAAGCATCTAGCTAGAAAAAGATCTTTCAGCTTGATATGCCCCATGAAGCAGTAAAATCTGATATAACAACTTATTGTGGTAAAATATACATGACATAAATTTTACTGTTTTAATCATTTTAAAGTGAACAATTCTGTGATATTTAAAGTACATTTATTACCACTCAGCTATTCATCTCCAGAACTCTGAATATTGAAAACTGAAGCTCTGCCCTAATTAAAACTGATGCTCTGTCCTCATCTTTCTGACAACCACCATTCTACTTTCGGTCTTTATGAATTTGATTACTCCAAGTGTTTGATATGAATATAATTATAGAATATTTGCCCCTTTGTGACCAAGTTATCTCATGTAACCCAATGCCTTCAAGGTTGATTCATGTGATAACATGTGTCTGAATAACTTTCACTTCAAAGGCTGGCAAGTCTTACACTGTGTATATGGATGCTATTTGACTTATGATGGGCTATATGCAAAAATGCTTCAACTTGAAGATATTGTATTGATTACATTCATCCCACTGAAACTTATATCTTGGAATCATAGTTGCTTCCCATTGTAATCCTGTGGTTGACAGGAAGGTGTGACTCCCCACCATTGCACAATAATATAAGAGAGTATGCCATATGTCACTAGCTTAGGAAATGATCAGAATGCAGATTTGAAGTATGACTTCTACTGAATCCATATTATATCCACCACATTATAAGGTGAAAAATAATAACTCCACTCATTTTATACTGAGGACTATGTATAAAAGTATATCTTATTTTCTTATCTATCCATTAATGACTGTTTGGATTTCTTCCACATTTTGACTATTGTTAAAAACAGCTATCAGTCCAGATATACAGACATCTGCTTGCACACTGCTTTCAATTCATTGATCAAGAAGATTAAATCATAATTCTGTTTGTTTTTTTGGGAAACCTTTGTAAATTCACTTTAGCATTTGTATTCCCACCAGTGCTAAATATGGGTTCTAGTTTTTCCACATATCTGCCACTATCTATCTATCTATCTATCCTCTATCTAGTGATCCAGTGTGTGTGTGTGTGTGTATAGGATACATGTATAGGATATACATATATATATAGATATATATATCTATATATATATATATATATCCTAATGAGTGTAAAGTATCTTAATGTGATTTTAATTTGTATTTCCCTAACAAAATAAATAACAGGGAATATTTTGTTATGTGTTTTTTGGTCATTCTCTCTTTCAGAGAAATAGAAAATGCAAAGGTCTTGAAAAGGTCTTTGACCATTTTTATATAAAAGTTTACTTTTTAATTACTGTTATTGTTTCCCATGACACATAATCAAAAAACTGAAGGTATAGAACAAAGAAGTTATTAAGAGATGCAAGAGAAAAAGATCAAGTACCATATAAATGCAGACACCATTAGAATAACACCTGACTTCTCAATGGAGACTTTAAAGGTCAGGAGGACCTGGAAAAATGTTTTACAAACTCTAAGAAACCACAGATTATACCTAGCACAACTATCACAGTAAACAGAGAAAGAAAAATGTTTCATGATAAAACCAAATATAAGCAGTATTTCTCTATACAAATCCAGTTCTATCTAAGGTGCTAGAAGAAAAACTTCAGTCTCAAGATGAAATGGAAGTTTCTGATTGTGTCATGTGATACAGATTCATGCGATGTCTTACTGATGCAGACTCCCATGGTCTTTTGCAGACGCAAGACCCATGGGAGGATACCTGATGTTTGGAGAGAATATAAATAGGACTTAATGGACAGTAACAGGCATTTGTATAGATAGCCCTACAATGCTTCCTTGGTCAGGAATTTTTGCTGATCTTCACTTTGTTGAGAGAGGCACAGCGAAGAATTTCTCCGACATCCCGGTTGGTTTTGGTCACTCCCACTGACCCGTGCCAATTTGGCGGAGACTAGCTGTTTCTGCTGGATCATTTCACCATTGCTGATTCGTGTTTGGTCTACAGAACTAGACTGCTGGTATACTGACAAATGAAGATTGGAATCACCCCAAAGAACTACTTCTAAACAGGCTGACATCCACTTGTCCTATTCTCCATCTTTTCTCCCTTACATTTGGATGGTGGGCTAGAAGGTTAAAAGTAGGTTTGGAGAAACCTAAGCCTACATAAAGATGTTAACCACATCCAAGAAAACACACGGAATAAATAATCCCAGAATAGTAAATCAAAAGAGCAGGAAAAAACTTCACACAATAACAACAAAATAACAGGACTCAATGCAGCATATTGATAACTCTCAACATTAATGATCTCAATTCCCCAATAAGAAGATATGGGCTAATATAGAAAACAGGATCCATCTTTTAGCTGCGTACAAGAAACACATCTTACCTTCAAGGATAGATACTATCTCAGGGTAAAAGGATGAGTAAACATATTCCAAGCAAATGGCCCCAAGTGGCAAGCAGGTATAGATATTTTAATACCTGACAAAATAGACTTCAAATCAAATCTAATCAGAAGGGATAGAAAAGGACACTAAAGAAGCACAGGAAAATACAATAAAACAGGTGAAGGATATGAATAAAACTCTCAGACCTAAAAAGGGAAATGGAAGCAATAAAGAAAACACAAACCTAAGCAATACTGGAGATGGGAAACCAAGGGAAGAGAACAGGAACTACAGACATAAGTATTACCAACAGAATATAGAAGAAAGAGAGAATCTTAGGTATAGAAGATACGTTTGAAGAAACCAATATATTAGCCAAAGAAAATGCAAAACCTAAAAAGTCCATGACACAAAACATTGAGGAAATCTGGGGCATCATGAAAAGACAAAATCTATGAAAAATAGAAATAGAAGAAGGAGGAAAAGGAGAAGAAGGAGAAGGAAGAGAAGGGGGAGGAAGAGGAGTAAGAGGAGGAGGAGGAGGTGGTTTCCAGCTCTAAGGCCCAGAAAACATCTTCAACAAAAACATAGAAGAAAATTTCCTTAACCTAAAGAAATAGATGCCTATAAAGGTACAAGAAGCTTAAAGAACGCCAAACAGATTGGACCAGAAAAGAAAAGCCTCCAGTCACATAATGATAAAAACACTAAACATACAGAACAAAGAAAGAATTTTAAAAGCAGTAAGGGAAAAAGACCAAGCAACATGTAAAGATAGACCTATCAGAATTACACCTAATTTCTCGTTTGAGACTTTAAAAACTAGAAAGGTATTGCAGACCCTAAGAGACTGCAGATATCTGTCCAGAATACTATACTCAGCAAAACTTTCAATCACCATGATGGAGAAACCAAGATACTTCATGACAAAACTAAACTCAAACAATACCTTTCCACTAAACCAGCCTTACATCACATACTAGAAGGAAAACTCCAACCCAATATCTCTCAACATCCATGGACTCAATTCCCCAGTAAAAAGACACAGACTAACCAAATGGATTTTTAAAAAGGATCCATCATTCTGCTATATACAAGATATATCTCAGCAACAAAGGTAATCATTATCTTAGTATAAAAAGCTGGCAAAAGGTTTTTCAAGCAAATGGACCCAAGAAACAAGCTAGAGTAGCCATTCTATTATCTAGTAAAATAGACTTCCAACCAAAAATAATAAAAAGAGACTTCATATTCACCAAAGGAAAAATCTACTGAGAGAACATCTCAATTCTGATCATCTATGCCCCAAATATGGGCATCCAAATTCATAAAAGAAGCATTACTAAAGATTAAACCACACATCCAGCTCTGCACATTAATAGTGGGAGACCTCAACACCACACTCTCACCATTGGATAGGTCATGGGGACAGAAACTAAACAGAGAAATAACAAAACCAGCAGAGGTTATGATACAAATGGACTTAACAGTTCTATAGAACATTTCACCCAACCACAAAAGAATATACCTTCTTCTCAGCATCTAACAGAACCTTCTCCAAAATTGGCCATATAATCATTCACAAAAGAAACCTCAACAGATACAAGAAGACTGAAATAATCCTAAGCATCTTATCAGATCACCCTAACTCTAACCCTAGCCCTAAACAACTTCAACAACAAAAACAACACAACAACAAAAAGTCTACATATTCATGGAAACTGATCAATTCTCTATTCAATGATCACTGAATCATGGAAAAAAATAAAGACATTAAAGACTTTCTAGAATTCAATAATAGTGAGGGCACTACATATCAAGACTTATGGGATACTATGAAAGCAGTGCTAAGAGGAAAGTTCACAGTACTAAGTACCCTCATAAAGAAATTGGATTGTTCTCATACTAATTAATTAAAATTATATTTAAGGGCTCTCAAAAAAAGAAACAAACACACTCAAGAGGAGTAAATAACAGGAAATAATTAAACTCAGGGCAGAAATCAATCAGTTAGAAACAGAGTGATACAAAGAATCAGCAAAACCAAAAGCTCCAAAAGCTTGTTCTTTGAGAAAATCAACAAGATAGATAAACCCTTAGCTAAACTAACTGAAGGGCAGAGAAACAATATCCAAATTAACAAAATCAGAAGTGAAAAGGGAGACATAACAACAGAACTTGAGGAAATTAAGAAAAAAAAATCATTAGAACCTACTACAAAAGCCTATACTCTACATAACTGGAAAGCTAGATGAAATGAATGTTTTTCTAGACAGACAGCACACAACCTAGTAAAATAATGATCAGGTGAACTATCTAGACAGTCTCATTACCCCTAAGAAAATAGAAATAATCATCAAAAACCTCCCAACCAAATAAAGCCCTAGGCTAGATGGTTTTAGTGCAGAATTCTACTAGACCTTCAAAGAAGAACCAGTACCAATACTCCTCAAACTATTCCACAAAATAGAAACAGAAGGAATACTACCTAATTCATTCGATGAAGCCACAGTCACTCTGGTACCTAAACCACAAAAAGACTCAAAAAAGAGAACTTCAGACCAATTTTTCTCATAAACATTGATGTAAAAATACTCAATAAAACACTCACAAACCAAATCCAGGAACACATCAAAAACATCATTCTTCATTATCAAGTAGGCTTCATCCCAGGGATGCAGGGATGGTTCAATATTTGAAAAATCCATCAATGTAATCCATCGTATAAACAAACTGAAAGAAAAGAACACCACATGATTATCTCACTAGATGTTGAGAAAGCATTTAACAAAATCTAACACCCCTTCATGATAAAACTCTCAGAAAAAGCAGTGATATAAGGGGACTATCTAAACACATAAAGGCTATAGACAGCAAGCTAATAGGCTACATCAAATTAAATGGAGAGAACTT
Source organism: Rhynchomys soricoides (assembly GCA_019843965.1). Classification (NCBI taxonomy): domain Eukaryota; kingdom Metazoa; phylum Chordata; class Mammalia; order Rodentia; family Muridae; genus Rhynchomys; species Rhynchomys soricoides. The sequence goes on along the minus strand of JADRCH010000127.1, from coordinate 100,134 downwards.
AAAACATTCCCACTAAAATTGGGGACAAGGCTGTCCACTCTCTCCTTACTTCAATATAGTACTTGAAGTTCTGGCTAGAGCAATAAGACAACTAAAGGAAATTAAGGGGATACAAATTGGAAAAGAAGACAAAATATCGCTATTCTTAGATGATATAATAATATACATAAATGACCCCAAAATTCTACCAAGCAACTCCTACTACTGATAAACATCTTCAGAAAAGTGGTTGGATACAAAATTAACTCAAAGAAATCAGTAGTCCTCTACACAAGGGCTAAACAGACAGAAAGAAGTTAGGGAAACAGTACCCTTTACAGTAGCCACAAATAACATAAAATACCTTGGTGTAACTCTAACCAAGCAAGTGAAAGACTTTCAAGTCCCTGAAGAAAGAAATTGAGGATGTTATCAGAAGATGGCAAGTTCTCCCTTGTTCATGGATTAGTAGGGTTAACATAGTGAAAATGGCCATCTTACCAAAAGCAATCTATAGGTTCAGTGCAATCCCTATCAAAATTCCAGCACAATTCTTCACAGATATTGAAAGAATAATTCTCAATTTCTTATGGAAAAACAAAAACAAACAAACAAAAAATCAAGATAGCCAAAATAATGCTGAACAGTAAAAGAACTTCTGGAGGTACCACTATCCCTGACCTAAAGTAGCTGTACTACAAAGCAATAGTAATAAAAAAAAAACTTCATGGTATTTGTATAGAAACAGACAGGTGGATCAATGGGATCAAATTGAAGACCCATAAAAAAACCCACACACTTATGGACACTTGATTTTTGATCTATAAGCCAAAACCAAACAATGGAACAGAGAGAGCGTCTTCAAGAAATGGTGCTGATATAACAAGATGACTGCATTACAAGAATGCAAATAGATCCATATTTATTACCCTGCTCAAAACTCAAGTCCAAATGGATCAAAGACCTCAACATAAAACCAGACACACTGAATCTAAAAGAAGAGAAAGTGGAAAACAGCCTTGAACACATTGTCAGAGGAGAAAATTTCCTGAACAGAACACCAATGGCTCAGGCACTAAGGTTAAGCTTTAATAAACAGGACCTCATGAATCTGAAAAGCTTCTGTAAGACAAAGGACACTGTCGATAGGACAAAATGGCAGCCTACAGATTGGGAAAGATCTTCACTAATCCTTCATCCTACAGAGGTCTAATATCCAAAATATATAAAGAACTCAAGAAATTAGACTCCATAAAAACAAATAACCAAATCAAAAAATGGGGTACAGAAATAAACAGAGAATTCTCAACAGAGGAATCTTGAGTGATGAAGAAGCACTTAAAGTAATGTTCAACATCCTTAGTCTTCAGGAAAATGCAAATCAAAACAACATTGAGATTCCACCTTACACTAATCAGAATGGCTAAGATCAAAAACTCAGGGGACACCACATGCTGGTGAAAGGGTAACACTCCTCCATTGCTGGTGGGATTTCAAACTTGTAAAACCACTCTGTAAATCAATCTGGCAGTTCCTCAGAAAACTGGAAATAGTTCTACCTGAAGACACAGCTATACCACTCCTGAGCATATATCCAAAAGATGCTCCACCATACCACAAGGACATGTGCTCCACTATGTTTATTCATAATAACCAGAAGCTGGAAATAACCCCGATGTCCCTCAACCAAAGAATGGATACAGAAATTTTGGTTCATTTACACAATAGAATACTATTCAGCTATTAAAAAGGAGAACATTACGAATTTTGCAGGCAAATGGATGGCACTAGAAAATATCCTGATTGAGATAACCCAGACCTAAAAGTACAGAATACCTATGATATAACTCGCAGATCAAATATAGTTTAACAAGAAGGAAGACCCAATTGAGGATGCTTTGCTTCCATTTAGAAGTGCGTAGGGGATGGGGGTTGCAAACCTCTAGAAAATTCTAGAGACCTAGATGTGAGAGGCTCCCAGGACTCAATGGGGATGACCTTAGTGGAAATGTCCAACAGTGTGGAGCTGGAACTACATCCAGTAGATAGACATGGCCCCCAGTGGAGGGATGGGGCCACCCACCTAGCTTCAAAAATTTTGACCCAGAATTGTTTCTGTCTAAGGAAATGCAGGGACAAAAATGGAGCAGAGACTGAAGGAAAAGCCATCCAGTAACCAGCCCAACTTGGGATCCATCCCATGTGCAGGCACCAAATCCTGACACTATTACAGATTCCATGTTGTGCTTGCACACAGGAGCCTAATATGGCTGTTCTCTGAGGGGTTCTACCAGCAGTTGGCTGGGACAGATGCAGATAATTACAGACAACCATTGAACTGAGGTTGGAGACCCCTATGGAAGAGTTAGAGAAAGGACTAAAGGAGCTGAAGGGGACTGCAACCCTATAGAAAAACAACAACAACAGCAGTATCAACTAACTTGGACCCCTCAGAGCTCCCAGAGTCTAAGCCACCAACCAAAGAGCATACATGGGCTGGTCTGTGGCCCCCACTACACATGTAGCAGATTACTTTGTCTTGTCTCAGTGGGAAAGGATGCACTTAATCCTGTAGAAACTTGATTCTCTGGGAAGGGGGATGCTAGTGCTGTGAGGTGGGAGTGGGTGGGTAGGCAGGGGAGCACCTTCTCAGAAGCAAAGGGGATGGAGGATGGGGTGAAGAACTTGTGGAGGGGGAATCAGGAAAGGGGGGCAACATTTAGAATGTAAATAAAAATATAATTAATAAAAAGATATTAAACCAGACCCAAAGGATATGAATAGTATGTACTCACTGAATAAGTGGATATTAGCCAAAAAGTTTGAAATACCCATGATGTACTCCCACAGACCCAAAGAAGTTAAGCAAGAAAGAAGGCCCCAGTGAGGATATTTCAATCCGACTTAAAGGGGGAACAAAATAGTCATTGGAGGCAGAGGGAGGGAGGGACCTGTGTGGGAGAGGAGAGGGCAAGGGGAATTGGGGGGGGCAGGATCAGGCATGGGTAGAGACAGGAGAGATTCCCAGAAGGCCAGGGGAATGAATAGAAATATACAGCTGCCAGGTGTGGGGAGATTCTTTAGGAAGTCTCAGAGACCTGGGATGAGGGAGGCTCCCAGGAATCAATGCAAGTGACTTTAGCTGAAAATACCCAACAGTGGGGATATAGAACCTTAAGAGACCACCTCCAATAGCTAGACAGGATCTTCAGTGGAGGAATGGGGACACCAATCCACCTACAAACGTTTTGATCCAAAAGTGTGCCTGTCTAAAAGAAATGTAGGGACAAAGATGGAGCAGAGATTGAAAGAATGGCCAAAGAGTGACTGGCCCATTTTGAGACCCATCCCAAAGGCAGGCTACAATCCCTCACACTATTAATGATGCTTTGTTGTGCTTGCAGACAGGAGCCTAGTATAGCAGCCCTTTAAGAGGCTCTACCAGCAGCTGAATGGGACAGATGTAGATACCAACAGACAAACATTGGACAGAGGTTGGGGCCCCTTATGGAAGAGTTAGGGGAAGGATTGAAGGCCCTCAAGAAGATGGCAACCTACAAGAAGATTAATAGTGTCAACCAATGAGTCACTGACCAAAGAGTCCTAGACCCCCAGCACACATGTAGCCGAGGTCTGTCATGTCTGGCCTCAGTTGGAGAGGATGCACCTAATTCTGCAGAGATTAGATGCACCAAAGTGGGGGTATATGGGGGAGGGTGCCTTCTCAGAGGTGAAGGGGAGGGTAGTTGGGGAGGAACTCTGGGAGGGGGGAATCAGTAAGGGGGACAACATTTGGGAAATGAAGAAATAAATGAGATTAATAAAGAAGACTAATAAAGAAAACAAGAGCCATCTTTCTGCTGCATCCAAGGAACAACCTTACCTTCAATGATAGATACTATCTCAGGGTAAAAGGATGGCTAAAGGTATTCCAAGCAAATGGCCCCAAGTGGCAAGCAGGTGTTGACATTTTAATACCTGACAAAATAGACTTCAAATCAAATCTAGTCGAAAGAGATAGAAAAAAACCACCACATACTCATCAAAGGAAAAAAATTCTATTAAGAAGATATTGCAATGTTTTTGTGTGGAAGGTTTTTTGTTTGTTTTGTTTGTTTGTTTTGCTTGTTTGTTTTGAGACAGAGTTTCTCTGTATAATAGCTCTGGCTGTCCTGGAACTCCAGGCTGGCCTCAAACTCACAAAGATCTGCCTGCCTCCACCTCCTAAGTGCTGGGATTAAAGGCATGTACCACTATTGCCCAGCAAATGTAGCCTGATTTTTGGGGGAGGGGAGATTTTAAGAAAAGGTTTCTCTGTGTAGCCGTGGCTTTCCTGGAACTCACTCTATAGAACAGGCTGGCCTCGAATTCACAGAGATCCACCTGTCTTTGCTTCTAGAATGCTAGGATTTAAGTCATGCACCACCAATGCCTGACTGCAATTCTTAATGTTTGTGCACCACATATAAAGGCAACCAAACTCACAAAAGAAATACTACTGTAGCTAAAATCACATATTGACCCTTATACAGTAATAGTGGGTAACTTCAAGCCATCTAGACAAAAACTAAATAAAGAATTCTAGAGTTAAATAACATCATAAATCAAATGTATTAGAAGATATTTACAGAACATTTCACACAAACAAAAAGAATATACTTTCTTTCTTACCAGCTCATGGAACTTTCTCCAAAAATTGACCACATATGTGATCACAAAACAAATCTCAACAGATATAAGAAAGTTGAAATAACACCCTGCATTGTATCTATAGATTAAAGCTGAATATCAACAATAACAGAAACAACAGAAAGTATACAAACTCATGGAAATTGAAAAACTCAGTTCTGAATGAAAAATAGGTGAAGACATAACTTAGGGAAAAAATTAAAAACTTGCTAGAATTGAATGAAAAAAGAAAACACAACATATCCAAACCTATGGAACACAATGAAGGCAAGTTCTAAGAGGCAAGTTCATAGCACTAAGTGCCTACATTTAAAAGGAAAATTGCATATTGGCAACTTAACAGCACACCTGAAAGCTCTAGAGTCAAAGAAGGTAACATCTGAAGTAGTAGATGGCAAGAAATGATCAAACTCAGGGCTGAAACCAATAAAATAAAAACAACAACAATAAAAAGAATCAATGGAGCAGAGTTGCTTTTTCGAGAAAATCAATAGAATTGATAGCTACATTAACTAAAAGATGGAGAAAGAAGATCAAAATTAATAATATTAGAGATAAAAAGAGGGTGTCACAATAGACACCAGGGACATCTAGAGAATCATAAGAGTATTTAAAAATATGTACTCCACTTAACTGGAAAATCTAAGAGAAATGGATGAATTTTTGATATCTATTAACAGAGACTGGACAATGCTCAGAGAGTAAAGACCTTAGAACACTCTGCCATATATGGGTTGTCTTCATCAAATGCCTTCCCTCAGGGCTCAGGAAACTATGTAGAAAAGAGACAGAAATATTCTAAGAGCCAGAGGAGTGGAGACACCAGGAATCAGAGTCTTTAAGACACAATAGAACGGATTCACAAATGAACGCACAGAAACCGTGGCAGCATACCCAGGGTGTGCATAAGATGAAGTCATAGGGATCCCAGCAATGAGAGGAGAAAATGGACACAAGTTTCCCTCCCTAACCAAGAAGCTATCTTTAATTGACAAACACTTGCAAATAAAAATTACTTTTCTCTAATGGAATCTCACAGGGTATATAAATTACACTTAAGGCCAGGTCCCACATCCAACAATAGATGACCAACATAAAATGATCTCAATGTAGTATTGTGGTCTTGTGGAATTTTTGTCTCATGTTACCTTGTTTGTGTGCTTCCTATCTTACTAGTCTTTTGCTTGTATATTATGGTTTCCAATTTTGTGTTTTTATGATGTGTATGTGTGTGAGGGGGTATGTGTATGTGTGATTTGTATGTTTCTCATGCTTTTTATTATTTTTTAAAAATCTATTTCTTTTGCCTGTTGAGAGAGACAGAGAGAGGGGATAGCATGGTATTGGATGGGTGGGAAATGTGGAAGACCTAGAAGGGGGAACCATAATTAGAATATATTGCATAGCCGGGCAGTGGTGGTGCATGCCTTTAATCCCAGCACTTGGGAGGCAGAGGCAGGTGGATTTCTAAGTTCAAGGCCAGCCTGGTCTACAGAGTGAGTTCCAGGACAGCCAGGGCTACACAGAGAAACCCTGTCTCGAAAAACCATTAAAAAAAAAAAAAGAATATATTGCATAAAACTAATATTCCATAAAATTAATTGTTCTTGTTGAGTTGTAGGAGTTCTTAAACATATTTTATATTTTAATTCCCTATCAATTATATGGGATAGTGTAATATGCCTTTTTTTTTACTTGTTACTTGTTCTCTTGGTGTCATATTCAAGAAACCATTGCCTTTTAAAGCCAATCACAAGGACTGGGGACTCAAGGCAAGGCCAGAACAAAATCTCATGAATAGTATTGATAATGTGAAGCCTTCCAATCTACAAACACAGGATATTTCTATCTGGAGCAGAGTCTTTTCATTTATTTCAACAACTTTGGTACTTTATAGCACATGACTATCTTCCTTGATTGAATTTATTTCTAAATGGTATGATTAAAATTTGAATTATTTTTAAAGCATCTTTGAGCTTTTTGTGTTTTAACATATATTGCAAGCATTTTGTATGATTTTGTGTCTTGTAATTTTGACAAATTAATTGATCATCTCTAAGAGACTTTTCTTTTGGTGTGGACTCTACATGAAAGCTCATCTAATCCATAAGCAGAGATCTTCTTACTTCTCTTCTAATTTCAGTGCCTTTTATGCATTTTCCCCCTGTAGGTATGTACACGTGTTTGGGGTATGAATGCAAATGCCAAAATACACATGTGCATGTGGAGACCAGAGATCAACCTCAGATGTTGCTTCATAAACAATGTTCACCATGGTTTTTTGAAACAGGGTATTTCACTTGCCTGGGACTCACAAATTTGGCTAGGTTGGCTGGCCAGTGAGCCCAAGGATCTGCCCATATTTACCTACCCAGAGCTGGGATTGTAAGTAAACACTACCATGTCTAGCCTTCCTCTTCTTCTGTTGGTTCTGGGGACTAAACTTAGGTCCTCATGCTTGTGTTGCAAGCATTTTAACTGAGCAATTTCTTCAGACCTCTTTTAGTAAATTTTTCTTGTCTAATTTCTCTGGTAAGGACTTCTAATGCTATTTTAAGTAGTGTTGGTAAGGTGCTCATTCTTGTTTTATTCTCAGTCTTTTTTATAGTCTGACAAGGTATTTTAAATATGTATTTTTAGATTGGGTTTCACTATGTAACCTTGACTGGTCTGGAACTGCTAGGTAGAGAAAACTAGCCCTAAACTTATAGAAATCCACCTGTCTTTGCCTCCCGAGTGCTAGAATTAAAGGTGAGGACCACCACGCCAAGATACATTCTTTTTTACTAAAGAATTATTTTTTAAAAAAGATTTATTTATTTTATTTATATGAGTACATTGTAGCTGTCTTCAGACACACCAGAAGAGGGCATCAGATCCCATTACAGATGGTTGTGAGCCCTCATATGGTTGCTAGGAATTGAACTCAAGACCTGTGGAAGATCAATCAGTGCTCTGAACCACTGAGCCATCTCTCCAAGACTCCCCCCCCCTTATTTTTAAAGAATTTTTAAAAAGATTTATTTTCTTTATATGAGTACATTGTAGCTGTCTTCAGACACACAGAAGAGGGCATCGGATTCTATTAGAGATGGTTGTGAGCCACAGTGTGGTTGCTGGGAATTGAACTCAGGACTTTTGGAAGAGCAGTCAGAGTTCAAATCCCAGCAACTACATAGTAGCTCACTAAAGAATTATTAAAGTAAAAGGATTTCAGCAGTTTGAAAAGAAAGATTGCTACAAGGCTGTCCTCCGACCACCACCTACATGTGATAGCAGCATGCACTCCTCCACACACCATGCCTATGCATGCATACCCACACATGCAGTGTTTTAAAAATCTGTATGAAATTTATGATAGTAAATCTATTTTGGATAAATGGATTATAATATGGGAGATAAAGCTTGTTTGGGTACATAAAAAAAAGAAAAGAAAGATTGTTTATTAATGAGCAACAATGCTTAGAGAGCAGAAAGGGGAAAAGGAAGATGAGAAACGGTAGCAGATATATGTGTAGATATGTGTGCTGAACATAGTTTAAAAATGTAATAGCCATTAAAATGGCAAAAAGGATGGATGAAAATGAACCATGGTATAGAATAGGCAAAACTATTTAATCAAAACGGAATATCATAAAATGAAGTGATGTTAATTGATTATAAGCTATACAAAAAACTCCAAACAAACATAAAAAAGTAAAAATTGACACCTTAAGTCAGAAGCTTTGAAATAATGGTCCCATCTTGTATTTCTTCTCATGAAGGATCTTCTACTGGAGTCTTGGTCTTAAAGAACCAAGTAAAAAGTACCCATGACACATTTGTTGAAAGATAGAAAATTGGTCCAAAAATACAGAGAGGGAACTGAAACATTTCACAGAGGGCAGGGCTCAAGAGTAAAACACTAAAAGAGGAAGATAATATTATAGAAAACAAGGAACAGAAATTGAGTTGTTTTACAAATGTCTATTCATCTTCCCTGAATATTCCACCAAGAAATAAGGTGGACATGGCCCATGAGTAGCAGCCAAGAGAAAAAGAAGTCTCTGTACTTTTCCAGTTAAGAATTCAAGTATCCTTCATGGAAGAGTAATACAATTTCTTTATTAAAAGAGATGCCACAGTGTAGAGGAATGCTAGGGAGGGAAGAGGGGAGTGGGTAGGTAGGTGAGGGAGCACCCTCATAGAGGCAAGGGGAGGGGGAATGGAATAGGGGTTACCCAAAGGGGAAAACATTTGAAATGTATATAAAGTAAATATCCAAAATAAAATAAAATGGGGAGGGGGACACAGACTGAATGAATCAGGAAACAAAACCCATCCATCTGCTGCTTTTTTTTTTTTTTTTTTTTGAGACAGGGTTCCTTTCCTGGAACTCACTTTGTAGACTAGGCTGACCTCGAACTCTGAAATCTGCCTGCCTGTGCCTCCCAAGTGCTGGGATTAAAGGAGTGCGCCACCATTGCCTGGCTCCATCTGCTGCTTTTAAGAAACATATCTTAGTGTTAAGGACAGGCACTGACTTTGGGTTAAAGAATGGACCAAAGCACACCAGTCAAATTGGGCGTCACTATCCTAATATCTGACAAAATAAACATCAAACTGAAACTGAAAAAAAAGTAGAAATGGATTTTTTGTTTGTTTCTGTCTCCTTGCCTTCCATCTCAGAGACTGACACTAAGCAAAATGACCTCTGAAGCCTTCCCTGGGTTAGAAGAGATATAGCTAGAATTGTCATTGTCTAATAACTGTCTTATGCTCTTTCTGCTGGACTCTCACATCAAGATGATTGATTCTTTTAAATGAATTTTCTGCTCCTCCAAAGGACCTGGTTCCGTTCACAGAACCCTATGGTTTTGCTAAGTATCAGGTTTAAATCTAAGCCTATGGATCTTAGAGAAGGTACCAAAGCAGAAGACTTGACTGATAGTTTATAAAGAGTATACTTTTTCAGCTACATTTTATTTTTTCCGTCTTTGTTACATATTTTATTTTTTAAAATTATTTTATTCATTTATATTCCAAAAGTTGCCTCACTCCTGGTCTCCCCTCCCAGAGTTCTTCATCCCATCCTCCCTTCTGCGAGGGTGCTCCCGTACCTGTCAAACCCCTACCTGCAGCAGCATCCCTTTTCACTGGGGCATATCAAGAATCCACAGGATTAAGTGCACTCTCTCCAACTGAGGCCAGGCAAGGCAATCCTCTGCTATACAGGTGCTTGGTGCCACAGCCCACCCATGTATCCTCTCTGAGGAGTCTGGGTTAGTTGATATTATTCTACTTCCTATGGAGTTGCAATCTACCTCAGCTCCTTCAGTCCTTCCCTGAACTTTTCCATAAGGGTCCCTGACCTCAATCCAATGATTGTTTGTAAATATCTCCATTTGTCTCAGTCAGCTGCTGGTAGAGCCTCTCAGAGGATAGCCACGACACTCTCCTGTCTGCAAGCAAAATATGGCATCAGTAATAGTGTCAGGGTTTGATGCCTGCACATTGGATGGATCCCAAGTTGGGCTGGTCACTGGGTAGCCTTTATTTTAGTCTTTGTTACATTTTTGTTCCTCATTTCCCTTAGATAGGAATTGTTGAAGATGGGTGGGTGGCTCCCTGCCTCAACTGGGAGCCATGTCTATCTACTAGAGGTGGTCTCTTCAGGTTCCATCACTCCACTGTTGGGCATTTCAGCTAACGTCATCCCCATTGAATCCTGGGAGCATATCACATCCCAGGTATCTGGGACTTTCTAGAGGTACCTCCCTCCACCTCTCACTAACACTGCTGTATATTTACATTCATGTTCCTGGCTCTCTGGGCTTCTCTCCTGACTCCCCCCATACCTGATCCTACCCCCTTTACCCTCCCTTCCTTTCTCCCTCCCTGGTGCCTCCCTTCCTCTGCTTCTCATAATTATTTTGGTCCTTCTTCTAAGTGAGTTAGAACTATCCACACTTAGGCTTTCCTTCTTGTTAAGCTTCCTACGGTGGTGGGGTATATATGGGCATTCTGACCATTTTGGCTAATATTCACTTATCAGCGAGTACATACCTTACATGTCCTTTTGGGTCTGGGTTACCTCAATCAGGAGGATATTTTCTAGTTCCATCCATTTGTCTGCAAAATTCATAAAAGTCCTCCCTCATTTTTAATAGCTGACTAGTACTCCATTGTGTAAATGAACCACATTTTCTGTATCCATTCTTCAGTTGAGGGACATCTGGGTTGTTTCCAGCTTCTGGCTATTATGAATAATCCTACTATGAACATAGTGGAGCACATGACCTTGTGGTATGGTGGAGCATCTTTAGGTATATGCCCAGGAGTGGTGTAGCTGGGTCTTCAGGTAGAACTATTTCTAATTTTTTGAGGTACTGCCAGATTGATTTCCAAAGTGGTTGTACCAGTTTGCAATCCCACCTGCAATGGAGGAGTGTTCCTCGTTCCCCACATCCTTGTCAGCATGTGGGTGTCCCTTGAATTTTTGATCTTAGCCATTCTGAATAGTGTAAGATGGAATATCAGGATCATTTAGATTTGCATTTTCCTGATTACTTAGGATGTTGAATATCTCTTTAAGTGTTTCTCAGTCATTCAATAATCCTCTGTTAGAATTCTCTGTTAGCTCTGTACCCCATTTTTAAATTGGATTATTTGGGGGTTTTTTTGTTTTTGTTTTTGGTTTTTTTTAGTAAAACTTCTTGAGTTCTTTGTACATTTTGGATATAAGCCTTCTATCAGATGTAGGGTTAGTGAAGATCTTTTCCCAATCTGTAGGTTGCCATTTTGTCCTATTGACAGTGTCTTTTGCCTTACAGAAGAATTTCTTTTTTTTTTTTTTTTTTTAATTTTTACACGTGTTTATTGATGTGGTAATGGGGACCAAACATAGGGGCTTGCACCTGTGAGACAAGTTGTCTTCGATGGGGCTACATGCACAGTTCTAGAGAACCCTTCTTTTACTACTGACTATACACACACCTAAGATGTATTCTAGACTTATTAGTACTTTGATATTAGTGGTTCGAAATAACTTGTGCCTAACAGTCGCAACTGTCTCTGGAGCGTGGTTGAGTTTCCCTGGACCATTTTTTTTTCTACTTTATTTACATTTCAAATGTTTTCCCCTTTCCAGAGCTCCTATTTGGAACCTCCCTATTCCCTCCCCCCTCCCCTGCCTCTATTGGGATATTCCCCCACCCACCCACCCACCCACTCTCATCTTCCTTCCTTGGCATTCTCCTATACTGGGGGATCTAATACCCTCAGGCCCAAGGGCCTCTCCTCCCCTGATGTCTAACAAGACCCTCCTCTGCTGCATATGTGGCCAGCATCATGGGTCACTCCATGTGTATTCTTTGGTTGGTGGATCAGGCTCCAGAAGTATCAGGGGATCAAGCCAGTTGCCACTGTTGTTGCCTTTCTGGGGATGCAAACTCCCTCAGCTCCTTCAGTCCCTTCTCCAAGTCCTCCATCTGGGACCTCCCACTCCGCCCTACTGTTGCTGTGAAGTAACTCTTGGGTATTTCGAACTCTTGGGCTAATAACCACTTAACACTGAGTACATACCATGTTCATTCTTTTGTGACTGTGTTAACTCGCTCAGGCTGATATTATCAAGATCCATCGAGTTGTCTGCAAATTTCATGAAGTCATTGTTTTTAATTGCTGAGTAGTATTCCATTGTGTAAATGTACCACATTTTCTGTGTCCATTTCTCTGTTGAGGGACATCTGGGTTGTTTCAGGCTCCTGGCTATTATAAATATGGCTGCTACGAACATAGTGGAACATGTGTCTTTATTACATGTTAGAGCATCTTCTGGGTATATGCCCAGGAGTGGAGTAGCTGGGTCCTCAGGTAGTTTTATGTTCATTTTTCTGAGGGCCCACCAAACTGATTTCCAGAGAGATTGTATGAGCTTGCATTCCCACCAGCAATGGAGGAGTGTTCCTCTTTCTCCACATCCTCGCCAATATCTGCTGTCACCTGAGTTTTTCATCTTAGCCATTCTGACTGGTGTGAGGTGGAATCTCAGGGTTGTTTTGATTTGCATTTCCCTGATGACTAAGGATGTTGAACATTTCTTTAGGTGCTTCTCGGCCATTTGAGTTTCCTCAGTTGAGAATTTTCTGTTTAGCTCTGTTCCCCATTTTTTGATAAGGTTATTTGGATCTCTGGAGTCTAGCTTTTTGAGTTCTTTGTATACATTGGATATTAGCCCTCTATCAGACGTAGGATTGTAAAGATCTTTTCCCAATCTGTAGGCTGCCATTTTGTCCTATTGACAGTGTCCTTTGCCTTACAGAAGCTTTGTAATTTTATGAGGTCCCATCTGTCGATTCTTGATCTTAGAGCACAAGCCATTGGTGTTCTGTTTAAGAACGTTTCCCCTGTGCCCATGTGTTTGAGACTTTTCCCCATTTTCTCTTCTATTAGATTCAGTGTATCTGGTTTTATGTGAAGGTCATTGATCCACTTGGACTTGAGCTTTGTACAGGGAGATAGGAATGGGTCAATTCACAATCTTCTACATGTAGACTGCCAGTTGAACCAGCACCATTTGTTGAAGATGCTGTCTTTTTTCCACTGTATGGTTTTAGCACCTTTGTCAAAGATCAAGTGACCATAAGTGTGTGGGTTCAATTCTGGGTCTTCGATTCTATTCCATTGAGCTACCTGCCTGTCACTGTACCAATTACCATGCAGTTTTTATCACTACTGCTCTGTAGTACAGCTTGAAGTCAGGGAGGCTGATTCCCCCAGAAGTCCTTTTATTGTTGAGAATAGTTTTTGCTATCCTGGGTTTTTTGTTGTTGCAAATGAATTTGAGAATTGCTTTTTCTAAGTCTATGAAGAATTGAGTTGAAATTTTGATGGGGATTGCATTGAATCTGTAGATTGCTTTCGGCAGGATGGTCATTTTAACTATATTAATCCTGCCAATCCATGAGCATGAGAGATGTTTCCATCTTCTGAGGTCTTCTTCAATTTCTTTCTTCAGAGACTTGAAGTTCTTATCATACAGATCTTTCACTTGCTTGGTTAGAGTCACGCCAAGGTATTTTATATTGTTTGTGACAAATGTGAAGGGTGTTATTTCCCTAATTTCTTTCTCAGCCTGTTTATCCTTTGAGTATAGGAAGGTTACTGATTTGCTTGAGTTAATTTTGTATTCGGCCACTTTGCTGAAGTTGTTTATCAGCTGTAGCAGATCTCTGGTGGAGTTTTTCAGGTCACTTAAGTATACCATCATCTCATCTGCAAATAGTGATATTTTGATTTCTTCCTTTCCAATTTGTATCCCTTTGACCTCCTTTTGTTGTCTGATTGCTTTAGCTAGAACTTTAAGTAGTATATTGAATAGATAGAGAGAGGGCACCTTTGCTAAGTCCTTGATTTTAGTGGGATTGCTTCGAGTTTCTCTCCATTTAATTTGATGTTGGCTACTGGTTTGCTGTATATTGCTTTTACTATGTTTAGATATGTTCCTTGAATTCCTGATCTTTCCAAGACTTTTATCATGAAGGGATGTTGAACTTTGTCAAATGCTTTTTCAGCATCTAACAAAATGACCATGTGGTTTTTTTCTGTGAGTTTGATTATGTAGTGGATTACATTGATGGATTTCCGGGTATTGAACCATCCCTGCATCCCTGGGATGAAGCCTACTTGATCATGGTGAATGATCACTGTGATGTGTTCTTGGATTCGGTTTGCGAGAATTTTATTGAGTATTTTTGCATTGATATTCATAAGGGAAATTGGTCTGAAGTTTTCTTTTATTGTTGGGTCTTTGTGGGGTTTTGGTATCAGTGTAACAGTGGGCTCATATAATGAATTGGGTAGTGTTCTTTCCGTTTCTATTTTATGGAATAACTTGAAGAGTATTGGTATTAGGTCTTCTTTGAAGGTCTGATAGAATTCTACACTGAACCCATGTAGTCCTGGACTTTTTTTGGTTGGGAGACTTTTAATGACTGCTTCTATTTCTTTAGGGGTTATGGGACTGTTTAGATGGTTTATCTGATCCTAATTTAACTTTGATAATTGGTATCTGTCTAGAAACTTGTCCATTTCTTCCAGATTTTCCAATTTTGTTGAGTATAGGCTTTTGTAGTAGGATCTGATAATATTTTTAATTTCCTCAGAGTCTGTTGTTATATCTCCATTTTCATCTCTAATTTTACTAATTTGCACACTGGTGCCCTCTGGTTAGTCTGGCTAAGGGTTTATCTGTCTTGTTGATTTTCTCAAAGAACCAGCTCCTGGTTTTGTTGTTTCTTTGTATAATTCTTTTAGTTTCCACTTGGTTGATTTCAGCCCTTAATTTTATTATTTCCTGCCTTCTACTCCTCTTGGGTGTATTAGCTTCTTCTTGTTCTAGAACTTTCAGGTGTGCTTTTAGGCTGTTATCATATGCTCTTTCCAGTTTCTTTTCGGAGGCATTCAGAGCTATGAGTTTTCCTCTTAACACTGCTTTCATTGTGTAGGGTTGGGTAGGTTGTACTTTCATTTTCATTAAATTCTAGGAAGTCTTTAATTTCCTTCTTTATTTCTTCCTTGACCATGTTATCATTGAGCAGAGCATTGTTCAGCTTCCATGTGTATGTGGGCTTTGTGTTGTTGTTGTTGCCATTGAAGACCAATCTTAATCCATAGTGATCTGATAGGAGGCATGGGATTATTTCAATCTTCTTACATCTGTTGATGTTTGTTTTGTGACCAATTATATGATCAGTTTTGGAGAAGGTACCATGAGATTCTGAGAAGAAGGTATATTCTTTTGATATAGGATGAAATGTTCTATAGATAATCTGTTAAATCCATTTGGTTCATAGCATTTGTTAGTTTCACTGTGTCTCTGTTTAGTTTATGTTTCCAAGATCTGTCCATTGTTGATAGTGGGGTGTTGAAGTCTCCCACTATTATTGTGTGAGGTGCAATATGTGCTTTGAGCTTTAGTAGAGTATCTTTTATGAATGTGGGAGCTCTTGCATTCAGGGCATAGATGTTCAGAATTGAGAGTTCTTCTTGGTAGATTTTTCCTTTGATGAGTATGAAGTGTCCTTCCTTATCTTTTTTGATGACTTTTGGTTGAAAGTCAATTTTATCTGATATTAGAATGGCTACTCCAGCCTGTTTCTTGGGGCCATTTGCTTGGAAAATTGTTTTCCAGCCCTTTACTCTGAGGTAGTGTTTGTCTTTAACACGGAGGTGTGTTTCCTGGATGCAGCAAAATGCTGGGTCCTGTTTATGGATCCAGTCTATCAGTCTATGTCTTTTTATTGGGGAGTTGAGATCATTGATGTTAAGAGATATTAAAGAATAGTGATTGTTGTTTCCTGTTATTTTTGATGTTGTTTATGTGGCTATCTTTTTTGGGGGGTTGTTGAAAGATTACTTTCTTGCTTTTTCTTGCAAGAAGTTTCTTGCATGTAGTTTCCCTCCTTGAGTTGGCGTTTTCCATGTATTATTCTTTGTAGGTCTGGGTTTGTGGAAACATACTGTGTAAATTTGGATTTGTCATAGAATATTTTGGTCTCACCATCTATAATTATTGAGAGTTTTGCTGGGTATAGCAGCCTGGGCTGGCATTTGTGTTCTCTTAGAGTCTGTATGAGATCTGCCCAGGATCTTCTAGCTTTCATTGTCTCTGGTGAGAAGTCTGGTATAATTCTGATAGGTCTGCCTTTATATATTACTTGCCCTTTTTCCCTTACTGCTTTTAATCTTCTTTCCTTAGTTTGTGTATTTGGTGTTTTGACTATAATGTGTCAGGAGGAATTTCTTTTCTGGTCCAGTCTATTTGGCGTTCTGTAGGCTTCTTGTATATTTATGTTCATCTCTTTCTTCAGGTTAGGGAAATTTTCTTCTATAATTTTGTTGAAGATATTTACTGGGCCTTTAAGTTGGGAATCTTCACTCTCTTCTATACCTACTATCCTCAGGTTCTCTCTTCTCATTGCATTCTGGATATCTTGGATGTTTTAGGTTAGTAGCTTTTTGCATTTTATGTTTTCTTTGATTGTTGTGTCCATGTTTTCTATGGTATCGTCCGCACTTGAGATTCTCTCTTCCATCTCTTGTATTCTGTTGGTTATGCTTGCATCTATGACTCCTGATTTCGTTTCTATGTTCTCTAACTCCAGGGTTGTCTCCCTTTGTGATATCTTTATTGTTTCTATTTCTGTTTTTAATTCCTTAATGGTTTTGTTCATTTGATTGATTGTGTTTTCCTGTAATTCTGCCTGCTTGGTTGTGTTTTCCTGTAATTCTTTAAGGGATTTCTGTGTGTCTTCTTTAAGGGTTTCCAGTTGTTTACCTGTGTTCTCCTGAATTTCTTTAAGGGAGTTATCTATTTCCTTCTTAAAGTCCTCTATCATCTTCTTAATAAGTGATTTTAAGTCTGAGTCTTCCTTTTCTGGTGTGTTGGGGTATCCAGGGCTGGCTGAGGTGGGAGAGCTGGGTTCTGATGAAGCCAAGTAGTCTTGGTTTCTGTTCCTTGTGTTCTTGCCCTTGCCTTTCACCATCTGGTTATCTCTGGTGTTAGCTGGTCTTTCTCTCTCTGACTGTGGCTTGTCTTTCCTACAGGCCCAGGCATCCGTGATTCTTGGAGACCTGTTCTCTTTCCTGGCTGTTCCTCAGTCCCTGTGTCTGGAGCCCTGCTTCCTCTGGCTTTTCCGCACTAGTGGGCAGGTTGCTTTCTCCCTGCACCTGTGGGCAATGAAGGCCTGGTGGCCCAGGCAGAGGTCTCCCGCCACAGGTGGAAGCAGACAGCCTCTTACCTCCCGGCAGTTCCTCAGTCCCTGTGTCTGGAGCCCTGCTTCCGCTGGCTTTTCAGCACAAGTCACAGAAGAATTTCAGTTTCATGAGGTCCCATTAGTCAATTCTTGATCTTAGAACCTGAGCCATTGGTGTTCTATCCAGGAAATTTTCCTTTGTGCCAATGCATTTGAGGTCATTTCCCACTTTCTCTTCTATTATATTTAGTGTATCTGGTTTTATGTGGAGGTCCTTGATTCACTTGGACTTGAGCTTTATACAAGGTGTTAAATATGGATCAATTTGCATTCTTCTACATGCAGACTGCCAGTTAAACTAGCACCATTTGTTGAAGATGCTTTCTTTTTTCCCCACTGTATGTTTTTAGCTTCCTTGTCAAAGATCAAGTGACCATAAGTGTGTGGGTTTATTTCTGGGTCTTCAATTTTGTTCCATTGATCAACCTGTCTGTCTCCGTACCAATATCATGAAGTTTTTATTACTATTGCTCTGTAGTACAGGTTGAGATCAGGGATGGTGATTCTCCCAGAAGCTCTTTAATTGTTGAGAAATGTTGTTGATATCCTGGGAGTTTTGTTTTTTCATATGAAGTTGAGAATTGCTCTTTCCATGTCTGTGAAAAATTGTGTTGGAATTTTGATGGGATTTGCATTGAATCTGTTGATTGCTTTTGGTAAAATAACCATTTTTACTATATTAACTCTACAGATCAATGAACATGGGAGATCTTTCCATCTTCTGTGGTCTTCTTCGATTTCTTTCTTGAGAGACTTGATGTTCTTGTCATACAGAGCTTTCACTTCTTTGGTTAGAGTACACCAAGATGTTTTTATATTATTTGTGAAAGATGTTGTTTCTCTATTTTTTCTTAGTTCATTTATCATTTGTGTGGAGGAAGGCTACTGATTTGTTTAAGCTAATTTTTTATCCAGCCACTTTGCTGAACTTGTTTATCGGCTGTAGAAGTTCTCTGGCAGAATTTTTGGGGTCACTTATATATACTATCATATCATCCACAAATAGTGATACCTTGACTTCTTCCTTTCAAATTTGTCCCTTGATCTCTTTTTGTTGTCTAATTACTCTTGCTAAAACTTCAAGTACTATATTGAATAGACAGGGAAAGAGTGGGCAGCCTTGTCTTGTCCCTGATTTTACTAGGATTGCTTCAAATTTCTTTCCATTTAATTCGATGTAGGCTGTTGGTTTGCTATATATTGCTTTTATTATGTTTAGGTGTGGGCCTTGAATTTTTGATTTAAGACTTTTAACATGAAGGGGTGTTGAATTTTGTCAAAGTTCTTTTCAGCATCTCATAAGATGATCGTATGATTTTTTTTCCTTTGAGTTTGTTTATATAAAGCATTACATTGATGAATTTTTATATATTGAGCCATCCCTGAATCTCTAGGATGAAGCCTACTTTATCGTGGTGAATGGTGTTTTTGATGTTTTCTTGTATTCGATTTGTGAGTATTTTACTGAATATTTTTGCATCAATGTTCATGAGAGAAATTAGTCTGAAGTTCTCTTTCTTTGTTGGGTCTTTTAGGTGGTTTAGGTATCAGAGTGACTGTGGCTTCATAGAATGAATTAGATAGTGTTTTGTCTGTTTCTTTTTTGTGGAATAGTTTGAGGAGTATTGGTATTAACTCTTCTTTGAAGGTATGGCAGAATTCTGCACTAAAACTATCTACACCAGGGTTTTTTTGTTTTTGTTTTTGTGTTGTTGTTGTTGTTGTTTTGGGTTTTTTTTTTGTTTGTTTGGGATGTTTTTAATGACTGCTTCTATTTCATTAGGGATTATGGGATTGCTTCGATAGTTTACCTGCTCTTGATTTAACTTTGGTATGTGGCATCTGTCTAGAAGATCATCCATTTCATCTAGATTTTCCAGTTTTGTTGAGTAACAAAAATGGATCTGATGTAACAGGATCTGATGAGTTTTAAAAATTTCCTCAGTTTCTGTTGTTATGTCTATCTCTCTTTTCACTTCTGACTTTACTAATTTGGATACTGTCTCTGTGTCCTTTAGGTAGTTTGCCTAAGGGTTTATGTATCTTGTTGATATTCTCAAAGAACCAGTTCTTGGTTTGGTTGATTCTTTGTATCATTCTCTTAGTTTCTAATTGGTTAATTTTCACCATGAGTTTAATTATTACCTGCCATCTACTCCTCTTGGGTGTATTTGCTTCTTTTTGTTCTAGAGCTTTCAGTTGCGCTAAGTTGCTAGTGTAGGATCTCTCCAATTTCTTTATAAAGGCACTTAGTGCTATGAACTTTCCTCTTAGCACTGCTTTCATTGTGTCCAATAAGTTTGGGCATTCTGTGTCTTCATTTCATTATATTCTAGAGAGTCTTTAATTTCTTTCTTTATTTCTTCCTTTTCAGCCACATTTTAAACTTGAAATCACAAACTCTGATGTTGTAGGTCAGTCTTAGAAAGTTCACTAGAGAATATTTGTGCATTACATCATTTTATTCATTACATATACCATGGATAATAAATGTATTTTACAATTTGGCCAATAGTCCACACCAAATCTTTTAGAATAAAAATTTAGGCATTGGTATACTTTTTAAGGGTTTCAAAGTGAGGTTCCAGAAAAGTAACCTTACTGGGTGGTAGAACTAAAGACAGAAGAATCAGATTTGCAACTAATTCTTCTGTCTTTAAAATGGTCACCTGAAGGTACACAATCTCTAGAAAAAGAAACAATAAACCTCCCCTTCAAGCAGTGTATTTATTATTTCTTTCCATAGTATTTTTAGAAGCATAGAATGCTAGGTCAAACATGTAATTAATTGTACAGATGAAGAAATGATATTAAGTGCTCTCATATTTTGAGTCTTTATATGTGATCCTGTTGGGCAGGAAGCTAAGCCTCAATCAGATAGTGTTTCCTTTTGAGGATCCTTATCTACTGGAGCTCACAGAGATAGGCCATAATATCTAGTTTGAGGCTCTGTCTACCAAGGTCACAATATTACATTTAATCATCCAGATCAATAGGATACAGTTCTGGACCCCTACCTGATGCTTTTGACAATAGAGAATATCTTACCTACTATAGAGGCTCTATTTTATTAGATCAGTGGTTTTCAAGCCTTAGTGTGCATCATGATTACCTGAGAAGCTTATTAAGACACAGGTTGGTTCATTCTAAGAGTTCCTGTTCCTGGAGATTTGGATGAACTCACAAATTCTCTCCTTCCCTCTTTATTTCCCTTTTCGCTTTTGTCTTAGCTGTTTCTTTTTCTTGATCATTTCTTCAGATTTGAATTCTTCAAGGCCCAAATCAAATCTTTTTTCTTTTATCAAGTATTTAATGAAACTCTTCATTAAGAGGTTCTCCTTCTTCTGACCTCTACAAAGTACAGAAGTCTACATTTGTGGGCAGTGCCTTATGTTGTTTTATATTAACATTTATCCAGATTGTCACAGTGTCATTCCCTTTAGAACATGTATATGATTGTGCCATGCATCTTTATATTTCATTAGCAGAACCACCAAAATACTTTAGGTTCTTAGTCTGTGTTTGATGAATGAAATCATGCATGTTGTTCTCATTAATACTTGTTAATAATTTAAACAAACTGTCTACTTTTCATCATATTATTAGATAACAAAGGTAAACACAAAGCCACTAAAAACAAGGAAGGTAATATAATAAAATCATCTTAATCATCTGAACTTTAAAGCCAGCTAAATACTGACCAAGTTGATGACTCAAGAAGAAAAGAGGAAAATTTTAATGAAAATCTCTAAGTACTGCCACATTTTCCAAAGTCTTGGGTAATAAAGTGAGAACTTACAGTAATATTCTATGAATAGTAAAATGTCCCATTTTCTTAACAGTGAAGCAAGATCTGAAGAAGTCTGAAATGTTTTGTTATCTACTGCTACAATCTTTTGAGGATAATGACCAGTCAATAACTGCAAAAATTATGTTTGTAAATAACATAACATTGTTAATTACTTAATAGAAAAGACAGAAAGAACCATAGTATGCATGCAAGTACACACACACACACACACACACACACACACTATAGTGCCATCTAAATAATACTAGCGAAGTAAAACTTATAAGCTGAGAGGGAATGGGGAAGGTGGAAGTAACCCAAAATACTAACAATATTTGAATATATTTTTATATCCTGTAGTTTAATTGAAATGGCTACAACTTCCAGTATCACATTAATATATCACTGGTGACAATGGGCATTCTTATTTCTGATCTCACAGAGATACCTTACAGTATTTTACTATTGAGTATACTATTAGGTATGGTATTGTAACAAATGTCCTTTAAAAATGTTTAAGAAGTTCCTTTCTGTTTCTCTGGATTCTTTTGTTTTGTCTTGTTTTTGTTTCTTTTGTCATGAAGCATATTATATTTGTTAAGTATTTCCTGTGTCAATAAGATGATCATGTACATATTTTGTTTGGTTTTGTTTCCTGTCAATCAATGTAATGTTTTACATTGATCGATTTTTAAAATGTGAACCACAATTGTATTCTTTGGATAAATCCCATCTTTTAAATGTACCATTGATATCTCTTGCTTCCTTCTTTCTTTCCTTTCTTCCTTCCTTTTCTTTCTTTTTTTCTGTGATTTGAATCTCCATTAATGAGGAATATTGATCTCTAAGCTTATTTATAATTATTATTTTTGTGATGCCTTTGGCTGTGCTATCATAGTAGTGCTGGCTTCACAAAACAGATGAGGACATTTTCCCTCTTCTATTTTAGACAGAATTTGAAAAGGATTGTTATAAGCTTTTCTTTAAACATTTGAGGAAATTTATAGATAAAACTATCTGATACTAGGCTTTTTTTGTTGTTTTAAGCATTTTACACAACTAAGTTTTAATAGATATTTTATTACTTTTCTTGAGTCACTTTGTGGCAATTTGTTTTTAGCTATTGTTTATTTGTTCTAGGTTATAAAATTTGTTGACATAAATCATTCATATTTGCTCATAGTTTTTTCTTTCTTAAAGTTAGCTGCACATTCATCTGGTTTTAGTTATCTACATCTTCTGTCTTCTCATCTTAGTGATAGAGATAAAGTTTTGTTCACTTTGTCGATGCTTTAAAAATAAACTTTTGCTTTAAAAATACATTGCTTCTGAAATAAAGATATATGCCTGAGCTAAACTAAAATTGAGTTGTCCTCCACATTCTTGTCGCCCCTCTCCCTATCACATGTTTATGGTTCCTTCAAAACCATCACTATTTGGCTAGAACTTCAAGTAGCTGTGGTTAACCAGGGTTCTTATCATTATTTCCATTACCTGCTGCCCACCCAGAGTTATGTCAGTGATGTCTACCAATTAGAATCTCTGCTACATCTAGGTCTGAGTGGTTTTCTCATGCAACTACACCCATAAAGAGTGCATTCTGGATTTTTCAATGCCTCCTGTAGCATCATTGCCCTCCCTGTAGCATATCATAAACTACAGTGATGGGTATAACACCAGACCCTGATGGTTTTCACTTTTATACTACATTTACTTATCATGACTCAAGGAAAGATGCAGTGGTATATGAATGTCATCCTTTCCCTCCCAACCTGCTGCTGCCTAACGCTGTAAAACAGTATGTTAAAGCCTATCACCACCAAGTCTTATTCCCAAAGGCCAGCTACTGCTAAGACATCTATACTGAGCTCCAGATCTAGCACAGAGCATGTGAACTAGAGAAGGACAAGGGATTAGTTCCTTAACACTGGTCTGCATAAGTCCTATTAAGTCACTTGACACAGTTTGTTTTTTCATTTGCAAGTAAAAATGAAAAATAAAAATTCTGACTTCACATCTTTCTTCTCAAAGTTTATTTGAATGGAAGAAAGAGAAACATCTAATCTGCTATCTTTATATTAAACTTAATTGAAACTTAATTACTACTTGAGTGATCTTTTGAATTTTTTCTGATGTGTGTGTGTGTATATGTGTGTGTGTGTATGTATGTTTAGTGCGTGCATGCATGCGTATGTGGGTGTTTACACCTGTGTGTGTGTGTGCACATGAAGGCAAGAGGAAGATATCAGTTGTCCTACATTATTCTTTTGAGACAGGGTCTTTCACTGAACCTGGAGCTATGATGGCAGCCAGCAAACTCTAGCAATCCTTCGGACACCATACCTCACTATGCTAGGATTACATGACCATGACTAGCTTGTGGGCTAGATATTTGAATCCAGATACTTACACTTGTTCAGAAAATGCTTTAATCTGCTGAACAGTCTCCCCAACTCGTCATTTTTATTTTGATTATGTAGTCTTGTCTATTCTTCATTCATCTGGGCACTTTTCATGATCTTAGAAAAGATCTTAGGAAAAAAAAATCCATTACAAGAATCTGGAGTTGCTAGCCTTTCTTGTTTTGACTTTTTGGTTTTCTTTGTTTGTTTGTTTGTTTGTTTTTTAAGACATGGTTTCTCTGTGTAGCCCTGGCTGCTGGCCTAGAACTCAGAAATCCACCTGCCTCTGCCTCCCGAGTGCTGGGATTAAAGATGCGTGCCACCACTGCCTGGCTTGTTTTGACTTTCTATGCCTTGTTGTCTTACTTTATTATTCAGCAAAAAAGCTTTGAAAATCATGCACATTTCGCTATGAAGACAGAAACAAAGAAATAACAATATAATGATTGCTTTATTTATGTGTATCATATTAGTCCAGATCATGTGTGACCAAACTAATAAGGTATAAAATCCTAGAACTCACTAGTTTATTTTAGTAGGTCACAGGAAGCACATAAACCATAGAAACCACGGTGAACCCAAAGCATCTCTAATGAGAACAGGCAAGAATATTTGTATTCTTAAAGTACCAACTGAAAAAACCTGTCACAGAAAAGTAAGGAAGTTACAAAGGATACCATCAAAGTGCCTTCAGAGTATTAATAACCCTTTTTTGTTCTGCTATTACCTCTTTGGACATGTTATCCCCACATTTTCATTTGGTTGTGTCTTGCCATACATGAGTGGCAGAGAGTTAGGTTTTGATAACAACCTAACTTTCAGTTTGAATGGTTTAACCTCCAACAGAGTTCAAATGAATCCTTTTAAGTCACTTGAGAGAACTTAACCTTCAGAGTGATAATCAGCATGATTTTAAGCATCATATATCCAGTTTCAGTCATCTTAAAGCATTTGGAAGAGCACAAATGATTTTTATTTCATTGGTTTGCAGAAGAGTTGAGATGATCTCCGTTCTACTCCAGGCAGCCTGAAATGCCACAGTCATGCCTTTGATGGGATACTGCTTAGCTAGCATGTGTTTTGAATACAATATGGTGAGAAGATATCCTTGGTGGATCATGCCAAGGTGTGTCCTGAAGAGTTTATGCCATGAAACATATCTGGTATAAAAGAGGTTTACTGGAAGAGGGGAGAGAAGAGGAAAGGAACCTTATAGAGGAGGTAGAGCTAGACAAGTGGATGTATAGACAGGTAGACAGAGCAGAGAGAAAGAGTCATAGGCCAGAGAGAGGAGGCAGAGATGGGCAGAGAGGGAACACACAAAGAGAACAGAGAGAAGGAACTCCAAGAATAGAGAAAGAGCTGGTGAGGTGGTTGAGTCCTTTCATCCACTGCACACCTGACAGCATCTAGGTCCCTGAGAGCAGTCCAGTGGAATTGCCTGTATACCAGAGCTGTGAGGTGGTGATGTATTTTCTTTAAAGAATACCCAAAGGCCCATCACACTTATCTTCCAGCCTAAAAATCCTGAAAAACGTGAACTCATTGTTGGCAGATAGATATGGAGTTTTCAAACTCACACAAAAGCATCCTTTCTGTTTTCCTTATGCAGATAAAGACTTCAAGATGTAAATTCTCAAAATTTTAACTGTTTGTATAGTGTGAGATGAAGGTGGTAAAAATACCTTGTGGTTTCCCAAGATCCACTCTGAGCCCCCAGCATACATCTTTACTTTCTACTACGTTTTTGTCTTGTAAGGTCTAATCACTGGGAGACAGACAGGTGATCAGAGAGTGGAAGTAGGCAGTTGAGGTCTTCTGCCCTGCTTTGCTAAAATCTAGCAACTGATTTTTAGCTCTCAGTGTCAGAGCTTAGGGGATGGTTTTATTTTGTTTTGATTTTGACCCTTCAAGTTATAAGGAAGAAAACAAAATTTCCTCAACTGTGGAAAGTTATTAGTAGAAAATAGATTTGTGTATCAAATGACAAATTAACAAGGGAGAAAAAGGAAGTAATTTAAGTATTTGGGAAGAATGAATAGTTCTCAAACTTGTGGCTTTGTATTCTAACTTGTATAGAATGTTCAACAAAAAAAGAGTAAACATTTAAAGAAGTAGCAAGACAAAAGAAAAAGAAATTTACATCTCTGTGGGTGTTAACTGGTGGGACAGTTGAAAAATGGCAGCAAAAGACAAGTTTATAAAATTTGTGAGTGTTGATTCTTCTGGTATAAGTTCCAGGTTGATAATGATCTCAAGTTGTCCTTTGTGGTTAGCCATTTCTCTTTAAGGTGGGAGGATACCTTTTGGCCTCAAAAATTGTATGTTCTGCTTTTAGGCAAAAGGGAAGGCAGAGCGCTTTCTGCATTTATACCTTCCCAACCACCAACAATATGCCAACAAATATGGCAGAGTCATGTCCTGGGGTAAATGTGGATCTCCTGCAAAACACAGGTGTAGCAGCTTCCATTGCTGGTAGTCTCTTGATATTGGTTCTTCAGACCCTATTCACCTTTCTATGCTCTAAAGTCAGATCATTTTTATCTACCCAATACAGTGTTTCTCTTTGTTTTCAAAATGCCATGGCTATATAGTGTGAAAATGGAAAGTGAAAAGTTGTCCTAACCAGGGGTCTTGATTAGGGAAGTGGATCTGTTCTAGAACAAGAAATGAAAGTTTTTCCAAGAAAAACTAGAGACCTTTTTGCTTTACAACACCTAATTTTGTTGCTAACTTGCTGAAATCTGGAGAGGACTCTTGGTCTGCACTAGGCTTCCCTGCTGCTGTTGTCTCTTACCTTGGCTGCACTCCTCAGTCTACTGCTCTTAATAGGGCTTTGGTGCTTTTTCTTGTCACTTCTGAATGTCTGCTGCACACCAGTTTATTCACAATCTGTTTTGTATCCATTTACCCATTCAAAGCCCTAAGAGCTCTTATGATTCATGTTTGACTGTGGGGGAAATCAAAGCTTAAAAGACCCTGACTGCTAGATCTGTTATTTCTGCAGAACTCCAGAGACCAACTCAGATAACTCCGCCCAGGTTTGCAGAGAATTCAGAATATTCCTAAGTAGGTGCTTATGATGCAAATTTTGTTTTTAAACAAAGCCTCTTTCAGGCTTTGTTTATTATCATCATCATAATAACAGAACTCTCCCTGCTAAAACTATTTTTAACAAAAAAAAAAAAAAATTACTAAGCATCCCCCTTCATTAAAAAGCTTTATTTAAGTGAGATTTGTAACCAGATTCCAATTCACAACACTATGAAAACAACACACAAGTCTCAGGAAACCTCTCAGCATTTTATTCATTATGACCAATGGCCTCATTAGCATTTATTTTCTGGGAGTGATAGGTTTTATTGCACTTGGGTTATGCTAATTAACACAGAGAAGAAAACACAGAGTGGGAAAGCTATGAAAGACCTATAAGACAAAGAAGCCCTGAGCTGAAATACACTAAAGCAGGGGGATAGGGCGTGGCTAACTCACACTCAGAATTGCAAAAGCAAGATTTCAAAATTAATCCTGCAGAGACCTCAGCCCAGCATACAACACTCCTGGCTGGAAAAGAAGAACTGTAGATTTCTTGGTTTTGCTTCAAATCTTTACCATCACTTACTCTTATCTCTGCCTACTCTTTCTGCAGGAAACTTTATTTCCTACTTCTGCATACTAAGTTTGTACCTCCAGATCTGTTACTGAGAAGCCTGAGATACCAGTGCCATTATAAGAAGTCATAGCTGGTGAGTTATGATTTTTCCATGACTTTATGCATCTCTAAGCTTGAGGTGTAGGGCACTAGGGAGACAGACAGCCTGAGGTTTTGTACAGCCTGTGCACCTGGAGGCAATGACCAAGATTTGAAGAGAGAAGAGAGTGTAACATGCACCAAGAAACATTAGAAAGACCCTAGTGGCAGTGCAGAAATGAGGGTGTTGCTGGGTGGGACTATTCTTTTAGGATCAGGTGATAAAAGGGGACAGTGAAGGAAGGAAAGGCACTCTGTCTAATCATCTTCTAAACACCCACAGGCTTACTCTGTCTCTCTTAGCATGTAGAGGATATACCATGATATCTTTTACCTCTAGTCCAACTATGCCTTGTAAATTGGATTTTGTCTCTCCTCATGAGAGCCATACAGGGCACAGGCTGAAAAAGATCTCTCTCTCTCTCTCTCTCTCTCTCTCTCTCTCTCTCTCTCTCTCTCTCCCCCTCCCTCCCTCCCTCCTTTCCTCCCTCCCTTCCTTCCTCCCATCATCTCTTTTTCTTTCTTTTGGAAGGCAGCTTCCCTACAGTCCTGGGTGTTATGTCTTAATGCTCAAAGTGATACATAGGCCAGTACTTTCCAGACTGCCTGGTATAGTAGGAACTAAGTACTGGCTATGTGCCATAGTGTTAGATGAATTAACATTTGCCTAGTATTTTTCATAACATCTGGAACTTCAGAACAGACAAGAACTTAGCACAGTGTAATTCTTTAGGCACATGCATTTTCTTCTTGATTTTCATCAACGATCTCATTTAGTTTTTGCAGTCTGGTGATACGTCTCAGTGATGTGAAATACAAGCTTTATTTGGCTATCACTTAAGGGATGAAAGAAGTGCTGTACTATATAGGTGAATGAAAACAAATTTATAGTTGATATCAGGAAAAAGTAGTCCTAACAATCAAATCTAATGATGTTACATTTTATAATCGTATAATTATTATAGACTTTTGTGCACTCTTTCTGTGAGCATTTACTGGTTACTCTTTTAGCCAAATGAAATTGTAAGAGTCAGAGATTAAAAACATTGCCACTCCTTAACCTCAGAGAGATGCATGGTATGTAAAAGATACCATGATAAGTGGTTACTTAGATTTCACAAGAGCAGAGTGATTTGTCAGAGGGTCAAGATTAGGCTTCACAAGAGAAGGGGAATTTAAGTAGGAGGTAGAATAAATAGGAGCCATTTTAGGCCAAGGGACAAGAACAGAGCAAATCACTGAGGCATAAAGGAAGTGGTGAATTCGGAGGAAATGGAGAGAAGATGGGTGTGGGTGTGCACAGGACTGGGAATGTGAGAGCAGATCAACCACTATGAAGTCCCACCACATCCAAGTCATGTGGCTATTGGGGTCTTCAGGCATATGCAATGTTAACTGTTAGGGCAGACAGAATGAGAGGGATGAATTATAAGTGAAGGAAGGATCAATATGAATTGAGTAGCAGATGAGACAAAAAACTAGCAGCCCATAGAGGGCAGAGGGGATGAGTTTGAAAAGAATGTAGGGGTAGAATTCCTATGATACAATTCTAACACAGAACATTTATCTGTAGCACATGGTAAGCCCTCACCTGGGGTGGACCTCACAGTAACTTAATGAGTTTCTATACAGGGAAACAGATGCTTGACTTTAAATTACTCAGCTTTCATGTTAGAGGCAGGAGTTTTTTTCATTTTTGAGATTATTTTATTTTATATGTGTGTGTCTGCATTAGTAAATGCCATTCGAGTTCAGCTGCCTGCAAAGACCAGAAGAGGGTATTGGATTCACCACAGGTGTTAAGAACTGAACTTGAATCATCTGCAAAAATAGGAGGTACTCTTAACTGCTGAATCATTTGTCTAGTCATCTTATTTGGAGGCAGGATTTGAATCTAATCTAGTTGGTTCTGACAGACAACCTTTAATTTTCTAAAGAGGGATGATTTGGAATAATACCAGAGTTTTCTTCTTATAAAATGTAATGGATGATAATAACTAAGATGAAGACCTCGTAATTTGGTCACCAAGATGATTCCTGTGGCAAAGAACTTGCTGTGAAAAGCCTAGTGACCTGAGTTCAAATCCCTGTAGCTTATATAGGAAGGAAAGAGCAGATTGTCTTCTGATCTCTAAACATTTACAACAGTGCATGTGTGTCCCCCTCATGTATAAGTCATAGTAAATGCTAAATAAATATTGACCTGTAGACAAATTCATGAAGAAATATCATCAAATGTGAAAAATTAAACTCTGACGTTTCAGAGTGGGACTTGAACACAGAACCTTGGAAAGCATAAGCATACAGGAGACTCAAATTCTGAGATTAGCTGATATAATTCAGATATAAATGTGAATTAAAAGAATTTTGGAGCAACAATAAAAAGAAAAAAGGTAAAAGTGGGCAAAAGCTAAGTACAGTGCCTTGAGGTTTATGAAGTGTGCAGGGAGATGTCACAGAAATATTAATAAGCAGCCACGTAGGAGTATCTTTCTAGAAGCTAAAAACAAAATTTTTAAAGATTCATCTGTTTATTTATTTTATGTAAGTATCTGTGCCTACTACAGTTTATGTGATTTAAGTGTGTGCAGGTACTCATGAGGTCAAAAAGTGATAGATTCCCTAGAACTGGAATTACAGGTGGTTATGAGCTCCCTGCTATGGGTATAGGAAATCAAGTTGGGTTCTCTGCAAGAGCAGTAAGTACCTTTGACCACTGAGCCATCTCCAGTCCCTTAAAAAGAGTTTTGAATGGGGAAATTTATGCTCAATGAAAAGAACTTGGAATGAAGTTAAGGCATTTGAACTTTGAATATCATTGCAACCTTGTCAAAAGAAGTATGAGAGGAAGGTGGAGACAGAAGTTGAGAGGGTTATTAGAATGCTTTTAAATTTGATGCAATTTATAATGGTTTCTTTTCTTACTGAAATAAGAAGTCAGAAAGTCAGCCCTCTGTATGGCTTGTATACCATGTCTAGGTCTTTTGTTTGTAGTCCCAAGCATCAAGCTAATGCTACACAAGTTGAAATAGGAGAAGGGGCCAGCAGTGTCTCTTCTCTGTCTCTCTTGTTGTTGAAGAAATTCCCTAGAAACCTCCTAGCAGACTCTAATTACATCTTGTTGGTCATAAACCTGGTCATAAACTTGGTCACCACATGCAGAGAAGTAGTAAATGAAGACATGCACCTTTTGTAGCCTTACATCGGAGAAACATGCCCACCAGGGAATGCCAAGGATGTTAAGGAAATGATTGCAGAGTTGACAAGTTGTAACTTCTCTTAGGAATAAAAGAAAAGTGATGTACACATGATGTTAAGGATATGACTATAAAGGAAAAACCAAAGACTGGGATGCTACTTTGGTGGGGCAAGGCTATTTGGATTAAAGCATTTGGCATTTGGGTTACAAGTAATCATTTTGTTCTCTGTCCACAGAATCAAAGGAAATGGAAGACAGTAATATGTTACCTCAGTTTATCCATGGTATACTATCAACATCTCATTCTCTTTTTACAAGAAGTATCCAAGAGCTTGATGAAGGGGCCACCACACCATATGACTATGATGATGGTGAGCCTTGTCATAAAACCAGTGTGAAGCAGATTGGAGCCTGGATTCTGCCCCCACTCTACTCCCTGGTATTCATCTTTGGTTTTGTTGGCAACATGTTGGTCATTATAATTCTGATTAGCTGTAAAAAGCTGAAGAGCATGACTGATATCTACCTGTTCAACCTGGCCATCTCTGACCTGCTCTTCGTGCTCACACTCCCATTCTGGGCTCACTATGCTGCGAATGAGTGGGCCTTTGGGGATATAATGTGTAAAGTATTCACAGGGCTCTATCACATTGGTTATTTTGGTGGAATCTTCTTCATTATCCTCCTGACGATTGATAGGTACTTGGCTATTGTCCATGCTGTGTTTGCTTTAAAAGCCAGGACAGTTACCTTTGGGGTGATAACAAGTGTAGTCACTTGGGTGGTGGCTGTGTTTGCCTCTCTACCAGGAATCATATTTACTAAATCCAAACTGGAAGAACATCATCACACCTGTGGCCCTTATTTTCCACAACTATGGAAGAATTTCCAAACAATAATGAGGAATATCTTGAGCCTGATCCTGCCCCTACTTGTCATGGTCATCTGCTACTCAGGAATTCTTCACACCCTGTTTCGCTGTAAGAATGAGAAGAAGAGGCACAGGGCTGTGAGGCTCATCTTTGCCATCATGATTGTCTACTTTCTCTTCTGGACTCCATACAATATTGTTCTCTTCCTGACCACCTTCCAGGAATTCTTGGGAATGAGTAACTGTGTGGTTGACAAGCACTTAGGCCAGGCCATGCAGGTGACAGAGACTCTTGGAATGACACACTGCTGCATTAATCCTGTCATTTATGCCTTCGTTGGTGAGAAGTTCCGAAGGTATCTCTCCATATTTTTCAGAAAGCACATTGCCAAACATCTCTGCAAACAGTGCCCAGTTTTCTATAGGGAGACAGCAGATCGAATGAGCTCCACATTCACTCCTTCTACTGGGGAGCAAGAAGTCTCAGTTGGGTTGTAAAGTAAGTGGCATTTTGCCTTTTTTTTAAGCAGGAAAGGAGGGAGCAGTGTGTATATAGCAACAAGCCTCAAAGACAGTGATTCTTACTTTTGGGTAATGATCCCTATGTGGGGATCATATGACCCTTTCACAGAGGTCACTTAAAATCATCAGAAAACATCGATATTTACATTATAATTCATAACTAGCAAAATTACAGCTATGAAGTAGCAACAAAATTAATTTTTTGTTAGGGATCACCACAACATGAACTGTATTAAAGGGTCGCAGGATTAAGAAGGTTGTGAACCACTACTCATAGATATATTGAACAATAGAGACCTTTAAATCCGGTGCCATAAACCTTAGGATTATGCCACAACTTTGTGTGTGTGTGTGTGTAAGTGTGTGTGTGTGTGTGTGTGTGTGTGTGTGTGTGTGTGTATTACATGTTTGGGAAATATTTTAGAATAATCATTAGTAAATTCTTCAACTTTCCAGTGAACTCTGTCCCTATGAAGAGCCTTATTGCCTTGTGGCAATACTATTTTACCAATCTTCACCATGTTTTTCCTTATTTCCTTATTCCTTATTTCTAACAAGAAAGGCATGGAGTGTACAGGGAGAAGGGTGTGAGGCTGTCAGGACTTAGTGAGAGGAAGGAGGAGATACACACTGTTGATCCTGGGTAAAGATGGAAATGAAAGTGAGTGAGGACTTCTCATTTCTTTCTCATTTGGGAAGAAATGTCCTGGTCTTTGGTTCCTTCTCCCACCTGTGTTTAATTTTGAAGTTTCCCACTGGTTGTGGGAAATCTGGAAGCAGTAATAGCTTGTTGGGAACTTCATTTGAGTCCCATGGTCCTTTTATATATAATTGCACAATACATTTGTGCTTTGTTATTTTTTATCTATAAGAACATGGAAAATCTTTTCAATATCACACTCCACTATTTACGTGTTTCTCAAGCCACAGTTCCTTACACGATATTTATAAAACTATTGTTTATAAAATATGCATCATTAGTGATTAGCCTAAAAATAATAAAGGCTCCCTGGATCTTTCCAGGGAGAGCAGAAAGCTGGAGGTAGTGAATGACCAAGAATGAAGAGAAAAGCCAATTCCTCCATCAGGCATAGAGGGCTGCAGCAAAAAGGCAGGGATATGTGGGACAATAAAAGTGGTATGTTTAGAACCACACAGAATCAGAAGCAAAATGGATGCCTCAGCACCAAGGAAATGCTTCTGTCCAGATATAAACTGGTTTTACATTATTGCTGCTATTTTCTGCCTCCTCACTACCTTTGTGCCTGCCTCTTTCCTCATAGCCTTTATCTCTCAATCTCCACCTGGGAAAGGTGTGTATGAAAGGGCAAAGCATGAAAGCCTGGATAGTTCTAGGAGAGAAAAATAACCACTGGTATGTTATATTTTTGTGTGTAAAACAGGACTGGATGAAGCAGGGACAGAAACCCTTGCTTTGAAAATAATACTTGGGAACATATCTTAATTACCAGGCAAAATAAACCTGGATAAAAAATGATTATAGATGGAGTGGGAAGACATGTGTCACAGACTATCTTCCGAAGCCTTACTTTTAGATATAAACATAATTCAAATATTTAAAAATTGAAAATAGAAAAAATAAAATCAAGACTGGAAACTTTAACTTCTAAATGTGATGAAATACCTCGATAAGAGTTCCTACCTTGCCAAGCTTGAAAATAGTTTATTAGTTAAAGAAAAAATTCTGGCTTTGAGCATATGAACTAACATAGACAGCTCAGGATTGACAGGGACTTGGGGTTTGTGGTCTGTGGGCTTACCCAACCATGGTGATTTAGACTCTAATCCTTCTGGATCCCAGCATATGCTACATAGATGTCATGGGTACATGCAAATGGTGTACTTGCCCCTTCAGGCTTGATTTCCCCAAATTACTTTGGATATTTTGTCCTAAATGTGATCTTGGTGACAGATTGTCCTATGAGTGAATGGGAACTCCTAAGTAAATCAACTTCTTATCAAAGATTTAAAAGTAAATATACAAAGGACAGAAATTAGAGAAACTCCTTCTCATAAGAGAAATGTCTCCCCTGAATTGAGCGAAAAATGTTCTTCCCTGTTCACTAATGTGTTTCTTATCTAACAGAAGCAAGAAACAAAAGAACAGACAACCTGGAAACTGAAAGTCATTGTGGTCTGGCTTTGCTACCACATGATGAGAACATTTCTGAAAGAAGTAAGAGATGAGAGTGTCATCTTCAGACAACCTAACAGTTTTATTTTAATGACAATGAAATGCAAATATCTGTAAACCTATGATTTAGAGAATAAACCAATGCTCTATCTATATTGCTAGAAATATTAAAAAGAAATAAGTATATGCTTTGTTATACTAGTGTGGTTGACTATTTTGTTCATAACTACACAACTCTTCCCCTGTAGTACTTTACAATTGTATATACCTGGTACTTGATGGAGAGGTGTGACTTACAGCTTGCCTTCCAGGCTATACACCCTTCTATAGCTAGTCTGATAGAAGACAAACACAAATGATAGCGATTTCTTCTAATTATAGCCCCAACAAGGCTAAGTTGAGCCTCTTTTCAATTAAATGTAGCCCTACATCTTGGGGAATAAGCAAATATGAGAACTGAAACCAGGACCACAGCCGTGGAGAAGAGGAGCAAGAAATATATGTCCACTATGATAAGCAACTGGGTCAGGGGGTTATTTGTTAAATACAATGCTGACCAATAAAAATGGGACAGGATACTTAATAAAATAGTGTTTTTCTACTGTGCCATGCTGTATGACAAGCAGACTGTGGGTCTACAAATTAGGTGGGTAGTATGAAAATGGGTCTCACTGCCATGATCTTCATGTTGTTTAGACCTTACAGCCTAGGTCCCTGTAGACAGACAGCAGGTACAGAGGGCTCAGATATGATGAAATAAACATAGGGAAAGAAGAGTATATAGAACTTTTTGAGAACCCAGAGGTTGGGGACTAACTCAATGATGACCATGTATCACAATATGAACATCTATAGTAGGATTTTCTTGCCACAGAATAAATTGCCTTGTAGGAGTTGCCTGCTGTGTGTTTCCAGAGGTAAGCTCTAAAGTCATCTGGAGAGAAACTTTGAGTGGATAGATGGAAGAAAGTTGAAATAAGTGGGGAAAATGGCCTTTTGTCTGTGCTGTCAAAGGAGAGGCTGAGCATGTGGGCCCTGCAGCTGCCTACAGGGACTCCATTAAAACCTGTCCTTTTCCTGTTTTTGCTCATTATTTAGACTTCTCTAACAAATGAAATTGTTTCAAATGAGATTATCCAGCAAAGATGATTACCCAGGTGTCTCTAGGGAAATACATCATGGGAGATGAGGAGTCTGTGCTATGAGTGATTCTGCAAGGTAGCTCAGGAATAGTGGAAAAAGAGTGGGCATACGTTTAGGGAGTGACCAAAAGAGGTTATAATTTGTTAGAAGATGTGGACACTTTGGTATATTGCCTTTGTCCTTGTTCTATTGCTATGAAGAGATATTATGACCATGGCAACTCTTATAAAGGAAAGTACTTAATTGGGACTCACTTACAGTTTCAGAGGCTTAGTCTATTGTCAACAGTGGCAAGAAGCATGGTAGCATGCATACATAATGCTGAAAAAGTAGCTGAAAGATCTATATCTAAATCCATAGGCACCAGGAAGAACAAGTGGCCTGCCTTGGGTCCTTGAAACCTCAAAGACCATCCCTAGTGACACACTTCCCCTAATAAAGCCACATCTCCTAATAGTTTCAAATAATGCTACTCCCTGAAAAAGTACACATTCGAATCTATGAGCCTATGGGGGGGCATTTTCATTAAAATTACCACAATCTGCTCCCTGCTCCCATAAGCTTGTCAATGTACCATAATGCAAAAATGCATTCAGTTCAACTTCAAAAGTCTCCATAATCTATTACAGTCTTAACACTGTTTAAAAGTCCAAAGTTTAAAGTCTTCTGAGACTCAAGGAAATCTCTTAAGTGTAACTCCATTAAAATTGAAATAAAAAAGTAGATTGTATATTGCCAACATACAGTGGTACAGAACATACATTACCATTCCAAAAGGGAGGAAAGAGAGCATAGTGAGGAAATGTTGGACAAACACAAGACCAAAAGTCAGCAGGGCAAACCCCAAACTCTGCACCTTTATGTCTGATGTCAATAGGTTCTTCAGATCTCCAACTCTTTCAGCTTTGTTGACTTTAACCTCTCTCTCTCTCTCTCTCTCTCTCTCTCTCTCTCTCTCTCTCTTTCTCTCTCTGTCTGTCTTGTTTCCACAACCTGTTAGCATCTCCCTTGGCAGAAATCCCATGATTGTGTCATTTCCAACATCTTGGGGTTGTCAACAGAATCCAGGCTTCACTTTAACAGCTTCATGTACTGGCCTCTCTGGGCTATCATGCAGGGATACCCCCTGACATATACCTGATATTAGTGAATTTTCTTAGTCATGGAGGGAGATTCCATAACTCCTTTCTTGTATCCTTGCCTCTAAAACCAGAACCACATGACCAAAGCTGCCAAATTCTACTTACTAGGGCTGGAAACCACACCCCTCTTGTTCAATCACATTTTTACCAGCTTTCTATTGTTGATTCCTTTACTGCTTAAGCTGTTCTTTCATTCTTTTCACAAGCTGGAAATTTAGCTGGGTGGAGTCATGTCCTGAAGTCACCAATTCCTTTATTCCATATAGCATTAGGTATTTGTTTGAGCTTTTTATCCCTTTGAGTACTGGGCTTAACTCCATTACATTTTCTGATGCTCCTTTTCTCCTCAAAGTATACATTTAAAAAAATTTTTTCTCCTTGTTTGACTTGCTCCTTTTCATTATAGAGCTTCATAAGCATGACCATTAATAACCACCCTACAGAGTCAATATTAGGCTGTCTTGAAATCTCATCTTCTAACACTATTAATCTAAAACTCTTCAATTTAACCTTAGGGATATTTGGGGGGAAAGGACATAAAGCAGCCACATTATTTGCCAAGATATCGTAAGAACAATCTCTAGGACACTAAATAATATTCTCTGAATTCTTTTAAATCAGGCTGTCATAATCTATATTGCTCTCAC
Source organism: Rhynchomys soricoides (assembly GCA_019843965.1). Lineage (NCBI taxonomy): Eukaryota > Metazoa > Chordata > Mammalia > Rodentia > Muridae > Rhynchomys > Rhynchomys soricoides. The sequence continues at coordinate 63,047 of JADRCH010000127.1, read as the reverse complement.
CACCACCGTCTTCCACCCTCCTAGTCATATGGCCCATTAAGCCCCACTTAAAGCATTCAACTACTTTCCCAAAGTCCCAAAGTCCATATTCTGCCAACAAGCAGCATGGCTAGGCTTTTCATAGAATACTTTGCTCCTTGGTACCAACTTTTGTCTTAGTCACTGTTCTATTACTGTGAAGAGACACTATAACCATGACAATACTTTTAAATGAAAGCATTTAATTAGGATTTGCTTACAGTTTCAGAGGTTTAGTCCATTAAGATCATGGTGGGGAGCATGGCAGCATGCAGACATAGTACTGAAGAAGTAGCTGAGAGTTCTATATCTAGATCCACAAGCAGCAGGAAGAGCAGGATCCTGGGCCTTGTTTGGCCCTTTGAAACTTCAAAGCCTACCCATAATGACACATTTCCTTTAAAAAGGCCCTACCTACTCCAACAAGACCACAATTTCTAATCCTTTCAAAGAGTACCACTCCCTGGTGACCAAGAATTCAAATCTATGAGCCTAAGAAGAGCCATTCTTATTCAAACCACCACGCATATTTTATGTAACATTGAGATGGTTCTGCTATGGTGAGGTATGTAGTGTGTTTGTGCCTCTCTCTCTCTCTCTCTCTCTCTCTCTCTCTCTCTCTCTCTCTCTGTCTCTGTGTGTGTGTGTGTGTGTATGTTAATCAAAACTTGTATCCATGTTGGCCCCAGCATAAAGTTTGTTCCACATCAGCTGAGTAATATTTTGTTCATTGACAGTGACTATTAAACCTTTTAATGTAATCTATTTGCAATATGAAATAGTTGTCTTTCTCTTGAAATAAAGTTCAATTGGTCCTGAGAGTCAATTGGATTCTGAAAGGATATCCCTAAAGCAAGTATGGGTTCTGCCTTTTCTGGCTCAACTCCACCCCTTTACTCAGCCCTGGTTTGTGGTCTGCCTCGAGATAACCTCCTGTGCTTCTCCGTTCCAGGCATAGGCTAGCCATGAAGAAAGAGGATATGGCCAGGAGAAGGGCACACATGCGTTTACATAGCTGTTCCTTGCTACAGGCCCTTTTGTGTTGACAAAGATACCCAGAAAGATGAACACTATTTGTTCTCTCTTCCAAGGTCCCAGAGCTAGTGATGATCACCATGACTACCTATTATATATGTAAGATTTTCTTCAACTGGGCTTCTTCTAACCCACCAATTCTTGGGTGATAATATTACCTATCTCTGTTAGTGGGCTCTTCAATACAACTGTAGACTTGCTGCCTCCTATGATAGCCATACAACTTAGTGAACATGCAGTATTGAGATACCTTTGCTTCTTTGTTTGTATACCCAGCATCTATCTTCCACCTCCAGTTCCATCCCTTAGTCCCCATTCAGCTGGATGGCTGCCCTATGAAGGACTGTGGTGTAAGAAGTGCAACACTTCCCCATTGTAAGCCCCTATTTCTAATTTTCCATCTAGATCTGAAGGGAGGGACTACCAGGAGCCATCTAGGAGAAGCTAAAAACTAGCAGTCATCTTCCTGAGATGGGTCACTATAGACTGTAAAACTATGGTGGATGAGGCCAAAGGGAATACATTTGGAATATTTAGGAAATATTCCTACTATTAATATGATTTTTTATTGTTACTGAATACATATAACAATCACTAGGTATTAGCCCACCCTTTTGGGCAGATTTCTGAAGATCAACCAAAATGTACTGTCATGTAGTGATGTTATATAGACAAACAGATTATTTCTTAAATCTTAATTATGATCATATAAGAATTCCTTAAAGTATATCAGTAATTATTGAGCTCATTAAAATAATAGTGCTGTTAAAGCCCTCACTGATATGAAAACTGCAGTGAAAACTCTGTCTGTTTTTAAGTGTCATGAGTCAATTGCTTCTGAGATAGAAAGAAGGCATTTACAACTTACAACACATTCCAAGAGGTCTTAAGACAACCAAAAGTCATAAAAAGGAGCTAATGATTTATTGTAGGTGCAAGGACAGAAGATAAAATATTGACTAGGTTTATTAATACAAAACTTCAATGACAGCTTAGTTATAGTCTTTAATTCCATGAACCTGTAGAGCTAATGACAGAAAATTGATGTCTAGTCTTAATGAGAACATATATAAATATTCTTTGTTGTAAACGTCTCATTTAATTTATGATTTGACTTTATGTTTGAACTTTTAGTAAACTTTTGTTTAAAAAAGAAAAGGATGCTTCAGAAAACCATGTGATCTATTCAATTGGAAAAGGCATAAAAATCCAAGAACACATCAAAATGATCATTCACCACAATTAAGTAGGCTTCATCCCAGGGATGCGGGGATGGTTCAATATACAGAAATAAGTCAATGTAATCCACTACATAAACAAACTCAAACAACAAAACCACATGATCATTTCATTAGATGCTGAAAAAGCATTTGACAAAATTCAACATCCCTTCATGATAAAAGTCTTGGAAAGACCAGGAATTCAAGATCCATACCTAAACATAGTCAAAGCAATATACATCAAACCAGTAGCCAACATCAAACTAACTGGAAAAAACTTGAAGCAATCACACTAAAATCAGGACTAGACAGGCTGCCCACTGTCTCCCTATCTATTTAATATAGTACTTAAAGTTCTAGCTAGAGCAATTAGACAACAAAAGGAGGTCAAAGGGATACAAATTGGAAAGGAAGAAGTCAAAATATCACTATTTGCAGATGATATGATAGTATACTTAAGTGACCCTCAAAATTCCACCAGAGAACTCCTAAAGCTGATAAACAACTTCAACAAAGTGGCCAGATGTAAAATTAATGTAAACAAATCAGAAGCCTTCCTATACTCAAAGGATAAACAGGCTGAGAAAGAAAGTAGGGAAACGACACCCTTCACAATAGTCACAAACAATATAACATATATTGGTATGAATCTAACCAAACTAGTGAAAGATCTGTATGACAAGAACTTCAAGTCTCTGAAGAAAGGAATTGAAGAAGACCTCAGAAGATAGAAAGATCTCCCATCATGGATCTATAGGGTTAATACAGTAAAAATGGTTATCCTACCAAAAGCAATCTACAGATTCAATACAAATCCCATCAAAATTCCAACACAATTTTTCACAGATGTGGAAAGAGCAATTCTCAACTTCACATGGAAAAACAAAACTCCCAGAATAGCAGCAACAATTCTCAACAATTAAAGAGCTTCTTGAGGAATCGCCATCCCTGATCTTAAGCTGTACTACAGAGCAATAGTGATAAAAACTGCATGGTATTGGTACAGTGACAGGCAGGTAGATGAATGGAATAGAACTGAAGACCCAGAAATGAAGCCACACACCTATGGTGACTTGATCTTTGACAAAGGAGCTAAAACCATTCAGTGGAAAAAAAGACAGCATTTTCAACAAATGGTGCTGGTTCAACTGGCGGACAGTGTGTAGAAGATCCTTTTTTTTTTTTTGTCTTTGATGCTAAAAATCTATGAGGGTGCTCCCCTATCCACCCACACACTCCTGTCTTCCTTCCCTCGAAGTCCCCTACACTAGGGCATCTAACACCCTCAGACCCAAGGACCTCTCCTCCCACTGATGACCAACAAGGCCACCCTTGGCCACATATGCGGCCAGTGCCATGGGTCCCTCCATGTGCATTCTTTGATTAGTGGTCTACTGCCCAGGAGGTCCAGGTGTGTGTGTGTGTGGCCAGTTGACACTGTTGCTCCCTCCATGGGGTTGCAAACCCCCTTAGCTCCTTCAGTTGCTTCTCCAACTCCTCTACTGGGGACCCTCATGCTCAGTCCAATGGTTGGCTGTGAGCATCTACCTCTGTATTTGTCAGGCTCTGCTTGAGCCTCTCAGGAGACAGCTTATCATGCTTCCATCAGGAAGCACTTCTCAGATCTTTTTTTTAAAAAAATTATCCATTCGTATCTCCCTTACAAAGCTCAAATCCAAGTGGATCAAGGACCTCCACATAAAACCAGGTACACTGAATCTTATAGAAGAGAGAGTGGGGAAAAGTCTCGAACACATGGTCACAGGGGAAAAGTTCCTGAACAGAACACCAATGGCTTATGCTCTAAGATCAAGAATCGACGAATGAGACTTCATGAAATTGCAAAGCTTCTGTAAGGCAAAGGACACTGTCAATAGGACAAAACAGCAACCTACAGATTGGGAAAAGATCTTTACCAATTTCACATTTGATAGAGGCCTAATATCCAATATATACAAAGAACTCAAGAAGCTAGTCTTTAGAGAACCAAATAACCCTATTTTAAAATGGGGAACAGAGGTAAACAGAGAATTCTCAACTGAGAAAACTCGAACGGCTAAGAAGCATCTAAAGAAATGTTCAACATCCTTAGTCATCAGGGAAATGCAAATCAAAACAACCCTGAGATTCCGCTTCACACCAGATCAAAAACTCAGGTGACAGCAGATGCTGGTGAGGATGTGAAGAAAGAGGAACACTCCTCCATTGTTGGTGGGATTGCAAGCTGGTACAACCACTCTGGAAATCAGTCTGTCGGTTCCTCAGAAAATTGGACATAGTACTACCTGAGGACCCAGTATACCACTCCTGGGCTCCAACATGTAATAAGGACACATGCTTCACTATGTTCATAGCAGCCACATTTATAATAGCCAGTAGCTGGAGATAACTCAGATGTCCCTCAACAGAGGAATGGATACAGAAAATGTGGTACATTTACACAATGGAATACTATTCAGCTATTAAAAACAACGACTTTGTGAAATTTGCAGGCAGATGGATGGAACTTGAAAATATCATCCTGAGTGAGGTAACTCAGTCATAAGAAAAGACACATGGTATGTACTCACTGATAAGTGGATATTAGCCCAAAAGGTCGGAATACCCAAGATTCAATTCATAGACCATATGAAACCTAATAAGAAGGAAGACCAAAATGTGGATGCTTCAGTGCTTCTTAGAAGGGTGAACAGGAGAAAATATGAAGACAAAGTGTGGAGCAGAGACTGAATGAAAAGCTATCCAGAGATTGCCCCACCTGGGGATCCATCGCATATACAGTCACCAAATGAAGACACTATTGTGGATGCTGGGAAATGCTTGCTGATGGAATCCTGATATGGCTGTCTCCTGAGAGGGTTTGCTAGTGCCTGACAAATACAGAGGCAGATGCTCACAGCCAACCATTGGACTGAGTGCCGGGGTTCAGGATGAAGGAGTCGGAGAAGGGACTGAAGGAGCTGAGGGAGTTTGCAGCCTCATGGAGGGAGTAACCAGTGTCAACTGGCTAGACCCACCAGAGCTCCCAGAGACTTGACCACCAACCAACGAATACACAGGGAGGAAAGACAGGAATGGGTGGGTGGGGGAGCACCCTCATAGAGGCACGGGGAGACAGGATGGGATAGGGAGTTTCTGAAGGGGAGACCTGGAAAGGGGAAAACATTTGAAATGTAATAAAAGAAAATATACAATAAAAAACTAAAATATAATAAAAGAAAAGGTATAAAAAACAATAAACTATCACATTGCATGGCATTATTACATCAGAACAGTAAAGAAGTATTTAGAAATTAAAAGGGAATTTAGAAATTAAAAGAGAAATTTTGGAGAATTTTTAGAGAGAATTTTTGGGGAAGAGAAATTTTTGGAGAAAAACTCAGAAATCAAGATTAAAATCATTTTTCAAAGAGTCCCCCTTTTTTTCCTCTGATTTTCACTCTCAGTCTGAACTCCTAAAGTTCCTGAGGAGAAAAGAACAAAGGCTATTTCACTTAATACTCTTGCCCTCCATTTTACAATCAAGTGCTAAACACCAGAGACTGCAGTTTCTGGCCTCAGAGGAAAGACCAGCAGGCCAGCTACCTCTGCAAAGTAAATCCAATTTAAGGCAGGTAAATGTTTTAAGTTTTTTTCATACTTTATTTATATTTCAAATGTTTCCCCCTTTCCAGATCTCTCCTTTGGAACCTCCCTATTCCCTTCCCCCTCCCCGGCCTCTATGGGAATATTCCCCTACCCACCCACCAACTCTCATCTTCCCTCCTTGGCATTCTCCTATACTGGGGCATCTAACACACTCAGGCCCAAGGGCCTCTCCTCCCCCTGATGGCTAACAAGACCCTCCTCTGCCACATATGTGGCCAGCACCATGGGTCCCTCCATGTATATTCTTTGGTTGGTGATCCAGTCTCTGGGAGCATCTGGAGGTCAGGCCAGTGGACTCTGTTGCTCCCTCCATGGGGCTGCAAACTCCCTCAGCTCTTTCAGTCTCTTCTCCAACTCCTCCATCTGGGACCTCACGCTCAGCCCAATGGTTGCTGTGAAGTGACTCTTGGGTATTCCAAACTTTTGGGCTAATAACCACTTATCAGTGATTAGATACCGTGTTCATTCTTTTGTGACTGAGTTACCTCATTCAGGATGATATTTTCAAGTTCCATCCATTTGCCTAAGAATTTCATGAAGTCATTGTTTTTAATAGCTGAGTAGTATTCCATTGTGTAAATGTACCACATTTTTTGTATTCATTCCTCTGTTGAGGGACATCTGGGTTGTTTCCAGTTTCTGGCTATTATAAATATGGCTGCTATGAACATAGTGGAGCATGTGTCATTATTACATGTTGGAGCATCTTCTGGGTATATGCCCAGGAGTGGAATAGCTGGGTCCTCAGGTAGTATTATGTTCATTTTTCTGAGGGTCCATCAAACTGATTTCCAGAGAGATTGTATGAGCTTGCATTCCAACCAGCAATAGAGGAGTGCTCCTCTGTCTCCACATCCATGCCAACATCTGCTGTCACCTGAGTTTCTGATCTTAGCCATTCTGACTGGTGTGAAGTGGAATCTCAGGGTTGTTTTGATTTGCATTTCCCTGATGACTAAGGATGTTGAACATTTCTTTAGGTGTTTCTCAGCCATTTGAGTTTCCTCAGTTGAGAATTTTCTGTTTAGCTCTGTTCCCCATTTTTGATAGGGCTATTTGGATCTCTAGAGTCTAACTTCTTGAGATCTTTGTATACATTGGATATTAGCCCTCTATCGGATGTAGGATTGGTAAAGATCTTTTCCCAATCTGTAGGTTGTCATTTTGTCCTATTGACAGTGTCCTTTGCCTTACAGAAGCTTTGTAATTTTATGAGGTCCCATCTATCGATTCTTGATCTTAGAGCATAAGTCATTGGTGTTCTGTTCAAGAACCTTTCCCCTGTACCCATGTGTTTGAGACTTTTCCCCATTTTCTCTTCTATTAGATTCAGTGTATCTGGTTTTATGTGAAGGTCCTTGATCCACTTGGACTTGTGCTTTGTACAGGGAGATAGGAATGGATCAATTCACAATCTTCTACATGTAGACCATCAGTTGAACCAGCACCATTTGTTGAAAGTGTTGTCTTTTTTCTACTGGGTGGTTTTAGCTCCTTTGTCATAAGTGTGCAGGTTTATTTCTGGGTCTACAATTCTATTCCATCGATCCACTTGCCTGTCGCTGTAACAATACCATGCAGGTTTTATCACTACTGCTCTGTAGTACAGCTTGAGATCAATCAGGGCTGCTGATTCCCCCAGAAGTCCTTTTATTTTTGAGAATAGTTTTTACTATCCTGGATTTTTTGTTATTCCATATGAATTTGAGAATTGCTCTTTCTAAGTCTATGAAGAATTGAGTTGAAATTTTGATGGGGATTGCATTGAATCTGTAGATTGCTGTCAGCAGGATGGCCATTTTAACTATATTAACCCTGCCAATCCATGAGCATGGGAGATCTTTCCATCTTTTGAGGTCTTCTTTGATTTCTTTCTTCAGAGACTTGAAGTTCTTGTCATACAGATCTTTCACTTGTTTGGTTAGAGTCACACCAAGATATTTTATATAGTTTGTGACAATAGTGAAGGGTGTCATTTCCCTAATTTCTTTCTCAGCCTGTTTATCCTTCAAGTCTAGGAAGGCTACTAATTTGCTTGAGTTGGTTTTGTATCCAGCCACTTTGCTTGAAGGTGTTTATCAGGTGTAGCAGATCTCTAGTGGAGTTTTTCAGGTCACTTAAGTATACCATCATATCATCTGCAAGTAGTGATATTTTGATTTCTTCCTTTCCAATTTGTATCCCTTTGGTCTCCTTTTGTTGTCTAATTGCTCTAGCTAGACCTTCAAGTACTATATTGGATAGATAGGGAGAGAGAGGGCAGCCTTGCTTAGTCCCTGATTTTAGTGAGATTGCTTCGAGTTTCTCTCCATTTAGTTTGATGTTGCCCACTAGTTTTCTGTATATTGCTTTTACTATGTTTAGGTATGGGCCTTGAATTCCTGATTTTTCCAAGACTTTTATCATGAAGAGATGTTGAATTTTGTCAAATGCTTTTTCATTATCTAATGAAATGACCATATGGTTTTTTTTCATTGAGTTTGTTTATGTAGTGGATTACATTGATGGATTTCCGGGTATTGAACCATCCCTGCATCCCTGGGATGAAGCCTACTTGATCATGATGAATGATCATCTTGATGTGTTCTTGGATTTGGTTTGTGAGAATTTTATTGAGTATTTTTGCATCGATATTCATAAGGGAAATTGGTCTGAAGTTTTCTTTTATTGTTGGGTCTTTGTGGGGTTTTGGTATCAGTGTAACCGTGGCCTCATAGAATGAATTGGGTAGTGTTCCTTCTGTTTCTATTTTGTGGAATAGATTGAAGAGTATTGGTATTAGGTCTTCTTTGAAGGTCTGATAGAATTGGTCAGACCTTCTGGTCCTGGGCTTTTTTTGTTTGGGAGACTATTAATGACTGCTTCTCTTTCTTTAGGGGTTATGGGACTGTTTAGATGGTTTATCTGATCCTAATTTAACTTTGGTAATTCGTATATGTCTAGAAACTTGTCTATTTCATCCAGATTTTCCAGTTTTGTTGCGTATAGGTTTTTGTAGTAGAATCTGATGGTTTTTTTTTTTAATTCCCTCAGAATCTGTTGTTATATCTCCCTTTTCATTTCTAATTTTGTTAACTTAGATACTGTCTCTGTGCTCTCTGGTTAGTCTGGCTAAGGGATTATCTATCTTGTTGATTTTCTCAAAGAACCAGCTCCTGCTTTTGTTGATTCTTTGTGTAGTTCTTTTAGTTTCTACTTGGTTGATTTCAGACCTTAATTTGATTATTTCCTGCCTTCTAGTCCTCTTGGGTGTATTAGCTTCTTTTTGTTCTAGAGCTTTCAGGTGTGTTGTTAAGCTGCTAGTATATGCTCTCTCCAGTTTCTTTTTGGAGGCACTCAGAGCTATGAGTTTTCCTCTTAACACTGCTTTCATTGTGTCCCATAGATTGGGTATGTTGTACTTTCATTTTCATTAAATTCTAGGAAGTCTTTAATTTCTTTCTTTATTTCTTCCTTGACCAAGTTATCATTGAGTAGAGTGTTGTTCAGCTTCCTTGTGTATGTGGGCTTTCTGTTTTTGTTGTTGCCATTGAAGACCAGCCTTAATCCATAATGATCTGATAGGAGGCATAGGATTATTTCAGTGTTCTTTTATTTGTTGAGGTTTGTTTTGTGACCAATTATATGATCAATTTTGGAGATGGTACCAAGAGATTCTGAGAAAAAGGTATGTTCTTTTGATGTAGGATGAAATGTTCTGTAGATATCTGTTAAATCCATTTAGTTCATAACATCTGTTAGTTTCACTGTGTCTCTGTTTAGTTTCTGTTTCCAAGATCTGTCCACTGATGAGAGTTGGGTGTTGAAGCCTCCCACTATTATTGTGTGAGGTGCAATGTGTGCTTTGAGCTTTAGTAAAGTTTCTTTTATGAATGTGGGTGCCCTTGCATTCTGGACATATATGTTGAGAATTGAGAGTTCTTCTTGGTAGATTTTTCTTTGATGAGTATGAAATGTCCTTCCTTATCTTTTTTGATGACTTTTGGTTGAAAGCCGATTTTATTTGACATTCGAATGGCTACTCCAGCCTGTTTCTTGGGACCATTTGTCTGGAAAATTGTTTTCCAGCCCTTTACTCTGAGGTAGTGTTTGTCTTTAACACAGAAGTGCATTTCCTGGATGCACCAAAATGCTGAGTCCTATTTATGGATCCAGTCTGTCAGTCTGTGTCTTTTTATTGTGGAATTGAGTCCATTGATGTTAAGAGATATTAAAGAATAGTGATTGTTGCTTCCTGTTATTTTCGATGTTATTTTTATGTTTGTGTGGCTATCTTCTTTTGAGTTTGTTGAAAGATTTCTTTCTTGCTTTTCCTAGGGTGCAGTTTCCTCCTTGAGTTGGCGTTTTCCATCTATTATTCTTTGTAGGGCTGGGTTTGTGGAAACATACTGTGCAAATTTGGTTTTGTCATAGAATATTTTGGTTTCACCATCTATAATTATTGAGAGTTTTGCTGGGTATAGCAGCCTGGGCTGGCATTTGTGTTCTCTTAGAGTCTGTATGAGATCTGCCCAGGATCTTCTAGCTTTCATAGTCTCTGGTGAGAAGTTCGGTGTAATTCTGATAGGTCTGCCTTTATATGTTACTTGACCTTTTTCCTTTACTGCTTTTAATCTTCTTTCCTTATTTTGTGTATTTGGTGTTTTGACTATAATATAACGGGAGGAATATCTTTTCTGGTTCAGTCTATCTGGAGTTCTGTAGGCTTCTCGTATATTTGTGTTCATCTCTTTCTTTAGGTTAGGGAAATTTTCTTCTATAATTTTGTTGAAGATATTTACTGGGCCTTTAAGTTGGGAATCTTCACTCTCTTCTATACCTACTATCCTCAGGTTCTCTCTTCACATTGCATTCTGGATATCTTGGATGTTTTGGGTTAGGAGCTTTTTGCATTTTGTGTTTTCTTTGATTGTTGTGTCCATGTTTTCTATGGTATCGTCTGCACCTGAGATTCTCTCTTCCATCTCTTGTATTCTGTTGGTTATGCTTGCATCTATGACTCCTGATTTCTTTTCTATGTTCTCTAACTCCAGGGTTGTCTCCCTTTGTGATATCTTTATTGTTTCTATTTCTGTTTTTAATTCCTTAATCGTTTTGTTCATTTGATTGATTGTGTTTTCCTGTAATTCTGCCTGCTTGATTGTGTTTTCCTGTAATTCTTTAAGGGATTTCTGTGTGTCTTCTTTAAGGGTTTCCAGTTGTTTACCTGTGTTCTCCTGAATTTTTTTAAGGGAGTTATATATTTCCTTCTTAAAGTCTTCTATCATCGTCTTGATAAGTGATTTTAAGTCTGAGTCTTCCTTTTCTGGTGTGTTGGGGTATCCAGGGCTGGCTGAGGTGGGAGAGCTGGGTTCTGATGAAGCCAAGTAGTCTTGGTTTCTGGTCCTTGTGTTCTCGCCCTTGCCTTTCACCATCTGGTTATCTCTGGTGTTAGCTGGTCTTACTCTCTCTGACTGTGGCTTGTCTTTCCTGCAAGCCTAGGTGTCAATACTCCTTGAAGACCAGTTCTCTCTGAGAGGAATTTGGGTTTGGAAAGCTGTGGTAGAGGGTCTGCTCTGGGGTGCAGACAGAAACCAGAAGGATCTAGTCCCCAGCTGCCCCTTGGTTCCTATGTCCTGATTGCTCTGCAAGGGTCCCTCTTAGTCCAGTGATTTTGAACAGAAGTGATGGTCTTGCCTGTGCTTGAAGGTGTGTTGGCACTCCTGGTATATCAGCTCTCTCCTGGCACTATTTGAGTATGGAGCCCTGTGTCACAGTATCTGCTCCCTGGCTACTGAAAGAAACCAGAAGCCCACTTCTTAGTCCCTGTGTCCTGGGTATTCCAGGTGGGTCCCTCTGAACAGACAGGCTTGCCCACACTCCTGGGAGGCTATCTTTCTCCCAGCACTATTTGACTACGGAGCCCTGGTGGCCCAGGCAGAGGTCTCCCACCACAGATGGAAACCAGAAGGCTCCTTCCTCCCAGCTTTTCCTCATTCCCTGCATCCTAAGGATTCCGGGTAAGTCCTGCTGAGTAGTGTCAGTTCTCTTACCTCCTCTCATGGGTTTTTCCACACTCCTGGGAGGCTAGCTTTCTCCCAGCACTATTTGGCTAAGGCGCCCTGGTGGCCCAGGCAGAGGTATCCTGCCACAGATGGAAACTGGAAGGCTCCTAAATATTTTAATTTTAAAAAGCAACCCCAATGTCTCTCAAGACCAAGTCTTGCTCCTGCTGACACTCTTTCCCCACTCTTACCTTCAAGAGTAAACAAGAATACTGGAGCTGGCCTGCAACAAGAGGCCCCATCAAACTTGTCCTCCTCTAATTGGCTACTTATACAGTATTAGGAAGATTTGATGAGACAGCACAGGGATGGTTCTGTCACTTCTTAGTAAGCCTAGGAGAGGTGTCTAACCTCAAGAGTCAGTGGTTTCCTCTGTAATGGTGAAGCATTTAAAAACCCTAGCCCTGAGCCATAGGTTATAGTTGCCAGTTCCAGAGTCATCAGAAGATTCTTATGTAATATCCTGTTATGCACAGAGCTGCAGGTGTGATCTGACCCACTCAAGATGACAGTGGCATGTTGCAAGCCTTAATTGGTACTTAGAACCTGTTACAATCTCCAAGATTGCCTTAAGTCCATGTCTTAGCACAGCTTTTAAATAAAGATTCCAAATACATTGGGAAGAATTCTAAACTCAGAAAAGCAGTTTATAGCATATCTAATGAATGTATACAGCAGACACCCTTGAGTATTTACATGGTTTGTTATTTTTCATGGTGCATACAAGTGCTATTTAAGTTGGGGAGAGAGTTATATTTTCCATTACAAATATCTAGAAGACAAAAGCAAATATGAGAAAATAGCATAATACCTCCCAATTCCAGTTTCCATGACAAGAGTGTGAAGCAGAAGGTAAAAAGGCGGGGAGTCATTAAAACCCAAGCATCATTGTTCAGGCACATAGATGGCAATGTGTGACATTGAAAGGTGGTGAGTAGCATTTTCTTATTTCTGGTAAGGACTGTGAGGAGTTTCTGGCTATCTGAAAGGTAGCCTTGTAGGCACTAAGGACTCTCTCCTTGATAGGACAAAAGAGCATTGACATTGACAGTTAGTATGCCATTGTTCCTGTTAGTAAATTACAGAAAAGATCCTATCTGCTTTGTAACACAGCTAATGTTGTGATGTGGAGCAAAAGACACCAGGCAGGAGGAAGAAAGCATCTGGGATACCCCTTTCAGGAAGTTAAAAACCATCTGATCTATCTAAGGTCAGAATGACCCTTACCCGCTAGGCAAGAGGAGAGGGTACCTTCCTGAGCCATATGGAGAGTATATTCGTTATCAACAGATCTTGATGTTGGTTTTATAAGTCTATGCAAATCAGAACTGGAAAAGCTGTACAAATAAGATATAAGCCCTCAACTAAAACTGCAATTAAAGAAATATACTCACAATAAAAAAAAATTTTTGATACAAGATCTTACTATTTAGCCCTAACTGGCCTAGAACTCACTATTTAGAGTGGGTTGGCCTCATACTCAAAGAGTAAAGGTGTTCCATTTTGCCTATCCCATAAAAAAAATTAAGAGCACAAGTAAATTACTATGCTACAATATTGAGAAAACATTACGAAAAACCCACCAGATGCTGGAGTGGTATGTGAGTGAGAACAGTCTAAAAGGGTTCGTGGAAAAGGGTAAGCAGAGTTGATGTTATAATCAGACATTTGTCCGTATGTGGTTACGCATATGTATGTGGGTTTGTGCACCTGTATGTGCACAAGTGGAGGCCAGAGCTCAAATCAGTTGTCTTCATCTACCATTTTTCACCTTAGTTTTTGAGACAGAATCTTTCACTGAACCAGAAGCTCACTAATTGGTTAGACTGGCTAGTGGTCCCCTAGAATCCTCCTGTCTCTGTCCCTCAGGACAGGGATTATAGGCAGGCACTACCACATTTAACTTTTTTCTTTAAAAGAGAAAAAAAGAAAAAAAAACCATCTGAATGCTGGGGAATGCAAACTCAGGTCTTCATATTTTCATAGTAAGCAATTTACCTACTGTGCTGTTTCCCAAGCCCTAGATACTTCGGGTTTTGTTTTTGTTTTTGTTTTTGTTTTAGATTCATTTGTTGTTTTCACAGCTCATTTTACTACTGGTAAGCACTTAGAATGAAATTACTGTGTCCTCATGTTCATGTTGAGTTCCCTTGAACTCAAAGGAAAAGATTGGCATCTCCCTATTTGTCAAGAATGCTCTGAATATTGGTTCAGTGATATTGTTGGCAATGAGAACAAAGCAAGGAGAGGGACATTAACACAATGACTAGAGATAGAGAACTTACTCAGAGATTTACTGGTGTCCCGGAAGGAGGGATGGCTTGAGATACTCCATACAAGCATTGAGTCTAGAGGAACAAACTAACCATAAGCATTACTTTGTCGAAGTCTAAGTACAACATTTATGAGAACAAAGTCATGCAAATTGGGATGGACAAAGCAGTGAGCAAAGCAGAGAACAAAATCCAAGTTGCAGCACAGTGTGCTATGGTTGTGATACACATAAAATATAAATTTACTTACTAGTAAAGATTTCTCCATGGGTCCTTAGTCCCTCACTTCTTTGTGCATACTTGAAGCAAACTTATCCAGGAGGTGACCAGAACATACCTCTGGAATAGGCAGTTTAACAAGGGTTAATGTCTTGCTTAGCTGGGTTTCTTTCTGCAAACTACTATCTTGCCCCTGGCTCTGTTCCAAGGCATACCTTCCAAACTGCATGGTCTCTGGTAGCATTTTCTCCTTCACATATCTGCTAGCACATATTGAACAGGATTGGCAATGGAATTTCAGAAGTGAAGTATGTTGTCAAGGCCACTGGAGGTCTTGTCTGGGTGACTTTTGAGCCTGTATAGGGTTCCACACTGCCCTCTGAGGGATGAGCTAGATCTCCTATATCTTCAGCTACCCTATGAAACTATCAGCACAGAGCTAAGCCCTAGATCTACATAGTGACAATAAGAATAAATACTATTCACATACAGAATTATAACATTTGTCTAGCAGCAGTGGAGAGATCTACCTCAGTAAATGATTTTAAAACATGAAGATTTTAAATTGTGTTTATTTTGAAAAGATTACTGAATGTGAAGCTAAGAGATTGCTGTTTATTGTGTTGTGGTTTGTCTATAAACTTGCTGTGAGTACCTCCTATTGCTACCAAATTCAGGTCTGGACATTTACCACATAGAAAATTAATCATCAGGAGACAAAAATGGTAAAAAGAAAACAGTCTTTATTAAAGATGCCAGTCATCCAGAAGAAAGAAAACTGATGCCTCAACTCCCTGCTTCCAAGGTTTTGGGGAAAATGGGAATTAGAGGTTTTATATAGAATTAGCATTCCCAGGAACTTGAGTTGGACAATTCTACGCTAGCCAGAATTATTAATCTCCTGGTGCTGGTCTAGACTTACCTTGCAGACAAGATGCTCTGGAGTACAAAGAGAAAGCCATATTTTGGGAATGAGGAGTAAGAATAAAGCAAAATGGAATTACTGACGGCAACAGCCTGTTATAACAAACCATGAAGTGACTACCGCTATTCAGTCTAACGCACTGACTGCAGAAGTCTTGCTGGGTCCATATGCAAAGCTGACTACTGTAAATTTAAGGACAAGTAATTTTTTCCTGTTTGAAGTTTCCTTTGTTTGCCTATAGGTTGCAAGTCAAAGCTGCTATTTTTACAGCTGAAGCTGTGGAAGACCAGAGGTTCTCTTGTATCTCATTGGCAGCTTTGTGCTGTGTTATTAACTTCACTGTCATTTCTTGCTGTTTTTTAACATTCCACCAACCATCCAGCTGATCTGACATAGTCACATACAGCATTATTATATTATCCTAAATTTTATCATGCACTTCTGTTCATTGTTACATGAAAAATTCTTCATGGCTCCAGATAAATCATGTTCTTGGAGTGAGACATTCCGTTACCTTCAAATCTGGCATAGAATAGGCACTCATAAATGCCTATGTGAAATGCATAATTTTGTATCTCACTAGCTACCAGATATATGGGGGAAAAGAGAATTATGTTTAGTTTCCAGGAAAATATATGGTAAACCTGTTTGATAACCAGTTGTCTTAGTTTACACATACTGAGCAGTAAAGATTGTGTGTGTGAAATGTAGGACAGGGAGGGGAAGATGAGTAAAAGAAATTACAAGGTTGATGTCCGGAATAAAGCTCCCATCTCACTTTAAGTTGGCTGGAGTTTACTTTAATCAAGAGCAACTATGAGAAGAATAGATTCTCTTGCCATTTTGACTTTACCAGTGAGAAGCAGAGTTACTGCATGCAGTATTTGTCTCTTAGACAGGGACTCTCTCGATTCAAATGTGGGCTTTAATTAATGGATATAAGTTTTATGGTGTTAATACTCTTTCATTTTTTTCCTAATTTCTAACAAACTGTGTAGTTGGATGAGCAGAGATCATAAGTAAAAGAGTCTGAAGAAGGAAACTTCTCAAAAAACTTTCAGACTAGAGCTGCCTTCTATTTTCTACTTTAAGTGCAACTTTAAAGAAAAAAAGAAGAACTGATCTGACACCCCCAACCCTGAACACTACGTAATACTTTTTCTCATAAAACTCCACCCTCTCAGAAAGAAACTGTGTTTCTTACTTTATACAGTCTTTATGTTTGATTTGTACAACTCTCCTAGCCAGAGGAGGTGAGACATCCGTCCCCCTACAAGAGACTCTGGTAAGTCACCTCTCAGCTCTTGGTTCACTAGTTAGCTCAGTTTCTGTGATGAGTAAAAACTTTAACAGAAAATCCTGAGAGGACATCTGTTAGCACCAGGTGCTCATAGAATTATCTGAAAATATAATCTTTAAGATACAGGAAAGGTGAGGATTTAGGATATGTTTCAGCATGTGATGTCATCAAATATACAAAACATGATTGTGGATGAAATATTTAAAAGAGACTTTTTTTTTTTAGAACAAGCAGAGTCCTTACCTTCTAGAGCAATGGTATTGGGTGAAATCATCTCTCCATGGGTCATGTGTGTATCCTTGAACATGTGTATACCAGAAGCTCTAAGTTTCTTGTGCTCTCCTGCTCTCTCTTTCTCTCCTCGCCCTGGCTTTCTCCAAGAAAATAGAGAAACCTAAAAATTATCTAAGTTCATGTCAAGTCACAAATATCAAAGTTTCTACAGCACACTTAGTAGAGAATTCTTATTCTGGCTTAGCACTTGAAGGTGAGATTTGGGGTGTGTGTGTGTGCTTCTCTTAGCTGCCTAAATGGGAAGTAAGAAGAGCTTTAGAGAATTAAGTAGAGAAAATTTTCAAGTAAAGCAGTGGAATTTAGATAGGGCAAGCTAGTTGGTTGTAGAGGCTGGACACTGAATATCACCCTTGGAGATGGAAGAATCATTTTCTATTTGATCATCTCTTCTGCTTATATGAGAACTCTTGATGGTGGAAATTCAGGAAGCAGAAATAACTTTAGAGAAAAAAGGATGATGGTCTGCTTTAATTACTGATGCTATATTCTATGAGACTGTTGGAGTATTTGGACATTAGCTCATTTCATCCTGACTACAGAGAAGCACTGTTGTCAGGAGCCATCTAGGAAAGGCTAAGCTAGCAGGTGGCCTTCATGGAGGTGGCCCACCTTTTTGCATGGACAAAAATGGGTGAGCTCTGAGAGACAAGGTCCCAAAGAGACTTCACCTCAGGACTGCTTCTTGCAGTGGATATGCCTTTTCCTATCACTATCACATAGCCTAACAATTCCTGAGCATCAGCCCACCCTATTGGTCAGATTTCTTACAGATCAACATAAAGATGAACTTTTGTGAATTAATTAATGCTGTTTAGATGAATTAATGATTTTATAGAGTTCCTGATTTGACTCAAATAATCTTAGGAAGAAAGTTTTAAGAAATGATTTTAGTTGTTTGCGAGAAAGATGTAATAAAGTTAAAATCAAGAATAGAATTTGTCCACTCCTCATAATAAATAAGTAAAGTCTGCATAATAAATAACTAAAGTCTGCATAATAAGAAATACAAGGAGCTCTCATCACTACACTAAATAGAGAAATAGGCTTGGGACTAATTTGTGTTCAAGGAAAAAGCATTCAGGTCCACAGGTGTGCACTATGATAAAACAAGGCCATGTGAAACAGTTACTATGAACTTAAAATGAGCATATAGAATGAAAAACTGCTTTAAAATTAATATCAACATCCTTTTGTAACTCCCATTTTGTATAACATTTTATCTATGAAGTAACTTTCTAATAACTTTTATCTATACAAAGGCCAGAGAAAAGAAATAAAGATGAGGAGGTGGCTTGGGGGTTGGGGGGTGAATCTGCACCACCTACTCACCCACCCATCCATCCATCCATCCATCCATCCATCCAAATGTAGCGATGCAGCCATTTTGTGCTTCACCCAGTGTGTGTGTGTCTGTGTGAGTGAGTAACATCTTTCCTTTCCTTTTTCTCTCTGATTCAAAAAGTGTTAACCAGCCTGGCCAGCGAAGGGCTCTGGCTGCCTGGCCAGTGAAGGGAGCACTTGTAATAAATCCTTCACTTAATCCCCTGCTGTTAAGCAACAGGTGTTAATTCCTCTGAAGCCTTTGGTTTCTGGCCACAGAACAGTGAAAAATCAAGGAGAGTAAATATTATTTATACTAGGCAACCTTTATTCTTGGAAAATCAAATTTTGGCCCCCATTCTTCCACTGCTCTGCCAATCAGCTACCATCCAGAAAGAGAGAGCCAGTGCTCTGGAAAACTCTGGGCAAACCATGTTACAAAAAAGAAAGAAAGAAAGAAAAATCTTATTAGTTACCAAGGAGTGACAAGCAACACATGTCAGCTAAGGTTTCATACTGCCCAAATTCAAAGTCAGTTACTTCCTGGTGGTGTGGATTTTGTATTAACTTATTCATTCTCTCTGTACTTGGGGGGTGTTTTGTCTAGAAAAACATAAATAATATATTGCCTGACTCAAACAGTTAACTCAAGCATTTAGCAAACGCATATGTAAGAAGCTTAGAACAGTAATTAGCACCCACTACTCATTCTTACTGGCACTTGTGTGAAAGCTAGCATTTATGGATAAATGCCTAGAAACAGCATCTTCACTAGAGATCTTAAGCCCATGAGTTACATAGGACCTGACTCAGTTTCACAGATTAATCCACCCCACATTGATATGGAAAGCAAGATTTTATTTGATGAAATACATCTTTGGTGAATTTCAACCCATCTAATGATGAGAAAATTAAATGTAGAAATCTATGCCTCAAAGACCTACTAAGTTATAAAACAATAATTGTGGCAGGCCAGTAACTGCTTTAAACTTTATTAAGCATTGTCTTTTGTTTATTCATAGGCTCTTACAGGATGGATTTTCAAGGGTCATTTCCGACCTACATCTATGACATCGATTATGCTGTGTCAGCACCCTGCCAAAAAATCAATGTGAAACAAATTGCAGCCCAGCTCCTGCCCCCACTCTACTCTCTGGTATTCATCTTTGGTTTTGTCGGTAACATGATGGTCTTCCTCATCTTGATAAGCTGCAAAAAGCTGAAGAACATGACTGACATCTACCTGTTCAACCTGGCCATCTCTGACCTGTTCTTCCTACTCACACTCCCATTCTGGGCTCACTATGCTGCAAATGAGTGGGTCTTTGGGGATATAATGTGTAAAGTATTCACAGGACTCTATCACATTAGTTATTTTGGTGGAATCTTCTTCATTATCCTCCTGACGATTGATAGGTACTTGGCTATTGTCCATGCTGTGTTTGCTTTAAAAGTCAGAACGGTCAACTTTGGGGTGATAACAAGTGTAGTCACTTGGATGGTAGCTGCGTTTGCCTCTCTCCCAGAAATAATCTTTACCAGATCTCAGAAAGAAGGTTTTCATTATACATGCAGTCCTCATTTCCCACACACTCAGTATCATTTCTGGAAGAGTTTCCAAACATTAAAGATGGTCATCTTGAGCCTGATCCTGCCCCTACTTGTCATGGTCATCTGCTACTCAGGAATTCTCCACACTTTGTTTCGCTGTAGGAATGAAAAGAAGAGGCACAGGGCTGTGAGGCTCATCTTTGCCATCATGATTGTCTACTTTCTCTTCTGGACTCCATACAACATTGTCCTCCTACTGACCACCTTCCAGGAATTCTTTGGACTGAATAATTGCAATAGTTCTAATAGACTAGACCAAGCCATGCAGGCAACAGAGACTCTTGGGATGACACACTGCTGCCTAAACCCTGTCATCTATGCCTTTGTTGGGGAGAAGTTCCGGAATTATCTCTCCGTTTTCTTCCGAAAACACGTTGTCAAACGCTTTTGCAAACGCTGTTCGATTTTCCAGCAAGACAATCCTGATCGTATAAGCTCAGTCTATACCCGGTCCACAGGAGAACAGGAAGTTTCTACTGGTTTATGACCTAAGTTGAGTTTTGTGTATCACTTAGTTTTTCTGTGTAGCTTGGGAGTAGGAATGATTCGTTTAAAAAAGAAGTTAGCATCAGAGAGGGCCCAAGATACATGTATATTTTTGATATTTATTTTAGATAGATTGGGTCTTTTAAAGCTGAATGGGGGAGGGGTGGGAAAGGAGAACAAGTCTTTTATCTGGGCTGGGAAGCATGCACAAAAAGACATGAGGCAGGAGCCATGGCACATGTGCAAAGAGATGGACACAGGGGTGATGCTGTTTCCTAGAGATGATGTGTCTCATTGCTAGGTTCCTGAGAGGTGGCTGTAAATATGCCTGATTGACATAAAGTCACTTCTTGCTACCCATGGGTGTGCCTGATTGCCAACAGGGAAAAACCACTTCCTCATATAAAATGTAGAGTCAGCACAACTTGGGGTAAATTGGAGTTAGAGGTGAACAAGAACCCCTAGGCTTAATTAGGTTGGAATAATCATTAAGGAAACAGCAAATACAAAGGAAGAATAGAGGAAGGAGTTTGGCCTAGGAAGGTAGTCTGTTTTACAGCCTGAATATAATGTTGTCTCAGGCTGGCATTTTGTTCCTGCCTTCAGACCTAAATCCTACCATACCTAAGCTTTGATCCTGAAGGGTAACACCTGGATATGACTCATGAGGCTGAGGTCTAAGAAAAAATATGAACCCCTTGTGATTCTAGATGAGGGCTGCTTACATAGCTGAATCCAGAACTTTATAACCTTGAGCAGAGGCGCCAAGAGATGAGGGAGGAACTTTTGTTTTTCTCTTAGCAATCACCATATCTGGGAGATTCATTTCAGAAACAAGTTGTTGTGTACTTCAGGAGTCATGAAATTATAACTACTGCCTCTATGTTCTAGGCTGAGTATGAGGGCTTCAGTCACACAAACAACGCTAAATTTAGTCATTTCAGAGAGCTTTATGTTTTTTTATTGTTTTTGCAGTTGACATTGTTTTGAATTTAGAGCAGTTAAGATCTTCATAGTGACGGCTAGGGGAAGAAACAAAGGGGTTAGAATCTCTTAGAAGATTAAAGTATCTGTCTAACAAGAGGTGGTTTTTCTCAAGCTCTGATTATGAAACCAAAGTCCTGTGACTGTCAGCAGGAAGTGAATGTTTGCTTTTTTTCTTTCCTGGGATCCACATCTTCTTCTCCACTATGTAGCCCAAACTAGCGTCAAGTTCATGATCCCCTGCTTACATCTCAAGTTCTGAGATTACAAGTATATATAAACATACCCAGCTGTATTTTTATATTCGTTAGCATATAGAAAGTTATAAATTCTTTGAAGATAATGAGTCTTATAAAAAGTGCTTTGTAAAAAATTTGCATTTTATACTTTCAATCAAGTGTACATTTAATGAATAGTATATAAAATTACGAGAGTATTTTGTAAGTAGTTGTTTTGGAGAACACCCCCCAAAAATACTTGTTTAAATATAAAATTCTTAGATTAAATGGGTGGTGGTGATTTTCCTTTAAAGTATTTTTAGCAGTTAACTTTCTTCCTGAAATAAAATTTCTTAATAATTTATTGTTAAAGATGTTATGTCTAAGCATGCAGTTTCTGAGCAGTGTTGCCTTGAAAGATTGTAAGTTTTAAATTGTGCTTACTCTCAATCAAAAGAGTTTTCACATATTTACAAATTTATTCCAGAAGTCAAAAATATGGTTAAAAATAAAGATTTGCAAATTTGTGGTCTGGTATATGAGTTGGAGTCACATGATAGGGAGGGTGAGCACTGCCTTTGTTTCTCTTTCTTTCAAAAGTATATTAATAAGTTCAGTAATGTAAATTCTCTAACAGTGGGATTTCTGTGCACATGTTTCTTGCTCAGAAAGAGGATAGACGTTCCAAGGAGAGTTTGGAACATGCTGGTTTTCAGTCTTCTACAGCTCCAGCTTCCAAAGAGGGTATGCAAAGATGTTTGAGCTGTTCATGCTCCTAATGGAAGAAACAAATGAGTGGAAGTAAAACAGACTTTGAGTGGTTCAGTACCTTCTCACCAGATCCAAAGGGTTGCTTTTCATCTCTTAGATTAAAAGGTAGAGAGTGTCAAAGAAGAGTGGAAGGCAGCTGGGCTTAGAAGAGAGAAAGGAGAGAGGGGAAGGGAGCCCACTATCTGCTGTGATAAAGCCAGCTTTTGTGGGGATGAGGGAAAGTGTGCTAATAACTTATCTTGTTGTTGTGACAAAATATCTGACAAAGGCAGCTTAAGGAAGGAGGATTTACTATTCCTGGTAGTTTGAAGGAATACTCTGTATTGTGGTGTGTGAGGAGTGTGATCTTGGTGGTCACATCACATCTGCATCCAGGAAGCAAAGAACCAAATGCTGGTGTCAGCTCTCTTCCTCCTTTTTATTCAGTCCAAATCCCCAGTCTGTGGAATGGTGTTGTCCATATTTAGGGTAGGTCTTCCCTTCTCTGCTAATCCTTTCTGGAAACATCCTCATAGATATAGCCAGAAATGTGTGTCCTAGGTAATTCTAAATCCCGTAAAGCAATCAATACCAACCATTTCAAAAAGTGTCTCTTTCTTTCTTTCTTTCTTTCTTTCTTTCTTTCTTTCTTTCTTTCTTTTAATGGCTGATATATACACTTCTTCTTACTTTTCTGTATGTTATATGAATTCACAAAGAAAAACTGCTTGAGGTATCATATAACTATGTACATATTTATTTCATAATTTTATAAATATTTTAATACCTCATTAGCTCCACATTGTTACTATTTAGATAAATTATAATTTCTGTGTTGTTATAATTCTGTAATGCCTCAAGAACTTATTTTGTTTTAAAATAGGGGGGTTTGTTTGTTTGTCTGTTTTGAGAGTTTCTCTGTGTAGCCCAGGCTGACCTGGAACTTCCTCGGTAGATAAGGCTGGCCTCAAACTCAGGTGTGCACCATCATTGCCTGGCTCAAAAATGAGTTTTAAAGCATACATAGATAAAAATGACACTTTTTCCTGCTTGAGTCAAAGGGAAGGCTAATCAAAACAGCAAATAATCTAGGCTATATTGATTCTGTACTGCCTTCCAGTGGCCAACTAGCAAATAACAAGGATGTTTGGCAACCAGCATAGACCACATCATACAAACAAGGAGTATGGTTTCACTGAATTGTTTATTGTTTGTGTCTTTAATTCCAGTATGGACAGAGGCATATCCAGAGCAGCTCAGGGTAGATGACACACAGGTCTTTCTCACTGCTTCTAAAGAACAGGAAGAACATCAGTTGAGGATAAAAGTTGACACTTTGAATGAAATAATTGTTTCAGGTGGATCTGCAGAATGCTGGAGCCCAGACCTTGAAAAAGCTCCAGAACTTATTTATAAACAGGTATTTTCACATGCATGAAATGCCCCAAACTCTCTCTCTATATATAGATAGATAGATATAGATATAGATAT
Source organism: Rhynchomys soricoides (assembly GCA_019843965.1). Lineage (NCBI taxonomy): Eukaryota > Metazoa > Chordata > Mammalia > Rodentia > Muridae > Rhynchomys > Rhynchomys soricoides. The sequence goes on along the minus strand of JADRCH010000127.1, from coordinate 39,211 downwards.
AGATATAGATATAGATATAGATATAGATATATCCCTGCATATCCCAAGTGTTTGCAGTGTTCCAATACAGTTGAGATGCCGGTGGCTTTCTTTGAATCTTTTTATTCTCTTTTCTTCATTACCATTATTACTCCACATGGACGAAACACTTTTACAAAACTATATACCTTTGAAATGGAAAAGATGTTGAGAATCACTCAGTCCAGGTGCCTCTCTCTGTATGTGAAAAGTAGAGTCTACTCCATGCCCTCAAAGAGGGTTTTAGAGGACCCTAGCAAATTATGACAGTATTTCCCAATCTCAGTGTGCAGTCAGTGATAAGCCATTGAGTGAGTAGGTGGGGAGAGGGTCTGATACCACTTACAATCATGCCTAGGTAAATTCAGGAGCTGGGCTTACAATTAATGAAGGCTATATTCTAGTCCTGACTTAATCTTAGCTTCACTTTGAAATGACATGGGGAGTTTTACACTAAGTCCCACTCCAATTCTACACCTAACAATTCTGTTTAATCAACCCGCATGTGCCTGTGTTTCTAACTCTTAGAAACTTCCCAGGTTGTTCTCAAAATAGGCAAGTTTGAGACACTGGGAGTGAAGACAGGGTTGAAGCCTGTCATACTGAGTATGACGACTGGAGTCTGAGCATTGTCACACAGGGTGTGAGGGTTGGGGCATGAAGAAGATCATGACCTGGTCAGGCAATGTTAATTCTGAAAAGATTGAAAAGTTAGCATTTAAGAGAGTAACTCTTAGATGACTTTGCACCTAATTTAAGTGTATGCACACATACACATGAAACAAAACTTGGCTTCTATTAGTTACTTCTGTGTCACTGTGACCATAGTACTCAGTTAAAACAACTGAAGGAAGGCATTTACTTTGGCTCATATTTTTAGTTAATTATGGGGAAGTCATAGCATTGTGTCAAAGTACATGGGTTTGTATACCAGAGACTGTTCATGTTACAGAAGTCCAGAAAGCAAAGTCCAGAATCAGGGGCAAACTTACTTTCAATGGATCACCAGCCAGCCAGACCTCATTTCCTAAAGAATCTGTGAGCTTATCAATAGTGCCACTGTCTAAACATGTTTTGCTATACACAAAACATGACCCTGTGAAGGTTATTTCTGAAAAGCAGATATAAGTTGCTCTTTTTGTTTTGAGTCAAGACAATGCCCCTTTGTGAAACTAAGTACCGCTGAACATAATGCAACTAAGTTTAAAAATAAAAACATAGTGGAAATGCTTCAGGATAGTCTATATTTACTCCAGAATTTTTCTACTTACATTTATTTCCGTTATCTTAGATTACTTAAAAATACCCTATAAAGAAGTTATAATGTTTTCTCAGTATATAATCAAATCAATCATCTGTTGATTGGACAACTCAGTCTTTCCTACATTGTAAAGACCAAACTCTGGGCTCAGAAGGTAAGAACTTAAAAGTCATATTTGCCTGAATATCTTCTTGAGGCAGTGGGAGCTTAGGAATTAATCTGAGTTCTTATAGACTTTGGCTCCTTTTGGTAATTTGAAGACTACTAATATCAGCTGACAGGGATATTTTGGATAGAAAACGTCTAGATCAGGCTGTGCAATTGAATTTCATTAACATCATGCTCTCTTTCTGTATCTTCTAATATGGTAGCATATTACATGAATGTTGACTGTGGCTAATGTGGATTATAAATTGTATTTAATTTTAATATGGCCAGGGTCATTACACTGAATATTCCAAGTCTGGTGTACATATAAATAGCATATTTTGACTCGTGTTTCGTCATTAGAGAATTGAGTTACTATGGAAGTGTACTATTTTTTAAGCCTTGGCTTTTTTCTCTGCAATTGAGCATAATGATATCTGTCTGATAGTTTTGATTAGAGGATAAATAGGATATTGCATGGTAAGACCCTAACATAGTGTCACCTAGTTCACAGACATCCTTTTAGATATTTCCTATTGTAAAAGTTTTCTGAGAATGTCTATTTCCTTTTTATCTTGAAGCACATAAGGCACATAAGACATTAAATGATGCTGTGTAAATTGTCTTAAGGTGTAGCTCAATGAGAACATGAGCCTTAAGAGTGAGGTTTCCAACATCTACCAGTTATAACCATGCAAAGGACATATGCTTTATAATCCAATATTATTGTCTAATTTCATAACTATCAGGCATACTCAAGATATGTAGAATTTATTTTTTGTTCTGTGCTCCCTAATTTATTTCTTCCTTATTTAACCCACTGTTTATTCTCCTAGAGCAGTTATTCTCAATGAGAGGATGGTAATACCCTCAGGGGATATCCAGCAATTTCTAGAGACATTTTGGTGGCTGAACTGAGAGACTTGTTACCAATAGGACCTCACAGGCGAAGTCAAGGATGTCATTTAGCATTGTACAATATACACAATAATTCATTTTGTAAAAGTTTTTATCACTCTGTCAAAAAGTCTGAGCAGAACAACATAAAGAAGGAAAGATTTATTTTGGCTCACAGTTTCAGAAGTTAGTCCATCATGGCAGAAAGATAATGGTAGAGCAAAGCAGCTAACAGTATGATGGCCAGAAAGGATAGAAAAATAGCTATTTTGGTTGTTTTTCTTTTTTCCTCTTTTTATTCCATCTAGGCTTCTGCTAACTACTTTCAGGACAGATCTTCCCCCCTTTAGATAAGTCTCTCTATAAACATCTTCATAGACTTACCTACAGAGGGCTTTATTATGTTCTAGGTACTTCTCAATCCAATCAAGTTGATGGACAAGATAAATCACACTACTCCACTATAAAAACTTATTAATTCCAGAGTTTCCACAGAAACATGATTGAAAACCCTGTTATAGTGTTCTCAGCTAACCATAGCCACATAAAAGAGGGCTCCCCAAAACGAGGAGACTTGTATATGCTCTAGCTGATTTCTGTGGTTGACTCATAGAATGTCCTTGATAGTTTTGCTTGACCACAGGAAACTCAGACTGTCTCCAGACACCTTATTTTAATCTACATGAGTATCATTATACTATGTCCATTGCCTTTCTTCATGAATTGTTCCAGGGCCCAGAATTCCCCTCTTCTCAGCTTTCTTAGTGGCATAAGTGGATCTGATAAGCATATATGTAGCCTGTATCCTAACTGGCAAGGTGTACCTAATTCATGGTAGTGCTATACTGCTGGAGTCCAGCCTAGCATAACAGTTCCTGAGAAGGGCAGTAAAGGTGGCATTGGTGATTCCAGGGCCAAAAGCTGCTTACTTTTGGCAATTTAGCTCTTATTTTAACTCTGCTGTTCTGTGGCCGAAAGCCACTGGCTTCTGACAATTTAATTCCTCCTGATAGCAGCAGGGGAAAAGAAAGTTAATTACTTTGGTTCTTTTCTCAGTGATCAGGTCTCTTGTTGGCCAGGCGAGAAGCTTGGAATTCTTTAACTCTTCATGAGCCAGAGAGAAAAGAAAAGGAAAAGAAAGAAAAGAAAACTGAGAAAGAAGGAAAAAAAGGCACACAAACAGAAACACATGCATAGTGGATCAAGCAGAGAAGGGCTAAATCACTGCTTTATTGTAGTTGCTCTTAGTTTTTATACATTCTCAGGATAATTGATCACAAGGGGTTTTGTTTGGTTGTTTTTTTTTTGTTTTGTTTTGTTTTGTTTTGTTTTTGGCATAAGTTCATGTCATAGGTCACCAAGGCTTAAGGAGTTACATCAGAATTGTTTACATGTATTTTCATTAAGACTAGTTCCTGACTAAACATTCATTATCTTTTACAAGCTCCATAAGTTCATTATAAATTTAAAGCAATAATTTTTATGTCATGTTAGCCTGATTTTGTAAAGAGACAAATCATCTGCCTTGTGTCTTATTATTTTGAAGTCGTTGTGTATATAGACAAATCCATCATTTACTTTCTGTCCTTGTATCTATAATAAATTGCCCATTCCCAGGTTTTGACCTTTGGTTACCAGATTGTGGCCCCATTCCTGACCTAGATGGAAGGTTTCCCCAGATTGTAAATTTGTTTCAAACTTGCTTTCTTCTCCTAGTGCAATTAGTCTGTGACACATGAAGGTTTACAGAGCTCTATTTGTAGCTTTGATTCTATAGGGGACTTGAGATTACTTGTATCAGTTTATGAGTTCTAAAAATTTATGATTAGTAATTTGAAATCATCAGCTCATCTACACAGCATTATTACATAAAAGTACATCTTCATGTTGATTCTGCAGGAAATCTGTTCAATAGGGTGGGCTGATGCTCCGGAATCATTAGGCTATGAAATAGTGGCAAGAAAGAACTATCAGCAGCAAGAAGCAGTACTGGAATGAAGTCTCTGAGGACCCTGCACCACAGAAAACACCTATCATAGCCTTGCAAAACATTGGGCCATCTGAGAAAATCCACTTGCGGCAGCCTTTCGTAGATGGCTTCTGACACTAGACATCCTTCTTAGTTTGTATATGCATGAAGTTGGGTTAAGTCTCTTACACAAAATATAAATAAAAGTATATCTGTAGAAAAACAAATGGATTTCCAATGGGAATTGTGTATAAACCTGGAAGAAACCTCAGAATGCTAAGTGGATTCTTTAAGAATGAAAAGTACTGGGACATTAACAAAGGTCCTTGTGCCCACAGATCACTAGGGAAAACAAAGTATGTTAAGTACACAAGATTGTCTTCTCAAAGGAAAGTGTAAAAGTTTAATTTTATTAACCAGATGTTATCTTAGAGGCTTTCTGCAGAATAAGTTTACTCTTTCTAGTTCTTTCTGAACTCTGGCAATCTGGTTCAACTCAGCAGTCTGACTCAAAACACCTCTCCAAGTGACTGCTTGAAACTAGCTTCTTTCAGTTTCTGGCTGAATTGCTCTGCTTGGCCTCAAACTAACTCTGGCAATCTGTTCTAATCTTCTGGCTCCTTCTCATTCTCTGGTACATTCTGTCTCCACCTGCAACATGTCTCAGTAAAACTGCCTCCCCTGCCCTCTCAGTCTGTCTGTCTTGTGCTGCTCTCTAAAGTGACCTCTCCTTCTTGTCTGTTCTCATGAGAGTTGGGTGTATCCTATCTTTGACTCATTCTGTCAAATCTTTCTCTGATTTGTCACTTTGTCTGCCCCTCAATTAGACAGCTCTTTCAAACATGGCTGCCTCCTTTTTATAAACTAACCTTACCTTTACTGTTTGGAATTAAAGGTGTATACTAAGGGTATCTCTGTATTACAGCCAGGAGGATTAAAGGTGTGTGACATGTCTCCATTGCAGTCAGATCACACAGATCTAGAAGGTCTTTGGATGTGATTCCTTGCCAAAGCATCCATGTTGCTGGATTAAAATTCCTCTACAAAAAGAATGTGTCACCTGCTTGTTTGTTTGTTTTCATCCAGAAGGCTGGAAATTAGAAGTGATAATATCCTGGTAATCTGCTTTATCTGTAGGGCTAGGCCATATCAAGCTCCTATCACCAGCAACAGAGGTAGCTAATAGCCCAAATAACCTCTACACTATCTGTAAGATTGAGACCATGACAGATAACCTCTACACTATCTGTATGATTGAGACATATAGTCTATTTCAAGAAACCATCTTCTTAGAAGAAATGGCATGTAGTTTAAATTGAGTTTCAATGTAATTATTCCTTCTTGTTCACTGGAGGTTGTAGTACATGAGAAAACATTTCCCCAAATTGTACTGTGTTTAAATGTGCTGTCAGTAAACCAGCTGGCATCAGACTCCAAAAGTTTGATCCAACCCAACTTAGTAAAGCTGAACCAAGTTTTCATTCTTACCTCTTTGTGGAACTGGAATCCATTCAGAGATGTTAGTCTACTATAGCAGAAAGAAATTAGTACAGCAGAGTACCAAGCATCATGGCCAAGAAGCATAGGAAGAAGAGTTGCTTTGGTTGGCTTTCTTTTTCTTTTTATTCCATCTGTGATCCTAACCTGTAGTATGGCACTCTACTTTCAGAGCCTATCTTCCCCTTCAATACTAAAGAGAGTAAGAAGAACTCTAAAGGATACAGGAATAGCACTGCAGATTATTGCCTGTAGGTTGAGGCAGAGAATCCAAAGAAGGTGAAGACAGAAAACATATATTATAGATTTTCCATGGAGCATATAGGGTGAAGAATCCAATATGAGTGTCAGTTTTGAACCTTTTATTGGTGATGGTTTGTGGAGATAGTGGTGGAAGAGTCAGGCTGAAGACAGAGATGTGACTAGTGATTCTTTGAGAATATAACAGAGACATTGACTCAGATATACAGGTCCTGAATGGAGACATAAATGGTTCTAGGAATCATGAAGATTTGAACACAGGGAGAGGTGAAAAGTCAAGCTTGGATTTCAACTTATGGAAATGTGGGAGGATGGCTTCAGCTTAAAGACAAGTTTAGTTAGAAACCATGGGGGAATTCTAGGCAGTAGGGAAATTGGGTGTGAAATACTGGCTGGACACTAAGAAGAGTAACTAAATAGAGATATACACCTGGCTGTCACGGACAGTGGATGCCACAAGGTGAACAAAATACCTCATATGGAACTTAAAGTAATGCAAGCATCTAAAGATCAAGAAAATTTGCCAGGAGAGTCAGAAGTACGTTAGTACTAGAGTACATAGCAGCCCAGGGAAGAGGACCCTGAAAGGAAGAGGAAGTAAAGTATCAGCAATTACAAATGCTGTGAAGACTGGCCCATGACATGAATAGATAGCAAAACATCCACAGCCTTGTGATGGTATAAGAATGGCAGACCACTCAATTCCTGCCTGCTTTTTCCTCAGTGATCTGTTGCAAAAGAATGAAAAACAAAAGAAAACAAAAAAAAAAAAAACCAAAAAATACTTTTCTTCTTTACCCCAGAAAGGAACTTCTCTTTTTGTCCCCATGTTTGGTCTCTCCAGAAAGTATGAGACCATCCTTGTGGTTTAGAGAGTCTGCTTACTTGGGGTGGAGGCTTTTATTAAGAACCATTCCAGAGGGTGTGGCTGAATCCTTTGAAGGAGAAGATGAGGGTCATTGACTCTGGGGTATATAGGAGTGGGTCAAATCACATCCTCAAAGACTCTGGAGCCTGTGAAAGTAATGATATGCAATCCCTGAGGAGTCTCAAGGACTGTCCCTGGGGATAGCTGACAGGGAAGAAGCGGAACTCTCTAAGCCCTCAACAGAATTTAGAACCCAGGACATCCATCTAGGCTGTAGAATAGACTGAGACTCTTTTCCTGTACAATTAGAATAAGTCATAATTTAATTTTATTAGAAGTACTATTGTAAAATAAGGATTGTATCTAATTTATTAATTTTCAAATATTGAAACACGAAACATTTTTATTAGAGGCTATCCAAACCCCATCAATCTTCGTATCCAACTAGACATCCAAGAAGAGGAAATAGGAGAGTTAGAAAAATGGGGGCTGGGCAGCTGTCTCAATCTCTGATCTTTTTGTTCACATTTTGTAGACAGAATGAAAAGTCAACTTAATGGTCTGCTGGAGCAATAGATACTGTGACCTCATTGGATACATGACTTCCTCTTTCAGGGTGATGTGTCCCTGTGTGGTTTCTATAGTTTTATAAAACTGTGGTTTTATGAATTTTAGTTTTCATTTCTTATTATTCAGAGTAAATAAAATCTGTAAGAAATCCAGACCCCCTTTTCTAATTATAAAGTATGCTGTGAGAACTGTTCAGGTGCTCTCTTCAGGGCCAACACACTTACCACTCTCTTGGTTACTAGGCATGGAGCTACTGACATGGAGGTACCTGGAACTACCTGTCCAAGCTATAATGCTTCCTATTGAGTGGATGAATATGGGAGTTGATGGAAAGGCTTGGTCCAATTTCCCATATTCAGAACATTCCTCAGTGTAGCTGGCCTTTTACGGACTGGTCAACTATATAAATAAGGACATAGAGACTCTTGTATATTTTTAAAGTTTAGGGTTTAACTTAGGCTACTGCCAAGATCCTCTAACCTGACTAATTCTGCCCACACCCACCATGACCTGTTCTACCTCTCTGCTCATGTTTGCTTCCATCCATCTCCAAATCCTTTCCCTGAATCCCTGCTTCTGAGTTTTTCCCCATTGTCCCTTTCTTTCTACCAGAAATCCTGCCTTCCACTTCATGCCAAGCTATTGGTCCTCAGATTTTTATTAAAGCTGATCAGAGAATCCCTTGGGTAGGTGAGAAAGGACAGAGACACACCTTTACACAGTGTACTCCAACACCTCAAGGCCATCTTGTCTCTACTGTTCCTTATAGTATTAGTTGAACACTGGTTGCTACTATATTATGGCTCCTTCTACTCTGCCTGATTCCTCATCCTGTCCCATACAGGGAAGTCTCTGACAACAAGGTTTCCACTCACATGCTTCGTACCCTCTTAGAGCTCTGGATTCCCAGGAATCCAAATTATCTTATTCTTGGTTTTAATTTTTTTAATTCTTGGTTTAAATTTTTTTTTTAAATTACAGATGTCAACAGGTGATAAAATGTTACCACTTGTATTCTGTGGCTTTTCCCCCCATGCTTCATCTCTCTGTTATTAAAAAGTAGTTCTCCAAAACTCACAACATGCAAGTATTTACTCATGTAAACTCAAAGAACTAACCCAGCAGTGAAGAGATTGTTTCCTAAAAGTAGTTTTGGTACTCTTCCCATTAAATGACTATTAGTCTATTGAATATTAGTCTATATGACTATTAGAATAGATGCTATTTGACAGTTTCACCATTGTATATTCTTTTTTAAATAAACGTTTTAAATTTTTTGTAATGAGACTAAAATTAGATGGCTAGATAATCTATGAAAACATATTTTCAGAGACATTTATAAGGAATATATTCAATTATGATAATTCCAAACAGTCTATTTTTGAATGTCAGTTTAGAACCTTGATACCTGACTCTCAGTCAGCACTCACCATCTTGGCTTTTCTACATTCTGTCACTGAACTGAATTTAATGTTTATGTGTCAAGCAATACCCATGAGAAAGAAACCCTCCTCCTAGGTTGATATAAGTTGTGTTGAAGGGGGAATGTTATGAACTACTAAGTGGTCAATAAGGATACTGAGTTATAGCAGGTTAAGTCTATAAGCCTGAAACTGCCTCAAATATATGAGTGACATTCTCAAGACAGAGGTTCTCTAGGTATTCTTCATGTCTCTGTGCTATCCCATGAGTATAAAATGTCCCCCAGTAAGTTCGTTGTGTTGGAATTCTTGGTGCCAGATTGTGATGGTATTTTGGGAGGTGGTGGAGACCATTTGGGAGAATAATTTTACTAGGCAGAGCAGGTTATTGTAGGCATGCTTTTGAATGTCTTTCCTTCCTCTGTCTCTTTCTGCTTGCTGTCTACCATGAAGTGAATAACCACCTCCATCACATTCTTCACCACCATGATATTGTGACCAAGTACATAGAGCCAAGCAAGCATGAACTGAACATTCCTGTTATATAACATGGTATAACATTGGGAAAGGTAATAAGGTGTCTGTTTTACCCAAATAAGTCAAAGACAACAGACCAAGAATATGATTTTGCTTAAGTGCAGCTTAGTAAACCATTGAATTTATTAGGATTACTTACAAGAACATGGCTAAAGGGCTACTTACAGAAACTTGGGTGACTCAGGCAGTCACACCACTGAAAAGCCCACACCATCATAGATGTTAAGAGTCACATAACTGGAACTTCCTCAACAACTTGCAGGCAATTCCACCAAAGAGTCTCCTTTCTCCCAGAGAATGTATGCTATTTATGTTTCTTCAGGGAAGAACCACCAGTTTCATGGGCTTCTGAATATGTTTCTTGTGAGTCTCATGATTCTTCTGCCTCTCCCAAATGTTTCAATATGCAGGAAGTAGCGATCTCTTTGAAACTATAAACTAAAATAAAGAATTCCTTCATTCTGTATTATGACCATTTCCTTTCATGAAAACCACATGCAAACAACTGTAGTGGGAGGAAACTCTGACCATCCTAGCTGGAGAGAGAGAGAGAGAGAGAGAGAGAGAGAGAGAGAGAGAGAGAGAGATCTTTTGACTGGTTTCTTCAAGCTGTACAGAAAGCTCTAGTGTTTCAGCTTTTATGAGTCATACAGCTACTTTTGAGTCATCCCTAATTCTTTTAAGTAACTCCTCACCCATATTCCTGTTAGTAGCCCCCCCAAATGTTGGTTTATCAAATTGTACATTGATGCAATCTTTACGTTAATATGTAATAGATCCCTTTTCTGGGGTGAATTTGTTTGTGTCCTGTCTCCCCAAGTAAATTCTGCCAAATAACACCTTAATGTTTTTGAAAAGGTGACTATATGCTTTGTACCCCTGGGCATATACCAGATGCTCCAACATATAACAATGACACATGCTCCACTATGTTCATAGAAGCCTTTATTTATTATAGCCAAGAGCTGGAAACAACCCAGGTGAACCTAAAAGGAGGAATGGATACAGAAAATATGGTACATTTACACAACAGAGTACTACACAGCTATTAAAAACAATGACTTCATGAAATTCGCAGGCAAATGGATGGAACTAGAAAATATCATCCTGAGCGAGTTAACGCAGTTACAAAAGAATGAACATGGTATATACTCACTGATAAGTGGATATTAGCCCAAAAAGAAGCTTGGAATACCCACGATACAACTCACAGACCATATGAAACTTAAGAAAGAAGATTACACCTGCAGATGCTACAGTACTACTCAGTAGGGGGAAGAGATTAATCTCTGGGAAGTAGAAGGAGAGAGGTCTCCTAGGAGGGAGAGATCTAGGAGGGAGAGAGGGGAGGGTGGGGAAAAGGGGGACCAGTTCAGATATGGGAGGAGGTAAGGAAGAAGGACAGAGGGTCAGGAATCTGAAAGTAGGTGTGTAGCAGTGGGAGAGGGTGAGCTGGGGTAACCACTAGAAAGTCTCAGATGCCAGGGGCCGAAGAAGTTCTTAGGACCCAACAGGGAGGACTTTAGCCAAAATACCCAACAAAGGGGAGATAGAACCTGTAGAGACCATATCCAGTGGAGAGGCACGGTCCCCGATTGAAGGATGGTGCCACCCATCCATCTCAAAAATATTAATCCAGAATTCCTCCTGTCAGAAGGAAGTGCACAAAGAGTGGAGCAGAAACTGAAGGAAAGGCCATCCAGAGATTGCCCTCCCTAGGGATCCATCCCATCTGCTGACACCAAACCCAGACTCTATTGCTGATGACAAGAAGTGCTTACTTACAGGAGCCCAGTATAACTGTCCCCTGAGAGGATCTGCCAGAGCTGGACCAATACAGATTTGGATGTACATGGCCAAACATTGGATTGAGCATGGAGACCCCAATGGGGAAGTTAGGGTTCAGACTGTAGGAGCTGAACGGGTTTGCAACCTCATAGGAAGAACAACAATATCAACCAACCAGATCCCTCAAAGCTCTCAGGAACTAAACCACCAACCAGAGAGTACACAGGGGCTACCCATGGCTCCAGCTGGATATGTAGCAGAGAATTTCCTTATCTGGCATCACTGAGAGGGGAGCCCCTTGGTTCTGTGGAGGCTTGATGACCCAGGATAGGGGCTCACTAGGCTGCTGAGCCAGGAGTGGGTGGGCATGTGGAGGAGTACCCTCATAGAGGAGGGGAGGGGGAAGAGGAGGAGATAGAGGATAGGAGGCTTGTGGAGAGGAAACTGGGAAGGGGGATAACATTTGAAATGTAAGTAAATAAAATAACCAATAAAAATAAATAAATAAATAAGAAATATATTAACAAGATGCCAGAAAATTTTACTAGAGGCTACCTATTCTGTCAGCAAAATTCAGTAGGTAGACATCAAGAGTTCTATTTAGCTCATAGTTTTGGAGGTTTAAGGGTATGGATTCAAATCAGCTCTGATGAAGACTTCAAGGTATCATTTTATAATGGGAGAATGAGGAAAACTGTAAAGTCACATAGAGGGATAAGGATCCAGAAACCCAAAGAGTTAACATTCTTGTTTATTTATATCCACTCAGTCTTACATGAACTTACTGAGACCCTGTATGGACTGCATCAGTGACATTCTAATGAACTCTCACTCTCTTCTTCCAACATCACCTCACTAAAACCAAGCTTCAAACACATGAAATTTTGTGAAACACAGACTGTATTCAAATCATAGTAAGGATGCTCACAAAATCAGTGAAAGGTGGTCACTACAGTCTATATCCAGTACTGCAAAGGGTGGATTAGGAGCTGAAAGCAATATGTTAAAGATGTGGACTGTGTATCCTTTGCTTTTAAAATTGAGTCAATATTACATTACAGAATATTTCTGTTTATTCTAAACAGTTATTGCTAAAATTATGACCTAGTGTGTGTTTTCACACTAACCCTAACCCTAACCCTAACCTTAACCCTAACCCTAACCCTAACCCTAACCCTAACAGGAACCTTTCACACAGGAAAGAATGGGGCAACTACTATTTTTAATTGGACTGATCCTTTGCTGATTTCTTTCTTTTTATTAATTATTTTGTTTACATTTCGAATGATATCCCCCTTTCTGATTACCTCTCCTCAAACCCCCATCCCATCCCATCCCATCCCCCCTCTCCTTTGTCTCTATGAGGGTGCTCCTCCACCCACTCACCCACTTCTCTCTCATTGCTCTAGCATTTTCTTATGGTGGGTCATCAAGCCTCCACAGGACCAAGGGCTTCCCTTCCCATTGAAGTCAGATAAGGCCATCCTCTGCTACATGTGTATCTGGAACCATGGATTCCCTTCATGTATATTCTGGTTGATGGTTAGTCTTTGGGAACTCTGGGTGGTCCCGTTAGTTGATATTGTTCTTCCTATGGGGTTGCAATCCCCTTCAGCTCCTTTAGTCCTTTCCCTAGCTCTTCTATTGGAGTTCCCAGAAGGTAGAAACTGTAGAGACCACCTCTACATGTTAGATAGGCACGGCCCCAAGTTGAGGGATGGGGCCACCCACTTATCTTAAAACTGTTAACCCAGAAATGTTCCTGTCCAAAGGAAAGACAGGGACCAAAAATGGAACAGAGACTGAAAGGAAGGCCATCCAGAGACTGCCCCACCTAGAGGTCCATCTCATCTGCAGACAGCAACCCCTGACACAATTGCTGATGCCAAGAAGTACTTGCTGACAGGAGCCTGGTATGGCTGTTGCCTGAGAGGCTCTACCAACACTTGACCAATACAGATGCAGATACTCACAGCCAACCATCAGACTGAGCCTGGGGACCCCAATGGAAGAGTCAGGGGAGGGACTAAAGGGCCTTTGCTAATTTCTTGCCCATCCTCTCAACAAGGCTGCCCCTTGCTAATGAGCCACCCAGTCCTTCAATTCTTCTTTATAACTTTACTTTCCCAGGAAAATTTCTACCACCTACCATTCACTTACTTTATTGAGTGTCAGTTCCATGAAGGTCAGGATTTTAATCTTCTTTTGTTCATTGATGAATCCCCAGCATCTAGAACAGGGCTGGGCAGATTCTGGGCAATCTATGAATATTTGTTGAGTGAATGAATGATTTACATGAAGGGGGTAGTGTGAGTACAAAGTGACAGCTTTTATTACGGAAGTGGAACATAACCACTGAGATAAACAGGAAGTCAGACTTCCAAAGCTAAAGTTTTCAAGGGCCAAAGCCACAGAACATGGTTTAGTGCCACCAAAAGGCATGAATGTGGTTTCAATAAATGTCTCCAAAGCCTATGTATTAAAGGCTTGGTCCCCATCCTGTGTTCTCTCTCTCTCTCTCTCTCTCTCTCTCTCTCTCTCTCTCTCTGTGTGTGTGTGTCTGTCTGTCTGTCTTTCTCCCACACACCTGTATGTGTGTGTGTGTGTGTGTGTGTATTTATTTATTTAACTGTGTGTGAATGTTTGCATGAGTTTAGGTATGCACATAAATGTCAGGGTACATCTGTGGAGGTAAGAGGACATTCTTGAGTGTAAGACCTCAATGTGCACTTTTTTGAGGCTGTGTATGTTTTATTTTGCTGCTGTGTATGCCAGCCTATCTGGCCTGTGAGCTTCTGTCTCTTCTTGCTGTCTCTCTATAGATACACCAGAATTACAGACTTGAGCTACTGTACCTGGCCATAGGTTCTAGGCATTTGAATTCTAGCCTTTGGGATTATACATTTTAGTCTTTCACCTAGTCCCTGGGCCCAACTTTCCCTCTCTTTTATGAGTTATCTCAGATATTCTGTCTGCTATGAAAAGCTGAGTGGCACAATGGCCCTTTATTTTCTGTCACTCATTAGAATGGTAAAAAGGACTTTCATTGTTACTTAGATTCAGACTCTAAGCTTTACCTTTCTTCTGGTTCTGAAGATATTTAAAAATTATCCTTGTCTGAGCACTATTAGGCAGAATACTTGAAATAAGGCAAAATAAATTGAAACTGCAAGAGAGAAGTTGGAATGATCCTGAATTTACACAATGGTGCTTTTCTTTTGAAGACTAAGCATCATGTGATTCTGTGACATATAGCAAGAAAGTTCTACAATTAGGTTAGTGTCTTAGTTAATGTTTCATTGCTATGAAGAAATGCCATGACCAAGTCAACTTGGTCACTTGGTCAAAGGAAAACATTTAATTGGGGCTGTCTTACAGTTTCAGAGGTTTAGTCAATTATCATCATGGTGGGAAGCATGGTAGTGTGCATTTAGACTTGGTGCTGGAGTTGAGAGTTCTACATTTTTATCTGAAAGCAGAAGAGACTGTCCCACATTGGGTGGAGCTTGAGCATAAGAAATCTCAAATCCCATCCCCACAGTGACACACTTCCTCCAATAAGACCACACCTACTCCAACAAGGCCATATCTCCTAATAGTGTCACTTCTCATGGGCCAAACATTCAAACAGGAATCTATGATAGCCAAACTTATTCAAACTTATTCAGGGGTAGGGTTAGGCTGCTATTTCATTTTAACTTCCACTTAGCCATCTAACAAGCAGCTTGTGCACTCATGACTTTCTTTCTCCTGACTGCAATTGTCCAAGCCTCCTTTATCAACTCACACATGGTCCTGGATATCCTACTGTCCTCCAAGTCACTTGCCTGCAAGACACATGAGAAGAAGCATGATTAACTCTGGTTGTGGCAGCCACCATAGGCAGACTGTTTTCTAGGGGCTGATGACCCCTACTTCCTCATAGAACTCCATACACTGAGTAGAGGGCGGGTGTAGTATGATTTATCTTGTGTGCCTGGACCTTTAAATGATCTCCAGTTGCTTGTCAACTGTCTTCTTAAGAATTGTTAGCAGTTAGAACTGCTTGACCTTCAGTGTTGGTTGTCTCTTAGATTTCTGGAAACCAAAGATAATTAAAAAAACAAAAACAAAAACAAAAAAAATCAAACCCAGCAGAGGCCAATAAAGAGAGATTGAGTGGAATGAGAAAAGAAGTCAGTTGGTGCAGAAGATATTGTTAAGAGACAGTTGATCCAGGAGAAGCTGAGCTGAGTGAATATGCTAGAAAAGATGATTGTTTGAAGCTGCTAGTATTGGGAAACCTGGGAGGAGGGACTGTCTAAGTGGACTGTTATGGAACTGAGGGAGGAACAGTTGGGAGTAATACTTGAAGGAGCTGGGCTGGAAACAGGGAGAAATGGTTAGGAAAGAAATTAGATTCAGAAACTCCCCCCTCTCTCCCCACTGCCCTTCTTTCTCTCCTATCTACCGTTTGGGGGTTAAACCAGAGGAATAAAGCATAGGAAAAAGATAAGTTTGTCTTTGCTACCCACAAATTTGCTACTTTGTGGGTAGCAAAGACAAGCAGCAGGAGAAGAAATGTATGATTTATTTTGTGCACCTGGCCCTTTAAGGTGTCCCCAGTTGCTAGTCAACCTTCATGAGGGTCTTCTGGGAAGTGTCCACAGCTTGGGTTCTCACTGCACCAATCTGTGTTTTCCCTTCTTTTTCAGCAGTAGGCATTTTTTGGAGCAAATTGCCCAAGCGTGTTTGACTGGGCTCCTCTTTTCTATATTTTTCTCTTAGCATTTCCTTACTTTATATTTTTATTTTTATATGGACTCTTTCTATAACTATTACTCCAAAGGTACATTGTTGATGATAATACCAATAGTGCCATTATAAATGCTATGCCAATATACAGGACTGATTCCCAAATCAGGTTGATTACAGCTGCATAGACATTGGCCCAGGAACAGTTCATTTATCCTCTTTTTTAGTTCAAGTTCCTCTTCCCAGATCAACCCTTTCATATCCTCACCTTTTACTCAAACTTCCCAGCCCAGGTAACACTCTCTCTCTATCTCTTTTTCTTCCATCTTTATTAAACTTTACTTCATCACTGTATTTACATCTGACTTGTCACTTTTATAGCTTCATAGTTTTCTTCCTCTGGATCCTTTTGTGAGCTGAATAAGCTTCCCAAAGCATCCTGGCACTAATTATTCTCTGCTTCTTGCAACATTTCTATTTTTCTCAACATGAACACTTGGAGCAGCCCTCCACTCACCAGGATAAACACCAATTTCTGCTACACTTTATCTTCAACTTTTTTCCTAGCCTATAAGATTACTTTCATTTTCTCTAAATCCTCTCTTGGGATCTCATCTTTAGTCAAGCATATCATCCTTTAAGTATGATAATAAAAACCCAAACACATGCCACATGCTATGGTCTTGACACAGATTGTCTTATTTTAGGGTATAGACCTCCATCAGTGCTAGTGAGACAGTACACTTGAAGATTAGGACCCTTGGGTCTAAACTGGAGACAGTGGGAACTGTTATGCTTCCTCTATCATTGGAAACAATAGTAACTTTCTTCCCTTATCTGGGTGGCCCAGAGTACAGTTGACTAAAGGAAACAGGGAAGTCAAAGACTGGGTAGTAGAGAGGATCAAGAAAAGAAGATCTTCCTATTTTCCTTCAGTGGCTCAACAAAGAGCCTCATACTGTATGAGAAACTTAAATTTCTTGATTCCATTTAGTCCTTGAGCTCTGTGACTGTGGTTTCCCTGGTCTCTCAAGATCAGGACCAGTCTGTTTAAAAGGAAGCAGTATTCTCTTGGCCCATTAATTCCAAGTTTCCTGCATAGTATGTTAAGAGTCTAAGCCCTTCTTCCTTTAAGTTCAATCAAGAGGTAAGACATCAACTTTGTCTATGAGGATTAGAGCATTATCATATTTGCAAACATTTTTATAACCAAATGGAGCAAAACATAACCTGCCTATAAACCACTTCCAGGGGTGAGAAAACTTTTCTAACTAATAAAAAGTAGGAGATGCTCCATTTTCTCTTTACCCATCCTATCCATTTCTCATCAGCAAATCTTATTTTAGCCAGAGGAATTTAAGTGAAGACAGTGTCACACCTCTTTGTGATTTTTAAAGGTACCTGGCATATTAAATCCTTGAGTATTTAATAAATATGCAGAGCATAGCTTCCAATCTGAGGAAGTAGGCACATGTTAAAGAAATGTTTAGTCTGCTGAGATCTTACCTACAATTGGCTAGATCGAGCCTCAAGAAGTGCAAAGTATGACTATGTGGGTCCAATCCTGTTTGTGTTTTCCTCTGGAAGGATATATCCATAGAATTACCCTGGAAGATGAGTATGATATCCTCATACAGAATGGTCTGGAGAACAGTTATGTGGAACAATATGACAGATGCAACACCAGGCTCCTTCAGTTGGTAGAGCCACAGCTGTGTTCTACTGTGTGGGTTTTTTTTGGGGGGGGATGGGGGGGTTAGGTTATAGAATAACATATTGGCTGTATTCATCCTGGCAAAATACAAAGGATTAAGGCATGTAGAAAGTGCGTACTTTCTAAACTTAGTTTCTACTTTTAACTTCTTGGTTCTCATTCCATTATGCCCTCACAGTGCTTTATGTAGAGAAAGTCTTGGCAAATTCATGTTTAAACTAAACAGGAAAGAGTGGGGCAGAACTCTACCCTCATAAAATTAGTATGTTAAACCCCTTTTTACTAATCTATGTTCTGCCATGTGGCTCATTATCTCTCAGTTTCTTAGTCTCTTTCTCCACATCTGGCTGGCAAATCTTCCCACATCTGAATCTTTCTCAAAGTTTCTATCTCTGCCCTAAAGTCTCACATTTCCTCTCCTGCCTCAGGTATTGGTCATTCAGTTCTTTATTAAAAGCCAAGCAGAAGGTGTTGGAGGGAATGCTTAGAAAATATGATGCAGCCATAAGAATAACTATTATTATTATTAAAGTCCAGCCTGTATTGTAATCAGATCTCTGCCAGTACAGAAATCAGCATTTGAATAATAAAAGACAACTTTCATACATTACACAAAATATTATCACGATAGAGTGTTGGCAATAATTCTGTGTGACATCAACATTTCTGCCTAGGTTATGGCTGTTATTGAAATGTGGATAGGAAAAGTTCAATAGTGTGGGGAGCATACATCAAGAAGACACCTGTTATGATGAAGGCAAACTTGCAAAGACCATACTGCCTTTATTCATTCCTCACTCACATAGAGCAAAGTATAAAAACCAACAGTTGGAAAGCAAGTAGCAAAATTTTCATCTTTAATGTCAGATGATGCTTCCAGCATGTCTTTTCAGCAGGCCGAAATTATGGAGTAATAAAAGAGCACTTGTATTTCTTCTTTTCCATATGAGGTTTTTAAAACATGAATTCAAATGAAGTGATCAGAACAAATATGACCCATTCCAAGTATACTGACAATGTTCCACTGAGTCCTGTCATGAGGCCTGCAGATGACCACCTCACATGAAAAAGCACCTAACATTGTTTCACAATGAGAAGAGTGTTAAAAGGCATCTCATTGTGTAGGCTTGCAGAGTGTAGGTTCTTCTTTGAAGGTCTGATAGAATTCTGCACGGAACCCATCTGGTCCTGGAATTTTTTTTAGTTGGGAGACTTTTAATGACTGCTTCTATTTCTTTAGGGGTTATGGGACTGTTTAGATGGTTTATCTGATCCTGATTTACCTTTGGTAATTGGTATCTGTCTAGAAAATTGTCCATTTCATCCAGATTTTCCAATTTTATTGAGTATAGCCTTTTGTAGTAGGATCTGATGATTTGTTTAATTTCCTCAGAATCTGTTGTTATATCTCCCTTTTCATTTCTAATTTTGTTAATTTTCACACTGTCTCTGTGCCCTCTGGTTAGTCTGGCTTAGGGTTTATCTATCTTGTTGATTTTCTCAAAGAACCAGCTCCCAGTTTTGTTGATTCTTTGGTAGATTTTTTAGTTTCTACTTGGTTTATTTCAGACCTTAATTTGATTATTTCCTGCCTTCTACTCCTCTTGGGTGTATTAGCTTCTTTTTGTTCTAGAACTTTCAGGTGTGCTATTAAGCTGCTAGTATATGCTCTCTCCAGTTTCTTTTTGGAGGCATTCAGAGCTATGAGTTTTCCTTTTCACACTGCTTTCATTGTCCCATAGGTTTGTGTATGTTGTACTTTCATTTTCATTAAATTCTAGGAAGTCTTTAATTTCTTTCTTTATTTCTTCCTTGACCAAGTTATCATTGAGTAGAGCATTTTTCAGCATCCATGTGTATGTGGGCTTTGTGTTGTTGTTGTTGCCATTGAAGACCAATCTTAATCCGTAGTGATCTGATAGGAGGCATGGGATTATTTCAATCTTCTTATATCTATTGAGGTTTGTTTTGTGACCAAGTATATGATCAATTTTGGAGAAGGTACCATGAGGTGCTGAGAAGAAGGTATATTCTTTTGATGTATGATGACATGTTCTATAGATATCTTTTAAATCCATTTGGTTCATAAAATCTGTTAGTTTCACTGTGTCTCTGTTTAGTTTATGTTTCCAAGATCTGTTCATTGTTGATAGTGGGGTGTTGAAGTCTCCCACTATTATTGTGTGAGGTGCAATGTGTGTTTTGAGCTTTAGTAAAGTTTCTTTTATGAATGTGGGAGCTCTTGCATTCAGGGCATAGATGTTCAGAATTGAGAGTTCTTCTTGGTAGATTTTTCCTTTGATGAGTATGAAGTGTTCTTCTTTACCTTTTTTGATGACTTTTGGTTGAAAGTCGATTTTATCTGATATTAGAATGGTTACTCTAGCCTGTTTCTTGGGGCCATTTGCCTGGAAAATTGTTTTCCAGCCCTTTACTCTGAGGTAGTGTTTGCCTTTAACACGGAAGTGCATTCCTTGGATGCAGCAAAATGCTGGGTCCTGTGTATGGATCCAGTCTGTCAGTCTATGTCTTTTTATTGGGGAATTGAGACCATTGATGTTAAGAGATATTAAAGAATAGTAATTGTTGCTTCCTGTTATTTTTGATGTTATTTTTATGTTTGTGTGGCTATCTTCTTTTGAGTTTGTTGAAAGATTACTTTCTTGTTTTTTCTTGAGTGTAGTTTCCCTCCTTGAGTTGGCGTTTTCCATCTATTATTCTTCGTAGGACTGGGTTTGTGGAAACATACTGTGCAAATCTGGATTTGAGATAGAATATTTTGGTTTCACCATCTATGATTATTGAGAGTTTTGCTGGATATAGCAGCCTGGGTTGGCATTTGTTTTCTCTTAAAGTCCGTATGAGATCTGCCTAGAATCTTCTCACTTTCATAGTCTCTGGTGAGAAGTCTGGTGTAATTCTGATAGGTCTGCCTTTATATGTTACTTGACCTTTTACCCTTACTGCTTTTAATATTCTTTCCTTGTTTTGTGTATTTGGTATTTTGACTATAATGTGATGGGAGGAATTTCTTTTCTGGTCTATTCTATTTAGAGTTCTGTAAGCTTCTTGTATATTTATGTCCATCTCTTTCTTTAGGTGAGGGAAGTTTTCTTCTACAATTTTGTTGAAAATATTTACTGGTCCTTTAAGTTGGGAATCTTCACTTTCTGCTATACCTATTATCCTCAGGTTTTTTCTTCTCATTGTATCCTGGATATCCTGGATGTTTTGGGTTAGGAGCTTTTTGCATTTTGCATTTTCTTTTACTGTTGTGTCCATGTTTTCTATGGTATCTTCCGTACCTGTGATTCTCTCTTCCATCTCTTGTATTCTGTTGGTGATACTTGCATCTATGACTCCTGATTTCTTTCCTATGTTCTCTAACTCCAGGATTGTTTCCCTTTGTGATTTCTTTATTGTTTTTATTTTTGTTTTTAATTCCTGGATGGTTTTGTTCATTTGTTTGATTGTGTTTTCCTGTAATTCTGCCTGTTTAATTGTATTTTCCTGTAATTCTTTAAGGGATTTTTGTGCGTCCTCTTTAAGGGCTTCCAGTTATTTACCTGTGTTCTCTTGTATTTCTTTATGGGAGTTATTTATTTCCTTCTTAAAATCTTCTATCATCTTCTTAAGATGTGATTTTATGTCTAAGTCTTCCTTTTCTGGTGTGCTGAGGTATCCAGGGCTTGCTGTGGTGGGAGAGCTGGGTTCTGATGATGCCAAGTAGTCTTGGTTTCTATTTCTTGTATTCTTGCCCTTGCCCTTCGACATCTGGTTAACTCTGGTGTTAGCTGGTCTTACTGTCTCTAACTGTGGCTTGTCTTTCCTGCAAGCCTAGGTGTCAATACTCCTTGGAGACCAGTTCTCTCTGAGAGGAATTTGGGTTTGGAGAGTTGTGATGCAGGGTCGGCTGTGGGGTGCAGACAGAAATAAGAAGGATCTAATCCCCAGCTGGCCCTTGTTTCCTGTGTCCTGATGGCTCTTCTAGGGTCCCTCTTGGTCCAGTAAATTTGAACAGAAGTGGTG
>JADRCH010000127.1:0-12500 GCA_019843965.1 Rhynchomys soricoides | reverse complement strand
TAAATTTCTATTATCATACAATAATTCAAACACAACAACCTTACAGACAAATGGATGGAAATAGAAAATATCATCCTGAGTGAGGTAACCCTATCACAAAAGAACACTCATGGTATACACTCACTGATAAGTGGATATTAGCTCAAAAGCTTGGAATATCCAAGATACAATTCACAGACCACATGAAGCTCAAGAAGAGTGTGGGTGCTTTGGTCCTTCTTAGAAAGGGGGAACAAAATACTCATGGAGCAAATTCGGAGACAAAGGGTGGAGCAGAGACTGAAGGAAAGGCTATCCAGAGACTGCCCCACCTGGGGATCCATCCCATACACAGTCACCAAATGCAGACACTATTGTGGATGCCAAGAAGTGCGTGCTGACAGGAGCCTGATATAGCTGTCTCCTGAGAGGCTCTGCCAGAGGCTGACAAATAATACAAAGGTGGATGCTCGCAGCCAACCATTGGACTGAGCACGATGTCCCCAATGGAGAGTTAGAGAAAGGACTAAAGGAGCAGAAGAGGTTAGCAACCCCATAGGAAGAACAACAAAACCAACCAACCAGACCCCCCTAGAGCTCCCAGAGACTAAACCACCAACCAAGGAGTAGACATGCTGTGATCCATGACTCCAGCTGCATATGTAGCAAAGGATGACCTTTTCGGGCATCAATGGGAGGAGAGGCCCTTCGTCCTGTGAAGGCTTGGTGCCCCAGTGTAGGGAAATTCGAGGTGGGGAGGTGGGAGTGCGTGGGTGGGGTAACACCCTCATAGAAGCAGGGGGAGGGGGTGAGATAAGGGGTTTCAGGGGACGGGAAAGGAGATAACATTTAAAATGTAAATAAAGAAAATATCCAATAAAAAATAAAGTTAAATCTATGTCTACCCCCCAAAAAGCAACCTTACAATAATTCAAACAAAACAACTTTAAATTTCTATCAGTATACAATAATTTAACCTACCATCCTAGATGATAAAAACCATAGCACAGCAGAAAACCAAAACCATCCATTCCAACTTAAGGGATCAGGATGATGGTCTTCTTATAATTGACTCATGCTGAATTGGGGTGAAGAATTCCTGTTTGGGGTCCAAGGGGAAAATGGTTAATACAAACAAACAAACAAACAAACAAAATAATTAACTGTAGCATTTGTACACAGTCTCTGTTTTTATCCAGTCTATGTGTTGTCTGTCAAGCCTATGTGTTGTCAGTCTCTGTGATTGATAATTTGGGCTAGCCCTTTTGAAGTTGATGTACATTCATATTTTGTAGAAATCAGTAACTGACACAGTCTACGAGAGGATTATTTGCTTTGTGAAGACATTCACAGATTTCTTCTGCTGCTATGAGGTTTCCTTGTAAATACATAAGCATAATCACTTCTCATCTTATAATTATCGCAGGTTTTCATTCTAATATCAACACATCTTTATAGTATGTTGGCCTAGTTTGTCAGGTTTTTTTGATAACTCAGTGTCTCTCAGCTGCTGTTGTTCCAAACTTAGACCTAAGAAGGCATTATTTAATCTGTTTCTGGGGGATTTACTCTGCCTATTTATTTAATAAGCATCTATTTTAAGGTAGAGTTGGCTCTTTCTATAACTGCTTGTCCTGTGGGATTGTGTGGTATACCAGTTACATGCTTTATATTGTAATATGGAAAGAATTATTTCATTTTATTGTATACATATATGGAACATTATCAGTTTTAAGTTGTGCAGGTATTCTGATAATTGGCATTATTTCTAATAAGTGTGTAATAACACAATCAGTCTTTTCAGAACTTAAAGCTATTGCCCATTGAAACCCTGAGTATGTGTCAATGCTTTGGTGTATATACTTTGTTTTCCAAATTCTGCAAAATGGAAAACATCCATTTCCAGATGTCATTTCTTTTGTACTACCAGCAGATAACAGAATTTGTTTGCATAGAGAACACGTAGGATTTTTTTATTATTTCTTTGGCTTATTGCCAAGTGATGGAAATTTTTTTTCTTTAAACCTCTCCTATTAATATGATGTTTTTCATGAAATTTTGAGGCTTCTAACACATTTCCTATTTTTGGTCATTTCTCTGTCTATGATAATTGAAAGTTTTGCTGGATATTGAAGTGGAAGTTTCTTGATATGTCATATAATGCAGATTCATAAGGTGCTTTACTGAGGCAGACTTTTATGCTATTTTGCTGAGGCAAGAACTATGGGAGGACATGTGTTGTTTAGAGAGATTATTAATAGGACTCAATGGACAGTGATGGCCTGCTTGTATAGCTAGCCTTGCAATGCTTCATTGGTCTCATGTCTTCATTGATCTTCTTTTGAGAGAAGAGAACTGCTCCAGGAGTTCTTGCTGGAAGATTGGAATCACCTCCAAAACTACTTCTAAACAAGTCCATATCCCTTGTATTTGTCATCTTTTCTCCCCTACCATTGGATGGCAGGCTAGAAGGGGGCAGGTTCAAAGCATTCTGGTCTACTCTATTTGGTGTTCTCTAAGCTTCTTGAGCATTTATAGGCATTTCTTTCATTAAGTTAGAGAAATTTTCTTCTATGATTTGTGTCAAAGATATTTTCTGGGCGTTTGTATTGGGAGTTTTCTTCTCTATTTCTATTATTCTTAGGTTTAGTGTTTTTCATAGTGTCCAAAATTTCTTGGATATTTTGTGTTTGAAAGTTTTTAACTTTAGCATTTTCTTTGACTGGTGTATCATTTTATTCTATGGTATCTTCTGTGCCTGAGATTCTCACTTCTAGCTCTTGTATTCTGTTGGTAATGTTTGTGCCTATAGTTCCTATCCTCTTTCCTAGGTTTTCCATCTCCAGGATTGCTTCAGATTGTGTTTTTTTATTGCTTCTATTTTCATTTTCAAGTTTTGTACAGTTTTATTCATTACTTTCATCTGTTTGATTGTAGTTTCCTGTATTTGTTTAAGGGGTTTATTCATTTCCTCTTTAAAGGCTTTTATCATCTTCATTAAGATTAGATTTAAGCCCATTTTCTTGTGATTCAGTTGTGTTAGGATATTCTGTGCTTGCTGTAGTAGGAGGGGTAGGTTCTAGGATTGCCATATTGCCCTGACTTTTGTTGATTGTTTTCTTATGCTGGTCTTTAGCCATCTGGTTGTTCCTAGTGTTGGCAAGCCTAGTAGTCCATGATGGGTGTATGCCTCTGGGATTGCAGGTAGGGCTGGCTGTCCTTGGTGATGGCAGGCTTCCAGAGATGTAGAGCTGGTAGATCCAGGTGATTTCAGACTGCTAGTTGTTGTGGATAAGGGCAGGTCTCCAGGGATCCTGCTAGACCTGGTGGTCCCTGAAGATTTCAGGCCTCTATTTATCCTGGTCAGCAGCAGGTCTCTAGGGATATAAGTGGAGTTGTGGCCTGAAAAAGGAAACACAAATGGGGTAGAGTAGAGCTTACTGCTGCTGGATTTGCTCAGTGTGGCTGGCAGGTAGGGAAATCACTTGCCATTCCCCCTAGTCTCACCTACTGGTCCATGATGGCTTTGGGTGTCTGCGTTGTGGTTTGAGTTGTAGAACTGGAAACTGGAGCACAATGGGATCAGGGAAGACTTCACAGTTGCTGGGCTTGCTGAGGACCCAGCAAGCAGGAGTCTGGGGCTTGGGAACCCACCTGGTTGTCCCTGGCAGCAGCAGGCCTCTTAGAGAAGCAGGTGGAGCTGTCTCATTAAGAGTTAATTGGTCTCTCCTGATTCTTTGGTGGAATATTTTGACCTAACATATATCCTAGATAATTAGTAGAATCTCTTCTCTGCATGTTTTTCAGGAGCAATTCATAATCTCCAATGTGGCAAAATTCTCTTTACTTCATCAAACTTTTTTTCCTAAGGTATCTGAATCAGCCAACAAACTATTATCCATATAATGGTAAATGTGGAATGAGGAAACTGTTTACAAATTATTTTTAATGGCTGTTGTACAAAGTACTGGCATAAAGTGGGACTATTAAATATTTCTTGTGGTAAGATTTTTCTAATGGTATGCCTTTATTGGACAATTTCTATTATAAGTAGGTACTGAGAAAAGAAACTTATCCCTTTCATGCTCATGTAAATGGATTGTGATAAAGCAATATTTTAAATCATTAACTATATAATAGCCTATTCCTTAGGTCACAAGGAAGGCAATGAGTTTCCAGCTATAAAGAGCCCACTGGCTGAAGATTTTATTAATGGTTCTCAGATCTGTCAACATCCACCATTTGCCAGATTTCTTTTTAATAACAAATATAGGAGAATTCCAGGGGCTAGTGGAATCTTCTATATATTGAGCCTCCTGCTTCTCTTACACTAGGTGTAGTGCCTGTAGCTTTTCTTCTGTAATAGGCTATGTTTTTTACCCTTATAGGTTTGTCAGTTTGCTATGTTAGTGGTAGAGCAATGGCCCCCCATACAAAGTTGAAGAGTCAGCTTCTGTTCTATTCTGTTTATGAATAGCTTGAATAGTCTATAACTGTCTTTGATAACATCTTTTAATTTCTTTATTAGGAAAATCTCCTCCTTTGCAGCCTGTCTCTAAAGTTGTAGGAATGCTAATCTGTGTTTCCCATTGTTGCAGTAGATCTCTTCTCCATAAGTTCATGGCTATATCTGCCATATCTTCTCCTATGCATTTAATCCATTTTAGATTTTGTTTTACCATGAACAAGATACCAATCCCTAGGACCTATGTTGCCATGCGGGATTCCAGGAATCTTGTGATATTAAAGTTACATCTGCTCCAGTATCCATTAATCCTTCAATCTCAATTCCATCTAATTGTAATTTTAGCTTGGTCTCTTATCATTTATAGTAGTTTACCAAAATATCTGGGGGTTTTTTCCTTAAAAGTTTTTGTTTTAGCCCTAGGAGCTGCTCTAGCTCTGTTAAATGGTTTATTTACATTTTGAGCAGCTCTGTTTTTCCTATAAGGCCTTGAATTTTCTAGCTGTTTTTCAGAAATATTTTTCTTTGGTGAACAGGAAACAAATGGCTCATGTTATTTATAGTCAGGGCTTGAGTTTTCCAACATTAAGGAATTGCCTTGGATATCTTTGGATGGCCTACATTCATGAGCCATATGACCGTTCCTTCTACATGTTATAAATTGCATAGGAAATTTTCTCCCTGAATTATTTCTATTATAGAAGAATTTATCCTGAGGAATTGTTTGGTTGCAGTCCTTTAGAGAATGAATTGGTCTTTCACAGTCATAGCAATGGGCATCCACTGTAAGTGTTTGTCCAATTGTCACAAATGTATTGTGAACATTTGGGGTTTTTGTTTTGTTTTTTGTTTTGTTTTAAGGCACTTGTTATCATGGTGGAAAGTGGATGACTAAAACCATACCCACAAGCATTTGTTTTTTATCTACAGTAGTTTTAATCCATTCATAAAGAGGTACAGATCTTGTCCTTAAAGATCTAATAGCCTTTTTGCATTTAGCATTAGAATTTTCAAAAGCTAGAGATTCAATTAAAATTTCTCTAGCAGATGGATCTGATATTGTTCTATTCAGAGCTATAGTTAATCTTTGTAAAAAGTCAGTGAAAGATTCTTTTGAACCCTGGGTTATCTTTGTAAATGATTCAGCTCATCATTGTTGTTCAAGCATTTAAGGCTATTGTGCAACATTATTCTAGGACAGCATCCTCAATTCAGAGTACAAACCTTCACCTAGTGATGGATCCGTTACAATGTCAACGCTTCTAGTACTATTTCATTGCTCCACAATTGAAGCATCCTCTTTCCATCATGCTTGTCATTGTAATTGAGGGCCAGGCTCTAGAATGTCTGTCATCAAGTTTCTCCAATCTTTTGGAATTATACAATTCTGTGTGGCTCAGTTATTAAGTATTCATTTGACATATGGTGAATGTAAGCCATAGCTTGTTACTGCCCCCTTAAATCTTTAAAATTTTTGCCTCTATAGGTTGCCACTCAAGTTCTTGATTACCCTGAGAATTTCCTTCATCTCTGCCTAATTCCTTTATTAAGGATGGGAAAAGCATTTTAGTTTTTTAAAACTAATATAGCCTGCCCGTTTGAAGTCTTGTTACAAAGTGCTGCTGTAGATTCTAGCTTTCCTTCTTCTGTTTTTTTATGATCTGCTTTAAGTTTTTTATAATTTTTGTAACTTTTCTTCTAAGATGTTTCAAATTTTTATTATTTCCCTCTTCTAGTATCTTTATTATCTTAAAATCCTCAATTTTATTTATAAATTTCTCTAATTTTTCCTCTGTTTGTCTCTTTATCTTTATTATCTTAGTATTTTCCTCAGTCTGATTTATACATTTTTGTAAATTTTCCTCTAAATCTTGTTGCTTCGCTAAGATCTTCTTTGAGAAGATACAGAAAGCCAGTATGCTTAATCATAACCAGTACTGTGTCAGTTTCAGTTAGGTCATCTTTCTCTCTCTCTCTCTCTCTCTCTCTCTCTCTCTCTCTCTCTGTCTCTCTCTCTCTCTGTCATTTAAAATGGCATTAGATAACTCCAAAATCTCTGTAATATTGTGCCTCTCATCTTTATATACTGTATTTCTTTAAATTTATTTATTTCAAATAATTCATATTTGTCTGTGAAATTTTGTGTCCAGATCCTTTTCCTCTCTAATGTTAAGACATCTAATTCCAAACTCCTTTTACTTGGTCAGTTCTGTACTGTTAGTTTCCTCTTTGTGTTCTCTGTCTCCCTCTGCTGCTCAGCTCAGGACACTTACAGTAGTTAGTCCAGTCCTGGTCCTTTTGCTCACAGAGAGGGGTGGAAAGGCCTCTCAACTCGAAAAACCACTTTGACCAACTGATGTCCTGGGCCCTGGAGACACCTTGACACTTCATGCTGTGCCAGTGCTCATAACCTTGTCCTTGTCTTTGGGGGAGGAAAGGATTGGTGCCAGGTTCCAGATGGGCTTTGCTTTAAGTCCACCTTCTTTCTGGCATGCCTCTAAGCCTAAGTGTTCAGTGCTGTGGAGCTCTTGAACACTTGAGCTGAGTCATCCTGTGGCTAATTTCAGAGCTGTGTGCAGATCCAAGTTCTGTGGCTGGTGCACAGGGCCAAGCACAGTCCTTGCAGGAATAGTTCTGCCACCATGGACATGCTAAGGAGTTTGGGCTATGCCACTGCTGTTCTCTCAGCAACTACAGGAATTTGACTTTACCCAGGCTAGTTTGGTCTAGTCCTCTGCCCACTCCCATGGCAGACCCTAACTGGGAGATCTGCTACACCTATATCTGTTGGCCTGAGTGAAATTGTGGGCTCAAGGGCCTCATTCAAATGTTTGGTAGCTCAGCAGGGCCTTAGGAAACACACATTCATTTTGGGGGGGGAGACTCTACCAAGAACTTTCTCAGGTTAGCTTGGATTCTATGTCCCACACATGGTATGCCAGATAATATACTAACCATATGGAGGCTTTCCTGTCCCACTCTATCCTGTTTAGTTTCAGAGTAAATAACACAGAGATATCAGAATTTATTAACTAGCTACAAATCTAAACTAAACAGGTTCTGTGCTATTCTAACTTACATTCAAACCATAGACACCATGCTACTTGCAGTTTGAGTCTTACCTGGATTATTCTGCTCCATGTGTGTCCTCATTGGGAGCTTTTGCCACGTGGTCATGGTGCATCCTACCTCATGGGGACTGCCTTCTTTCTGTTCTCTCTACCTCCTTGTGGTCCCTATCTGAGACCCTCTACTCAATCTCAACTTCTTCATTTCTCTCTTTTCTGCCCAGTCAAATGCTCTAGCCTTTTATTAACCAATCACAGATTACAGGGGAACATTCTTTACAACACATTGGTTATTACAGTGCCTCAGTATCAAGTTACAGTCTGTTCAGGGGCACACAACTCAGCTTCTGAATACACAGCATACAAGACTAATGCCAATAGGGGCTAACTTAAGTTTTAAGAACTAGTTGGGAACAAGCCTAAGATAAAGCCAAGATTTCATAAATAATAAAAAGTCTCTGTGCCATAATTTGGTCAGCTGTTGAAGTGAGATAGTCTGGCAATAATTGGCACTGAACAGTTTTAATTAAAGTGCCATTCATAGGGCATATAATCCAAATTTAGGCTTTCAGGTGATACCATTCACTGCTATGTTTTTGATGGGGATTTTAAGAAATGTCTGTAGTCCATTGCCATGGTGTATAGAAACTAATGTTTATTGTGCTATAGCTATACCAAGGGAAGCTCATGAATGTTGGCTATACTGTAAACTAGTAAATTAATTTATATCAAAGGCACAAGAAAAATTAACGTTGGATTTTGTCTGCATTGATTCATGTAATTTTTTTATACATTTGTGAACAATATAGGACATAAGGAACAAATGGAAAAGTGAGCAAATGTTTGTTATACAATATATTCATTGTAGACATGAATCTTAACATTGCAAGGTAGGCTCTTTTACTCTTCACTACTTTTCCATACTGTGAGTGGTATTAGTCTCATTTATCTGAAAGGAACCTGAAGCTCAGAAGTTAGTCTAAACATTTTGAAGTGCCAGGACCCAGACAATCCCATGAATCATTTATTCTAGAGATTATACTTTATCTATGAATGCAAAGCTTTCAAATTGTTCAGTAAAACAATAATATAATTATGTGCTTTAGAAACTGAACTTGACTGCATGCAAAAGCAGAAGAAAGCATTAACGTGGAAGCAATTTTTCAGGCACATTCTCTTGCAGTTCATGAGAAGAACCAGCTCACTGTAGGTTACAGAAATCAAAGGTGAGGTGACTTATCTTGTGGGAATCCCATAAGTTATCTCGACTATTCACTACACTTAAGTTTTCCTGGTTTCTTCATCCTATGAGCCTTCCACGGTTTCTAGACTTGCCTCCGACTCTTCCATGAAAATTATAGATCTTAAGAAACCTAACAACAATAACTGTGAAAATATGCTTGTTAAAAATGAACAGTTATCTTTGAAATATACCACATACTTTAAGCCTCATTCACCTGTGACTACTGAATGATGCCCTACCTCCTTTCCCTGTTGAGTTAATCGAACATAAGATCTCACCTGACATATCAGCTGCACAGGGCCCCTCTTCCAGAAATCTGATATCTGTTAGAGTGATCCATCCTTGATGCTAAAGTCACTTTCTGCCTGTGGCATTCATAGCTGATTCCCTACTCTTTGGTCACCCGATTATCTCACATCTAACCCTCAAAGCCTAGAGGCAACCACTCTTTGGCTGCTTAGGGTAGGATTAGGGATAGAGTTAGGGTTAGGGTCCATTTACAAGTGGGCAAGCAAACAGAAAAAAAGAGAAGGCACTAACTGTGTGGTGACAATTGTAAGTAATCCGTTCTTGAATTCTTTACAACTGGAAGTGTTGTGTTTTTAAAAAGATAAAGAGAAGGGTATATGTTTTGGTGGAAGTGTAGTCAGTTATGGGGAAGGGAGTGCCTCCTCCGCAGGCCCATGCTATTTGAGGCATCCCTTCCCCCATGGGACCAGCCACAAGACAGTATAGTACAGAATAGAGATTCAGGGCATGGCGAGGCTAAGTTGAGAGGGTAGTAGAGGCAGAGAATGGCAGAGAGAGAGAGAAAGAGAGAGAGGGAGGGAGGGAGGGAGGGAGGGAAGGAGGGGGAGGGAAGGAGGGAGGAGGAGAAGGGAAGGGGAGGGGAGGGGAGAGGAGAGGAGAGGAGAGGCCAGCCATGAGCATGTGGAGATAGAGAAGGGAAGGGAATGGGAAGAGAGGGGGTAAGGGATGAGGGGGACAGAGTGGGAGCAAGAAGGTGAGAGCAAGAGAGAGAGGAGGGGCAAGCAGGGCCTTTTATAGTGAGTCAGACATACTTGGCTCTTGCCAGGTAACCGCAGAGTGGGCAAAGTCAAAGTGCTAACAGGAAGGAAGCTTATAACTCCCCATTGTCATTCAACCTTAGTGTTTACCCCCTGAGAGACTAACATTGTCATTAGGTCCAACCTGAAGTCTGTAACAGACATTTCCCCACTTTTATGTAACATATCTACACCATGCTTTCACTACTAAATTTTAAATGCTTTTATTAAAAAATTTCTTTATTCTCTTATTGTAGGTGAAAAACACCTATGAGACTGTTATTATACAAAAACATGGAATTTGTATTAATCTAATCTGTTTTACTAGGTCATGATTGTCAAAGCTGTCAAGGATATCATTGAACTTCTTTGGCATCCAGAGGGTAAATCGAGGCAGGCAGCATGGCGTGGCATTGTTGATTGGGATCAGTGCTGAGAGCAGCTGATGGGGGTCAGCACCAAGAGGGGCTGTCAGGGGTCAGTCCACATATCAACTGATGGAGGCTGCTGCCTCTGGCAGCCAGTGATTAGAGAAATTACTCAGCAGACTTTTCTCTCACTGGGGCTGGCACTCCAGTGGCCAGCAAAAAAAACCTCTGAACTCTTTTAACTCTTAGGGGTCATCAAGAAAGAAAAGGACAGAGAGAAAATTCACACACACACACACACACACACACCCCACGTATGTGAGTAGTTGAAGCAACATGCTCACTTCAATAACTTCATACATACAAATACATACATTTATGCACACATACATACATTCCTACATGCATATATACCTACAGATGGACAAACATATACAGAGATTCACACATTGAATGGATGGAAAAAAGTTTCAACAAGCAGGTTCTAGCATTCCACACACACACACACATATATATATACATAAACAAATATACACATGTACACACATATATACACATCATTTATGCATAAGCACATATGTACATATGCACATATACACACATAATTAGTGAGTGGAAGGAACAAAGTTACAACAAGCAGGCTCCAAGAATTTTATACATATATACACATAAACACACAGTTGGTGGATGGAGCAAGCTCCAACAAGCTTTACACATATACATACAGACAGACTTGACGAATGAAACAAAGTTCCAATGTATTTTCTCCGGAAGCTTATATATTCTAGCAAAATCTTTCAAATAGTATAAAATTACAATGTGATTCCATTTTCTAGTGAATGACCATGAAAGAACAGTATGTTCCACAAAACCTTTACAAGAAATAGCATAACGTAGTAGAGGTAAAGAAAACAAGTTGTGCCCAAGAATCCACGTACATTCATAACTAAGCAACTTGTTATAGATTAACAAAGTATAAGCCAGCAAGGTTGCTTTCTCGGCCAGTTTCTCTTACTGGCAGGCAGCAATTTGCAGTTACAAAGAAAGGATTAATTATATTATTATTTATCTTTAAAAGTAATCTCATAAGAATCTTAAAAGAATCACAAATCTAAACTTTTATATAAAAATCAGTCATATCTACTTTAAATCCTCAGAATACACATCTATTCATCAGCAATTTTTATTAAATCATATCAGGAAGCTGAGGGCCAAAAGGAGTAAAAGAAATCAATCATCACCAGTCCAGCCCTAGTGAGAGTCACATCAGCCAGTGCTGCCATTGTTTTTGTTCCCTGACCTTAAAAAAGTCCCTTGCTTAACTATAAGGAGTGTTCCTTTCTGAACTTCAAATTGTTCCCTAGGATTTTCTACATCAGAGCCAAGAGCAAAACCATCTCAACCTGGCTTCATTAACAACTTTATTTTTCCAACTGCTTTCTAAGGGTAGTGGTCATTGCTGAAAATCTACATCTCTAAGTTCTTTCCTAGGATGGTGATTGAATCATTAATCTGCTCCAGCAGCAAAGTTTGAAAGAGGTTAAGTACTATTATTGTGAGCACCAGAGATACTGCCCAGTGAGGGGCTGGAAGCCCCCTTAGAGTTTTCATACAATTCTTAGATTAAAAGGGATGTGAGGGCAACAAGCAGAGCCAAAACTCCACAACAGCATGAAGTATTCAGGACATGTGGTCCTCAGGGCAATGCTTCTCTGAGGCTCACCCATCATGGGTGTCTTACCTCTGGGCCACATTCCATGAGTTCTAAAGTAGTTTATTGTTCCCCCTCATGGCCCTCAGCACATGGTCATTGATATTTGGCTCCAGAATTAACATTTCTGGTTTGAATGTGAACTAATATCCAGAGTTAATGGATTCGAACACTGAATCCCAAGCTAGCAATGCTGTTATGCAGTTGTGCCTCCTTTGAGGAGTGCTTTGTTGTCAAGGACTCAAGGTTCAAATCTGTTATAAGTTTCTATTTGATTTCTGAATCTTGACATCAGCCCAATTATCAAGCTAAATTCCCAACACTGTCCCTAGATCTTCCCTACCATAATGGAGTACTTCCCTGAAACTATCAGCTGGAGTATACCTTTCATTCCTTACATCACATGTTATCAGTTACTGTCAGAGGACAGCAACTCAAACAACTTTCTCATGTTCCCTTGTAGGACCGAAGTACATTTTTATATCATTAACATTTCATACAACAAAATATAGATTACTATACCTTTTTAATCTATATGTCAAGACTCACGGAAAACCTCTCATATATGTAATCGCCCAAGTCAATGCTAGGTACCAGCTTATACCTGACTATTTAGATTT